>CM054057.1:32430240-32774096 GCA_028641055.1 Alopecurus myosuroides
TATATTTGCACTCACTGAGCGTGATCCATAATTCCCATTTTTTCCCACAACCATGTCACTAAATATTTTTATCAACTCTCCTTTCCACACATGTATCCTTGGTAAAGTATGGGACATCTGAATCAGCCCAAAATCCATGAAATCAAGACATCTCACCTATCCCATATTGAAAAAATAAGAGATTAGATACAAAACATAAAAAAAAGGTAGAGCCAAAAAAAAGGGGGACATGATTACATACTAGATATAAATAAAGAAAAACATATACGCACCGCTTAATGATATATGCAACCACCAAGCGTGAGAGAGACATGATTCAACTTCACTTTCTCCATCAGGTACTTTGCGATGTACACTATTAACCAGTTGTGTACAAACTTGCACCAATTCCGTTCCTTTATTAGCTCAACATCAACCAATTCTCCCATGTATTTAGTGATCGGTTTCGTGTTTGAATTCGGGCACAGAAATGTCGACAGGCAAACACTCAAAAAACATCTACAGAATACATCATCTTCTAGAGGTTCTGAAATTATCTTGTTCCCAAAGTATCATATTTAAGGCACATCAGATAATCCAAACAAGCCCAAAAAACTCATTTTCCCTGACTCTTCATCACTTTCGACATTGATACCGCCTGCTGTTATGTTCAACACATCTTGACAGAATCTTGGTTCAATGGAATTGATCTACCATTTATAACTATGGCCTCAAGATCTGGGACTGTGTGTTCTACTAGCCACTGTACAAAAGCCCTTGGCACATGGCAGTCTTCATTAATCTTTAGGACATCCCCAAAACCCATATTTCTGACCAAACTTGTATAGTGAAGGTTGTTGATAACATGTTTGTTAACTTCAGAGAAATACGAGAGACTGCATTTGCTATATGATATAGGCAGAGCATCATCTATGGTTGGATTGGTTTTGGTCCTCTATTAACAAATCAAAAAGATAAACTAGGATCAATAACAAATAAAAACAAAAAAATTCAGAGACTAGACCAGACAAGTAAAAAAGAAAAGAGTGAACAAAAAGATATGAGGCAGGTTAGTGGTATTACCTTCCTATTTTTCTTACGTACACTCTGCCGCCTTTCTCTTCGCTTTACACTTTCAGCTATCTGATGATAAAGAAAAGCACAAATATAATGGATGTTTCTTAGGCAGAATGATAGATCCATAAACCACGCTAACAAACAAACTCTATTGCACATACCATCCTCTTCACACCCTCGTAGAACAAAACTTGTGACAACTCAGTGTCGCACAAATCTTCATGCAAAGGTTGGCCCAAGCCACATATCTCATTCCCATCACATAGGTTAGCTCTAAAACATCTATCATTGTTGTCGCTGCCAGAACATGTTACTTCTACTTCCATGGGAATTCACCTTGTGTACCAAAAACAAAAAGGGGAAACAGAAATTAGATGCTTAAATGTATTGACAGTAGCAATAAAAAATAATAACCCTCTGCCAGAGCTTGCAGGGGGAAACAAACATTAACCTATCACCCACTTATACTGACATATACTAATAAATCATTTTCTAGAAAAAATTATGATGCCTTCAAGCTGACCCTCTGCCCATGTCATGACAGTGTAACTCAGTGTTATTAGTCCCACGCTTCAATTCTTTTCCAGAGTACAAACACACCAAGTCAGGAAAACAAAAAAACCAGTCCAAAATGATAGTAGACACACACAGCACACGTCACACAGACGTCTAGGCAACATACAAAGTACAACACACCAAGTCAGATACACAAAAACACATGTAATCACCTATGGAAAAACTAGAAAACCAAACATAGCCTTCTAGAGTAAAAATACAGTATAAAATGCTCGTAAAGTTACCGACATAACTGTAGAAAAATGAACACAATGAGCTACTTCACATGGCTGCTAGAATTAGCACTCTCTGCTACTCACATATATCCATCTCTTCCCAAAAAACAACCAAAGACATATCACAACCGAAAAAGGCTTCACAGAAATACGAATCGTGAGAAAAAATGCATAAAACACCCAACATTCTCACACGGCTAGCATTTCTTGTGATAACAATTAACAAAATTTGACACAAAACCTGCATATGTTGAAGCCACACTTGCTACATATCTCTGAAAACTACACAAAATAACTAACTGGAAATTGAATCTGGCGGATACTCTGCATCGCCCTCATCCGCGCGGATAAGATTCAGCTCGCTTGGTGCTCAGTTGAAGAACGAGATATACACCAATCCATGGAAAACAAGCACGAAATATACACTGACGGGCAAACCCTAGCTCGCGTGATTTCAGATTATAACACGCACGAAATTCTGCTTGAAGAACGAGACAGACAAGACAAGTAAAGCAAGCAAAGGCCGCCCCCGGTGATAGAGATGCGCCGTACCTTGTCCGAGTTTCGCGGACTTGGCAGCGAGAAGGGCTCCAGTCAGCACGTTCCTACGTCGGCAACCCCTCCGCCGCACTCGCTCCTATCCTTCTCTCCATCTTCTCTGTGCTCGATTAGTCCTCCCCTCTCTGGCTCTACTGTTTCAAACCGGGGGGGGGGGGGGGACAAAGTCAATGCAAGCACCCTCTTGTGTCCAAGCGACACACGCCAACGGCAAGGAAAAAACAACGCTGCTATACGTACAACGAAACATGTACGGTTTGCGTCCGACTCTCCACATCAACCCAATCAAACTGTCGGCATGTGAGGCTTGAGCAGCCTATACCATCGGATGCAGCGTCGGATTGTTGTCGTACAGGTTTCGTCGGACGCATAGCAGTTTCGGGGAAAAAATACGAGACAGAAAAAGGCAGAGAAACCCGAAACAGAAACACGAGTGAGCCCACACAAAAACGCAGTCGCTCAGCCCGCAAAACAAACAGCTAACGCGCTCGATAGTACCGAAAAAAAAACAGAAACACGAATCTCCACGGATCAGATCGGACGGCGGGGGACGTGACTGAGATTTTGTTAAATCTCAGCTGAGATTTTGCAAATCCGTATTTGTAATTTTTTTTAAAAAGAATGTCTCGGGATCTCGCGACCTCGAACAAAGAATGCGACGGCACAACCAGTTCCGCACAGATTCTTCTCATCTATAAAAAAAATGTGCTATTTATCTATTTGGCGTTTAAATTCGATTTTTTATGCTCTCTAAGGCTATTTATGCAACTTTTTTAATAGGATTAATTGGATATATGCCATTGCAATTTTCGTCTATTTGAGAAACGCCACTCCAACTTTCATCTTTCAGAAAACGCGACTGCAATTCTCTATACATTCCATAGATACCATTATACCCACTTTAACACATATATCAGGTAATATACTTATGTATTCCTGCTGTATGTACGTATTCAAGATGGGCCCACCTGAATCGGGCTTATAAGAAAAGTGCGATAAAATTGTGACAGAATAAAATTGAAAAAAACATGGAATAACATTTTGACATGGAGAAAATAATTCTAAAGAGAGCTCTCGACCAAGTAGCCAACTTATTTTATGCGTAACAAACATTCAAATGACACAAGGTTAATACGTATAGGGGCACGGATTAATAATTTACATGCATACGTAAAGGCTAACATGCGTAAGAAACTAGGTTCAAAACACTAACCACGTGCGGCATGCACATGTGCTACTATTTTTTGATCGAGTCCATGTGTGCCTTATTCGAGGTGTCTCCAATAAAAACTTGATTGATGTGCAGCCTACCCTATATGTATATACGTCATAAATACTGAGGGTAATGGCTGGTATATACGTTAAAGAGGGCATAATGACATCTATAGAATGGATAGATAATTGCAATGGCGTTTTTCAAAAGATGAAAATTGTAGCGGTGTTTCTCAAATAGCAAAATATTAGAGTGGCATCTATCTAATTAACCCTTTTAAATAATACATTTTCTTCATAATATTCATAATTAATACGCACATTTGGGAATTTGCAGAAATAATACGGCCTCAGTTTCAGCCATTTGTGACGAGTTTCAAGTTTAAATATCACCATACTCAACGAGAGTGTCATTTTGGAGGACGGGTTTCACGGAGCATGTTTAAAATTTTCAAAAAGGTACTTCTAAGTTTCCGAAAAAATCATAGCTGTAGACAATGGTGACTTCCATCGGTTTTCAAAATACCATGTATTTTTGGACTGTGTAGAAATGACAAATTTGCTAATCTGAGATAGTGACCGGCGCAAATTTTGAAATCCTTTAGATTTGTTAGTATATTTTTTAGGACCGAATAAAAACTATTTTGTGTTGAGATTTTGCAGGACCGGGAATACGTCATTGTCGACGTCTAGGATTTCTTTTGGTATATTTTTTTTGAAGCTTTGGAATGTCGATTTTAATTTTTTTTAAAGGGGCTCCATGGAGACCGTCCTCCTAAACGACTTTTTGCCCACACATTTCTTTTTGATTGTCTGATGCCAGAAAATACAAGGATGGAAAGAGAGATTTCTTTCAAAAGCAGGAAAAGATGTGTTGATTAAGCCGTGTGCACAGGCCATTCCGATGTTTGCTATGGCCTGCTTTGATATCACTAAAGGGCTGTGTTCAGTGCTATGGTGTGTCGATATTGGTGGTCATAGATGCAAAAGGAGAATAAAATGCACGGAAATAGTTGGGAAACTATGACGTTGCCAAAAAAGTGAAGGAGGCTTGGGATATAAGGATTTACATTCTTTCAGAATGGCTATGTTAGCAAAGCAAGGTTGGAGAATGCTTACCGCAAATTCTCTGTGTGCTAGAGTTTTGAAAGAAATATATTTCCCGGACTGCTCCGTGTTGCAATGTCTAGCTGGTGATGGAACTACCATCAGCTGTTGGACTGACCCGTGGATACCGATGAGATGGGATAGGTTGCCAATGACAAGAAGAGGCAATGCACTTGTGACTAAGATACAAAAGTCAATAGATCCGGTCATAGGGACATGGGATGTGAGCTTGGTAACTGAGATTTTTCGGCAACAGGATGCTGATATGATTTTAGCTATGCCACTGCGAGAGGGAATGGAAGATTTTTGGGCATGGTTCTATGACACAAAAGGCCTGTTTTCGGTCAAGTCAGCCTATATGTTGCATCGTTTCAGTTCCTCACAGAGCTGAACTTGCTAGATAACTGTCTTAATGGTGAGATACCATATTACTTGCTCCTTGACTGTTCCTATCTTGCATCAAAGAGGGTCATAGCGGTCAGTTTTGGGCCATATTTCGCTTTCGCCGGACGAGGCAGAAGTCAGAGACGCAAGGAAAGAAAAAAATCGTGTCCAAGTCCATGCAACCACAACCTTCTTTGCCTCCTTCCTTGCATTGGTGACCCGGCCAAAACACCTATTTCAGCAACTGGTTCTAATTGCGCCTGAATTTAAGGAGCCTGGTCCAGTGGTGCACACCGATTGCCAAGTTTCCTCTTTTTCGTAAAGTATGTCTGAAGTATGAAGCACATCGTCTAGAATTCAATGTTGGCATTGGTGGAAGGAATCCATCTATATATGAGAAACATTTGGCTATTAGTTCATTCTCCATGCTTTTGATAAAAAGATGTTGGTATATGAATGAAAGTCGGTAAGCAAGCTTCGAACTTGTACTAAGCTTTATTCCTTCGTACCGTATTTCAGCGGATCAGATAGTTCCGGTTGCAGTCCTAGGGATTTCAAATACTACTACTTACGATGTTTTTCGTTCTATTGAAATCCTGCGTCGAGCCAGTGTTTCATCTTGGTTTCAACGGAGGAAGGGATGAGGTCAAGTCATCCACGGAACAGGGTAGTTTTGACTGGTATCTTATACTAGACATGCAGCGCGCTCCGCCGCGCCGACTGCTTTAAGTGGTTAGCCGGTTCGGCCATCGAGTCTTACGTGACGTCGTCTTCTGTTAGTAGGCTGACGTTTGTGAAATAATCTGAGAGGTGCGTAAAGTTTTTTGAGGTTGTTATGCTAAGCACAGTGCATGCTCGATCAGCCGCGCCACGCCGATGAGGTCGACAACACTATCCTGAACCGGGCCGCAACCGAAAGTCAGCAGGTAAGCTTTCTGAAGAACTGTGTGCACATCGTGTAAATTAGAATTAGCTATTCAGCACTTATGAGGAAAGGCGTCCGGCTTAAACCGGGCATCTCAGACTCTATAGCTAGTGAGACATCTCCAGCAGCACACCTATACTGATAGGCGGAATGGCGCGCGAGCTACGTGGTAACCAAGGCGACAGAACTTCAATTATAGGGACATTAAAACTGAGCCAAATAGGAGCTCTCTCAAGAACTGGACACTTTTGGCCGTCCGATCACGTTGGCTGGACGTTTTCGTTCGTCAAATCAATCTTTATCAGTTTCCGTATTGGGCCAACTGTGCCTGGGATGCTACACTGGAGATCAAATTTCTCCTCTAAACCCAAGTTCATCGAGGCCACAGTCGACTATTTCTTTACCCATATGAAAAAGACTACGACAAAGGGGGTCAAGGGGAAAAGCGGTGATGCGGCGAGGAAGGGGAATCACCAGGCGATGGAAGAGGCGATGGAGGAGGGGATGCGCGCGGCCTCATCCGATTCAGGACGGTCACTGAGGGGCGCCTCCGAGGAGGACTCTCGCAAGCTGTAGCGGCTGCCGGATGCAAAGGCGCGATGTGATTGAAGCCTGCATTGAAGGATGTTGTAAATTATCAGTTCTTCTAGGAAAGTAATGGGAGCCATCGGGCGGAACTGACCGGCGGTGAGTGCTGAAGGTTACTCTGCCTCATCTCCTTAAATTCATCCCATATATATTATTTTCTCGCCTCATGCTCCATCCGTTCCCCTTCCCACTAAAACAACACAACCTGATTCTTGGCTAGGCTGCTTCGACTCCCTATATATCCGGTAAAATCCCTCTCCTCCACTCAAAAATCTATCCTTGGCCGATTGTTATATTCTAAATCTTTAATCTTTATTTTTTTTGCAGGTTGTGTTCATCCTGATTCCCTCAATTTCTTCTGTCAAATGTTAGTCTGATCTGATATATTGTAACGTGCACTAGTGGAAACAACCCCTTTCGTCCAGGGGGCCAGGGGGCATCTGTCCCGGTTGCACCAAAATCCGGGACAAGTGCTATGCATTGGTCCCGGTTCGTGTGCCCGAGGCAGCAGAAACCACCTGGGGGCATCTGTCCCGGTTCATGGGGAGACAATGGTCCCGATTCGTGGCACGACCCGGGACCAATCCCTAGCCACATGCCACGTGGCACGCGCATGGGCATTGGTCCCGGATCATTCCCCAAACTGGGACCAATGTCCCTTCCCCTACAAATGCGGCCTCACAGCCCCATCCCTTTTTTCTTGCTTGGGGGAGTGAGAGAGAGGTGGGTGTTAGTGTGTATTGTACCTCGTGGCGCGGGAGTCCTGCCGCGTGGCGCGGGAGTTGTGACACGTGACCACGAATGCGCGGTATAAACTGCCGCGCCTCAAGCGTCTTCTCCACTCCACGCACCGTCGTGCCACCACCATGCCTCCGAGGAGGAACAACACCACCGGTTTCCGCGGCGTCCGATCACGGCAGAACGGAATGTTCACCGCGAATATCCGCTGCGGGGACGACCACATCCCCCTCGGCTCCTTTGCGACGGTGTCGGAGGCCGCCCGCGCTTGGGACGCGGCGGCCTGGCGCCTTAGCCGCCCGCGGTCATTGATGAACTTCAACGACTGCCACACCCTCTGGGAAGCGGAGGCCAAGGCGCCGACGCCGCAGATCGTCACTGCCGCCGACCACCGCCACCTCAGGCACCTCGCGTTTCAGGGCCTAGTCGACGCCAGGGACGACCGCGTGGTCCGCGAGTATTATCGGAACAATCCGGGTGAGGAGAGCGCCGACGAGGAGCTATGGCAGACCCGCGCGGCTGAGCGGGCGGAGCGGCGCCTCGAACGCCACCTCGAGTTAGATGCCGCTCGGGAGGCGAGGACGAAGGCGCTGCAAGAGCTCCGTCGGGCCGACCACGCCGGCGAAGTCTGGGCCTCCGACGATCCGAGGTGAGGGCCTATGTCGGACATACCATCATGCACCTCCGACGACGAGGACGAGGAGTAGCGCGCTAGCGCGTCTGTTTTCTGTTGGCTGTTTAATAAAATAATTTGTTGTATTCCGGGAAACAGCGGCGCGCTAGCTCGTCTGTTTTCTGTTTTCCGTGTGATTTTTCCTGATTGGTTTGATTCAGACGACTAATGGCATTTCGATAGACGTTAAAAAGAGGGGGACATGCATTTCGATAGATAAACAAGGCACAGTACACATAATGGCAAGATTGGATCTAAATCTAAACGGAGAGCATAGATCTAAATAAACAAGGCAGTACATAATGGCCAGAGTGCATCGATCTACTAACTAGTCATACTCCTGCCTAGGCCTATAATACTCCGACTCGTAGTAGTCTTAGTTGCCGCCGTCGTCGTCACTATCGTCGGACGGTGCTCTGGACTCCCTCGGAGGATCACGACTCCAGGACTGGGCGTGAGGGTAGCGCAGGCGGGGGTTATCGCCAGCCCTGATGTAGTTCATGACGCTCTGAAGAGTCCGTCCGCCGCCCCACCACATCCGACGACCGGCCTCGTTGAAGTTCGAAGGAGGCGGGCCGTTCTCCTCGTACCTGGCGAGCGCACTCTCACGCCGATTAATGAAGAAGGCGTCCCAAGTAGGGTGGTAGTCAGGATTCCAACTGGGATTCCTCGGCTGCTCCGGCGTGAGCTCGGGGTAGTAGTGGTTCGTGATGGCCGCCCGACGCGCCACACCTTGAGGAAGAGGAGGAACCGGCACTCCTCCGGCGCTCAGCATCCAACCGGCGGGAACGCTGTAGCCGGGCGGGCAGGGGTAGTTCGAGGCGGAAAGAGCCTCCGCCTGGATGAAGGTTAGAGTGGGTACGGTAGAAGCCATGAGAGAGTGGTGAATTTGTGCCAATGGTGTGGCAATGCATACATATATATAGCGAGAAGAAAACATATCCCTTTAGTCCCGGTTGGGGACACCAACCAGGACTAAATGGTTCGTGTTTCGTTGGACCAATCAGATAGAATCACACGGATCGTGTGTTTCTTTCAAACGCTTGTGAGTCGTTGGATCCAGGGTGTGTTTCTTTCGAGCTGTTGTGAGCCGTTCGATCAGGGCTACAGTGTGTTCCTTTCGAGCTGTTGTGAGCCGTTGGATCAGGGTGTTTCTTAACCGTTGGATCAAAACCCTAGGACAGCACTTTGTGAGCCAGAGGACCCTATATATAGCCCACCTTCATACACCGGTCAGTTCATCGACCAAATACAAAACATTCGGATTCGCCATCATACGTCCTGCCGTGCATTTGGTATGCATATATGCACCGAGTAGCCACGGTGGGGTTGTATGATGGCGATACCGATTGTTTTGTTCTACATCCCCCTTTAAGGTTTTATACATCATATATTCAGTTCATCGAGCAAATACAAAACAATCGGTATTGAATGTAAATAGTAAAATAGTTAATAGTTTGAATAATTATTTAGGTAAACAGAAAACGGATTTAATTTAGACAAATAGTAAAATAGTTAATAGTTTGAATAATCGATTGATTTGCCCTCCCTTCTTTCTGTTTTTTATTTTTTTTGTTCTATTTGTTTTTTTTTTGCTGAATAGAAATAGGAAGAAAAAGATATGTTTTGGGTTTAGGAAAATTTTAGAAAAAATTGTATAGGTTAGTTATTACCACAACAACAACTTTCCAACTTTTGTTTTCAAAAATATTTTGAATTTTGGTACTGTTTGCAAGTTGTTTGGAATTTGATTGAATTTTAATATTAATTGAAATAATTGAACTTAAGCAAAATAAGTTTTAAAATTCAAGTTTAATTGGAAACAAGTGAATGAATTGTTTTGTAATTTTGATAAGTTCAAATTGGGTGCTGTTTGTGATTTGCAATTGAATTTGAACATCATTGTGAATTAAGTGAAATATTAAAAGCCATCATTTTAAATAGTTTTGAACCTTATGGTTTGATGGAAACAATGATGGAAGTGTTTTGGTCATTTTCATAATTTTCAAAAGGGTTGCTGTTTTGGAAATTAATTGAATTTGAAAAGGGTTTGGTATTAAATGAATTTTTGTTAGAAACAAATCAACAGTTTTGAACTCACAACTTTAATGGAAACAATTGATTGTTTTGATTTGAAATATCATTTGGAAATTGTAACATCACAAGTATGAAACAAAAGGTTTCAAATTTGAGTTGAAATTCAAATAGAAAACAAAGGAAAACAGAGGAAAACAAATGGAAAACAAGCAAAACAGATGCAATGAACATGATGTCATGATGCAAAACATAAAATAACAGAGAGCAAACATTCTAATGGCTGTTTTTCATACTTGGGATGTTACAAAACGCCCCCCCCCCTTGAAGGAATCGCGCCCCGAGATTCCTACTGAGAAGAGAAAAGGTCCGGATACTTCTTGCGAAGATCCTCTTGAGCTGTGACACGTGTAACACATCGTGCACCTTGGATAGTTTTTCTGGAATTTCAAGACGATAGGCATTCCTGGCAACTCTTCTGGAAAGACGTCAGGGAATTCGCAAACCACCGGAACATTTTCAAGTAAAGGGAGAGGTTTTGCATTGAGGGTGTATAGCTGAATAGAACTTGATTCATTTGGAGAATAGACTATCTGGCCAGAAGGGTGGAACAGAGTTATTGATTAGACGCCGGTAGAATAACTGAAGTGGGAAGCAACAACAAGATTTCAACGGACGAAAAGGATGTTGAGAAGAAAAGGATAGCAGAGCAACACCGGGAAACACGAGACCAAAACACTCCTGAGGTACTACGGAGAACCCATCCGGGCTTCTAAAGGATCAATATCTACTGCTTAAGGAATAGAGGATCTGCTTTCGGGGCTTACACGCCTCCGTTCTCAATCGTGAGTAGGCAACATGATAAATCATGTCACAACCACCTCCATTCCTATGGTCTAGTAGATATAACCATCCTAGAGAAACCAGGATTCGTGAAATCCTAACTTGAAAGTTTAGATGAGAAGAGAAAACAACGTTGCACTTCCTTACCAGAAAAGGGAGGGTGGGTGGGGAAAGAAGAAAAAGAGCAGAATTCCTACTCTCACGTTTCATTTTTCCTATATAGCTACAAAATAGTTTCTAGACTCAACTGCGACCAGTAAAAGGGATCCTACAGGCAGACAGGCTCTGATACCATTTGTCGCACCCGGACTTCTAGGGGATACTCACAGTCCGCTAAATAGTAGAACAAATGGCTTACGGGGCATACCGGCACCCGCATCTCAATATGAGCAGGCCAACACGTAACGTGTGACAACCATTCTCTACTATCCATCGTCTGCACAAACCATCCCATAGAAATCAGGACACTTCCGTTGACGTACTTCATAACATACACACATGGTACGTCAACGGCATTTGAACAATGGATATCACAACAGATCTCTAAGACACAAAAGATTGAAATAAGTTGCAAATAGCTCTCACTAGAGCAGAGATAGCAAATACAATCATCCAGAGGACACATGTCCCAACAATTCATCATTACATCACAGCGGAAGCATTCAATATGTCTGAGTACAGACAAGATCCAAATAGGCCTAAGAGGCCGGAAACGAAAAGACGGAGCCCATCCACGAAGTCTCGGATCCTGCCCGGGTCCGCTATCTGCTCGTCAGCAGTCTCGTCATACTCCACGTAGTAGCCACCATGGGGATCCTCGGAAACGTAGTCTGCGGAAACCACAGCCCCAAAGGGGTCAGTACATAAACGTACTGGCAAGCAAGACTCACAGTTCACCAAAGTGTAACCCGTCAACACCAAGCACAGATGCTTTGGGTTCAACGGAAGAAAGGGTGATACAAAAGATGCGGCAGCTGGCTGCACTAACCAACTACAGAACATGATACAACTTCCGGCTAACAGAAAGGGGATAAGATAGCGTATCGTAACCAAATATGACTAACCACCCAGACAAACCCATCCTGAATCTCGCCCCTTATCCAAAGAAGCAATCCGAGGATAACTCACACAGTTGGATTAATGATGGTTCAAGTTATTGTGTCAATAAGACTATTACTAGTCAAGTTATCATTAGTTAGGTGTAAGTTGTTCTGAGTACTTGTTAGCCAGTACTTTCACCAAGTCATCCATAACCGCGGAAAACACGGCTTCTCGAGAAGATTTATCCCTGCAGGGGTGCACCAATTTGGCCGTACACGTAAGAATAACCCGCCAGATGGAATGGCCTTTCCACCAAGCGGGGCACTCAACACAACTCAACTCTTCTTCGCATCAAGCCCAAAGAACCACATGCTGTGCGTGCGCGGCTAATCGAGCCCCACGAAGAAAAGGGGACCCTCATAGCACTCTAAGACCACGCCGCCCTAAATGCCGACTACAAAAGTTCCACCCTGGCGCCAAGGGTTCGCACCTGCACATGCATGCATCAAATGGAAAACCCGAACTAAGTGTGGCGATTTGGACGAGATGCGAATCGAATCAAATTGAGGGGGGCGCCCATACACACTTCCCACATGCGGTTAGTGCGCTCATCATGGATCAGTAGACAAGACCCTTTTCCTAATTAGGTTCGACACTAGCAGGCCTCAAAACCACGCCGGGCCTCCTGCCGGTGCCTTATCATCAAATTATTATTACCTCAAACATTAACAGGTTGATTGTTTAAACATCGAGCCCCAGAACATAATGAAATAGTAACAGAAAGTAACGGACAACAGACTCGAGCAAAACAACCCTAAGCATGCTAGTAAGACACGGGCAACAAGCAATGGGGTTATAGGTGTGGAGGTGAGGCTATATCAGGGTTAAAGGATAACATGTGATAGGATCGAACAGAAGCAACGATTCATAGGGCTAGCAGAATAGACAACGGAAAGTATCGGTATCCAATGTTGAAAGGAACACAATGGTTCATGTGAGTGAATACTTGCCTGCAAACTCAGCAGCCTGGTATTGAGCTAGATCCTTAGAAGGGGTGTCGTAAGTATCGTCGGTCTCAACGTCGTCGTTTATCCGAGAAGAAGCAAACAAACAATCCAGAGAGACAAACAATCAATAACATGGTATAATGCACAATCATGGGATGATGCATGTCAATTTAATGGATGCATCAGAATAAACTAGTTGACATGATAACATGTTTAAATGGACCCATATGCAATTGGATTGCATATGGAAAGCCCATGAATTAAGGTTGGAATAATTGTTTTACAACTAAACATCATGTGTAGGTGAAATAACATGATGCATGGATGAGGAAAACAGAAAGAAAACAACACTAGGAGCAATTTGAAATAAGGTTTACCAAGTTTGGAAATTATTTATTAAGTTAGGAAATTTTGGTTTCTTAAAGGTGTTACACAAGCATTTGTTGTTTTCACCACTTTTAATTGTTCAAAATAGATAACAAAGTTCATATTTGATAAGAACACACAATTTTAGGTGGATTACATGTTTCACTTGATGAAAAAGGATTTTTGAATGAATTACTTATGAATTAAACAAGTTAAACAAGATTTAATTGAATTTAATTCAATTGTGAATTTATTTAAATTTTTTATTTGTTCAAAACATTAAGTGAGATTCATATTTGAAAATTTTATACTTTTATGGTTTGAAAACATATTTTATAAGTTCAAAAATAATTTAATTTGAGCAAGTTATGAATTTAGCAAATTTAAATGATTAAACAAGGTTTAAATTATTTAACCAATTTTAATTATTCAAAATATGAAACAAAGTGTATATTTGGAAAGAGGGTTTAATTTAGCATGGAAAACATATTTTATTTGTTGAAAATGGATTTAAAATGAGCAAGTTATTAATTTGGCAATTTTAAATGCATTAATTAAGAAACAATTGTTTTCAGCAATTCAAATTATTCAAAACAGAAAACAAAGTTGATATTTGCAAATTTCATGAAAAATTGAATGGAAAACATGTTTAGTTTGTTGAATTTGGAATTTTTATGCCCAAGTTATGAATTTTGCAAAATTAAGTGAATTAAACAAGTTTTCAAATATTGCACCAATTTAAAATATTCAAAACAGTAAACAAATTTTATATTTGGGTAGAGGATTCAATTTGGTACAGAAAACATATTTAAAAAGTTGAAATTGGAGGTAAAATGATTTATTTAGGCAATTTACAAGTTTAAGGTGTAATCTGCCATTTTAAACAATATTTAGGGACTTAGAAAATATTACAGGGGCCTAGAATAGATTAGCAGGGACCTGGGTGTGATTCTGTGAAGTTTCTGTATAAAAACAAAAGGAAATAAAAAGTTTTGGTTTATTGCGCAGGGGTGGGATTCGAACCCACCCCCTCACAGCGCGCACGGGCATGTGCTACCACTGCGGTGGAGCTCGTCTGTTGACAGAACAGAGGCAAAAAGGGGGGTTATCCTTCAGATACCGCTAACTGAATTTGTTTTGCAGGTTCGTTACTGAACCCGACGGAGGCAGGCAGCCGGCGGCAGCTGCGGCTTGCCGTGGTCCGCGCGGTGGTCGCGCGCGGTTGCTGCTGCGAGCGTGCCGCGAGAGGGAGGAGGGGAGGGGAGCGAGAGGCGAGGGGAGAGGAGATCACCTCGAGGGATGGACAGGAGGAGGCGGTGCAGCGAGTTTGGCCGGCGACTTGGCGGCGGCGGCGGCGGCGCTCCGAGCCCTCCCCGTCCGCGCCGAGTGTACGAGGAGGAAGAGGGTGGAACGGCGTCTCCATTCCCGCCGTTAGCCAGCTAGGAGGAGGTCCAAACGGCGGCGATCGCCGGTCGGAAAACGAGGTGGCTCGGTGGGGTTCAGAGTTACAGAGAAACAGAGATGCAGGGAGGGAGGTGGAAGAAAGAGGGAATGGAGGCGGGGGAGAGGGAGAAGGAGGAGAGGGGTGCGGCTAGGGTTAGGGTTAGCTCGGGGCAGAGTTATAGGGGTGTGGAGAAGTTGCAGCCGTTGCTGTTCTGCTCTGCTACGTGGACATAACGGATGATCGGCCGTACCGAGGAGGAAGAAGGCGTGGAGAGGTATCGGGCCTGGGGAAAAGGTGGGCTGGGTGCAGCCCACTGGCTGCCCTCCCTTCTCTCTGTTTTTTATTTTTTTTGTTCTATTTGTTTTTTTTTGCTGAATAGAAATAGGAAGAAAAAGATATGTTTTGGGTTTAGGAAAATTTTAGAAAAAATTGTATAGGTTAGTTATTACCACAGCAACAACTTTCCAACTTTTGTTTTCAAAAATATTTTGAATTTTTGTACTGTTTGCAAGTTGTTTGGAATTTGATTGAATTTTAATATTAATTGAAATAATTGAACTTAAGCAAAATAAGTTTTAAAATTCAAGTTTAATTGGAAACAAGTGAATGAATTGTTTTGTAATTTTGATAAGTTCAAATTGGGTGATGTTTGTGATTTGCAATTGAATTTGAACATCATTGTGAATTAAGTGAAATATTAAAAGCCATCATTTTAAATAGTTTTGAACCTTATGGTTTGATGGAAACAATGATGGAAGTGTTTTGGTCATTTTCATAATTTTCAAAAGGGTTGCTGTTTTGGAAATTAATTGAATTTGAAAAGGGTTTGGTATTAAATGATTTTTTGTTAGAAACAAATCAACAGTTTTAAACTCACAACTTTAATGGAAACAATTGATTGTTTTGATTTGAAATATAATTTGGAAATTGTAACATCACAAGTATGAAACAAAAGGTTTGAAATTTGAGTTGAAATTCAAATAGAAAACAAAGGAAAACAAAGGAAAACAAATGGAAAACAAGCAAAACAGATGCAATGAACATGATGTCATGATGCAAAACATAAAATAACAGAGAGCAAACATTCTAATGGCTGTTTTTCATACTTGGGATGTTACATCTTTCGTCCCGGTTCCTGCCACCAACCGGGACTAAAGGGCCTTTCGTCCCGGTTCTTGCCACCACCCGGGATGGATGGCCATGAATATATACACGTCACCGTCCCGGATGGCCACAGAACCGCGCCCAGGGACGAACCGACGCCGCCAGGCTGCCCATTTTTTCCGCTGCCGCCACTGCCCCCCTCGCGCGCCGTCCTACCTCCGCCGCCGCACTCCTCCGTCCCGATGCCCCGCGAGCCGCCCCTCGATCCCGTCGTCGCGCCGCCGCCAGCCCTCGAGCGCCGCCCCTCGAGCCGCCAGCCCGCTCGCGCCTCGCCCCTCAATCCCGTCGCGCCGCTGCCCCTCGATCTCGTCGCGCCGCGCCGCCGCCCCTCGATCTCGTCGCGCCACGCCGCGCCGCCGCCCCTCGATCCCGTCGCGCCGCCGCCGCTCGATCCCGTCGCGCCGCCGCCCCTTGATCCCCGTCGGGCCCTCCGCCAGCCCGAGAACGCCGCCCCTCGATCCCGTCGGGCCTCCACTGCCCCCCCCCCCCCCCCCCCCCCGCCGGCCGCCGCCCTAGAGGAGGTAAGGCCCTGCCTCCATCCCGCCCTAACTAGGGGGTTTTTCCCCCTTTTTTTTTACTTAATTGCTATTTTTGTTTTTAGTTATTTATTACTGTTAGAAATGTTAGAATCATTAGTTATGAATGTTAGAAATTTTAGATTAGACTTAGGAATTTTATATTTGTTAGAATTGACATAGGAAATGTTAGAAAATTTTACTAAATTAGTGTTAGAAATTTAAGAATGCATGTTAGGAATGTTAGAAAATTTAACGACGTGAGCTATGACTACCCTTATCTATGGATGCGTATTATCATACGTTTAAATATTTCATGAATATGTTGCTCTTTTTGTGTAGTATCTATATGCAATTTTGATGAAAATAATTGATAATTAGTTATTATCTATAAGCAATTTTGATGAAATGGATCTCAAACATATAATTACTCTTTTTGTATAGTATGGAGCCAAGAGACGAAGATGCCGAAAACTTGCTCGAGGGTTTCATCCGCGGGGCCGACGTAGATACCGATGTGAGCCAGTGGATGAACAACTCCGGTGAGGGAGATCCGGAGCTCACTCAGGGAGACGACTCCGGTGAGGGAGAAGCCGACGGGTCCGATATGGGAGCAGCCGACGGCTACGGTGGAGCCGTACAAATTACAAACACCGGCTCCGAGGTGCATATATAGATATGTTAATTAATGAAGCATCCGTTGTCTATATACATGTATTAACATTCTTTATATTTTTAGCCATCCGGTTCAAGCATATCAACCGGAAAAAAGACTAAACGAGGCGCAACAAAGAAGTTAAAAGATACAGAAAGATATAGGATCGACAAGATCACAGCAGACGGCGCACCCGAGCTTCCCGCTGATGTTGCCCAAAAATTTGTGAAGCAATGCAGAGTGCTAGTTAGGGATCACATCCCGATCACTGTTCATGAGTGGAATCAGCCAAAAGATCCGCGGAAACAAGGAATTTCATATGTCAACAAAATAGCCAAAGAACATCTTTTCTCGAAGATCTTGTCTAATTTCAATTTACCCTTGCCGAAGGTGGACGAGAATGAAGCGTATGTGAATGAGGCCGATGTTACTAAAATGAAAAAAGAGATACGGGATAAGTTCAAGGCGTGGACCCTCAAAAAGATGGCTGAGCAATTCAAAAACTGGAAGAAAAGATTGAACCTTGACTATGTTAAGAAAAAACAAGACTCTAGATTTCACTCAAGGGTATGAGAAATATAAACCCATATGGGCAGATTTCGTGAAGTACAAGCTGTCAGAGAATAAACTGGAAAGGACAAAAACAAATGAGAAAAACGCCGCCAAAAAGGTATATCACCATGTTATGGGGCAAGGTGGCTACAAGGGTTCCAGTCCCAAGTGGAAAAAATGGGAGAACGACCTAATTCAGCTGGGGATCACTCCCGAGCCGTTTTTGTGGGTCGATCGGACAAGGTCATGGTTCTACGGGCATGGGGGCACGTTGGACGCCGAAGGAAAAGCAATCTATAACCTAAGGCATAAAGAGAGTCCTCTACCCATAGAGAGGCTGAGAACCGCAATACAGGACGTTAAAGAGGGGAAGTTCGTGCCAGATAGAGAGAACGACGAGCTCACACGCGCCCTCGGGAATAAGGAACACGTAGGGCGTACACGAGCCGTAGAAGGCAATCCTCCGTGGAAAACTGGGTTCGACGACAGCAAAAAGATATACCCCGATAGAAGCCGTCAACGTAGAAAGGACGCGGAGGCAGCTGAAGCAGAGACTCAGGCAAACTGGAGGCGTCAACTTGAAGAACAGATAAAGCTGACGCAGGATGTAGCAAAGAAGCAACAGGACCAAATTAACACACTTAGCCAGCAGATAGTGTCTACCGGCGCATCACTACACATGGTAGAAGGTGAAGTCGAGGCTACCAACGCCGCACATTCTCATCGCAAAAGCAGCTTTGCATCCACGCAGCTACCGGGTGATGATGCACCGCCGATGATTCACCCGGTGGATGATATCACGGAGATGACAACCTGTGAGCTCCACGTGAAGGTCGTCAATATAACCATCAAGGCGGCGGCCGGCTATGCCTTACCAATTGGCAACGAACCAACTCACCATAGTCTTCTAGTTCCACGGGGCTACACTGTTGTTGGGGTCGATGAAGTTGTCAACGGGTTCGAGCGGGTAAAGCTTGATTTCCCTGAAGGTGAAGACGAAGAGTTGACTGAACTCGGAGAAGCCAATAACTTGACCGTTCTATGGCTAATGGAATGCATTGTGCTCCCAAATCAGACGGCAAAGCCATCGAATCCTCGCCATTCTCCAGCGCAAAAGTCTCCAGCGCGGTCGTCTTCGCCATGCATGCCGTCTCCAGCGCGGTCGCCTACGCCGTGCACGTCTCCACCGCGGTCGCCTACGCCGCTGCGTCAGCCTTCTCCACCCACTAAGTTTCTGCCGAAACGTAAAATATCACCCAAACGTCAACGGTCACCCCTCTCGAAGGTAGCAAAGGAGGTACCCAAGTTATCTTATGACTATACTCCCGAGGAAAACCAGAAAATCGCAAAGGACGAGTACGAGGCGTGGAAATCGAAGCGGAAGGAGAAGAAAAAGGCAGATTTCCCCGAGAACGAAGAAGAGATAGAACGAGCTTGGAAAATGGTGAAGACTCTTCATCAACCCGAGCCGAGTCTGTCATTTGACTATGACCGCTCTATTCTGCAGTCACACCAGGAAATGGTGCGGTCGACGAATAGTAGTAGCGCAAGCGGGAAAAGGGGAAAATCAGTTGCCCAGCTCGGAGAGCAGAAAAAACAATCCACTTCCCCGCTCAAAGTGATTTCCAATACCCAGGTGGGGCCGAGCACTAATATTGCTGACGAGCAAATTGATCCGGAGTTTATAACACTGTACGCAGACAAGGCAGCTGATGCGGGTTTGTCCATTGCTGAGTATATGCAAACAATAGACTACTTCCCCGAAGCTGAATGTACGTACAAATACACGTGCGGGAAGCCTCTCGTCAAACCCGAGGAGATAAAGGATCTACCAACGAAAATGCGAAGAGTGCATAGTTAGTATATGGAAGCCACTAAGAAATCTCAGGACTGGATATGTCTCAGCGTTAAGGACGAGCACTATGGGTATGGAGATGGATTGGTTATGATTCAATTTGACGAATTGTTTCAGTTATACCAGCAAAAGGCCCTCGACAAAGCTGTCCTTAGTGCCTATTGTCTGTAAGTACTTATTTCTCTAGCTCACCTCGTTCATTTGCATATTCATATATATATAGTACACTCATATATTATAATTGCAGAATGAAGATTCTCGAATGCAAAAGAGGTGGAATCTATGATATTGGGTTAATTGATCCAAATATTGTTTATGAAAAGACTCTTCAGATATCTGCCAAGGATACAGAAAATAATATTCTGAGGGCAATAATGTTTCACCAACACCGACGGGAAATACTATTTCCTTACAACTTCGGGTTAGTGTTACTGTGTTGTAAACATTCTGTTTTCCTTACTCGATGTTCACTGTATAATTGATGAGTTCTGCGTGCACAGCTTCCACTATATTCTGCTAATCTTCGAAATTGACAAAGGAAAAGTAATGGTAATGGACCAAAAACGTAAACCCCTAGCAATGTGGGCTGACATGCAGGAAATGATCCAGCGGTAATTTCAATCTTTATTAATTTCAGTATTTATATATGGCACTATATCGACTACTTTGTTTTATTTTCGGATATCAAGTAATTACTAACTCTTTTTATTCTTTTTTTCTCGGGTAGCGTTTGGAAGAGGTTCATAAAAAAGGCCAGGGGTGAATGGAAATCAAAACTTACATTTGATGTTGTGCAAGTAAGTACTATCTAGATCCGCGAGCATCTCCTTGATTCTAGTGTCGATATACCATTATCATGTCTGGTTTATTATTATTTTGATTGAAATCATGTTCTCGTAAAGTGCTTGCAACAAGGAGACGGGAATCACTTGTGTGGATATTACGTTTGCGAGTTCATTCGTCAGACGACATGTCCCAAGGGCAGACATTTAAAGCAACTTCATGTACGTTAGTCGTCAATTCTTCTAATTACCATCTATTTTAGTTACTTAGTTTCATTAATATATATTGACCACTCTTCTTTATATTAGATCGAACGGCTTCGGGATGGTCTTCTACCAAGGGACCGCACACAAGCAATTCAGGAGGAAATTGCGGGCTTCTTAGATGCAGAGGTCCTAAACGTAAATGGAGAGTACTATAGCCCCGGTTGGAACTGAATTTGATTTTGTAATACACTCCATCCATCATGTAATATGCTCGATATACTTTGCTTCCGTAATATAAGTGTTCCTTATTCTGCTTTATATATGTATTACTTATTCGTTCGTGGTATCCGGAAGCTCCGGGGAGGGTCCACCGAGGCTCCTCTCTTCTCGTGGGATTCGGGAGGTCCGGGGAAGCGCCACCGGGGCACCTCTCTTATCATGGGATCCGGGAGGTCCGGGGAGGGACCAAATTAACACAAATCATAAAAATTCTGCTGCGGCAGAGAAAATGGCAAAAGTCCTGCCGCGGCAGAAGGGGCATGCATCCCGGGTCGTATTGAGGACCGGGACTAAAAGCCCTGGCCAGGGTCCAGCTAACGAGCCACGTGGTCAGCCCCATTTGTCCCGGGTCCTGGCACAACCGGGACCAATGGGGGAGGGGTATTTGTCCCGGATGCCCCATCCCGGTTGCACAACCGGGACAAATGGGGCTTACGGACCGGGACTAATGCTCTGTTTCCACTAGTGGTGGAATGCCTAAACTGACTATTCGCAACGGTGGGCATCGCAATGGAGGGCAACCAGGTCAGTTCTTATTGCACTTACATATTTTCACATACCCCATATATTCTTCCATACAATTATCCATGTATAGGTACAGGGGCAGTGCCATGTTGCCATGCCCGTCCCTTGGGATCATAGAATCGTAGGAATTGATGAAACTATGTTTAAGTCGAAGCGAGAAGTTTGATAATGTAACGCTATTCAATATTTTATTTTATAATAAAATGTTGTATAATTTATGTGGGATGTAGTTGAGTGGCCTTTTGCATACATAAAGCCCGAAAATCCAAAAACCATGTGAAATTCCCACTATAATAATAAAACAGTCTGAGAAAATCTAGAAGCCCTACATCCCAGTTTCAAATCAATTTGCAAGTCAATGAAGCTAAGAACAATTGCTGCTGGAGTCTGTTGAAGAGCTTCAGGTGAGGTATATAGATGCATCAACTGAAGGAGGTGCGGCATTGGAACAGTTACTTGCCCTCTTCATTCGCTGTCGGTGATAGTTGTCATTAGTGGCTAGAAGGAACTGACAAGTATCTTGTTAAACAACGTTGGAGCATCAATTTCAATGACACGTTCTCCTCTGTATATCGCAGGCGTATCAGTTGGCAAAGGCCCGCCTGCTGCCGCATCACATGGTGAGGTCTGGTGTTGGAGGAGCACTGCACTGAAAGTAACTTCATATCAAGTTCTTGAACAAATTACGATGCAGGCAAGCAGAGGAAACTGCTAAGGAATATTTTCCCAGTAATTGGAACAGAGGAGGTAAAATAATCTAAGTCTATGTCAATTTTTTCCCCTACACATGTTTGGTTTCATCCAATAACCACATCTTCAACGCACTTCATTTCGAGCTAAATAAAGCTAACGTCGGGTTGCTCTTTTTTTGTACCGCAAAAGGCAGGAGCTCTGCCGATTCACTATATAGATTAAGAGAGTACACATAAAGGGGAATGTTTAAAATTAAAATTACCACTCACAGGAAGGTGCAAACTAAGGAAGAGAAAAGATAAGCTTCAGAGAAGGAAATATTCCACAACATCAGATCCTCCTCAACTCTATTGACAACCTGGGAGATATTCAGCGATGAATTAGAGAAGATCCTTCTATTTTGCTCATTCCAGAGATGGCAAGCAGAGTAAGCAGCAGCAGTCCTTACATGATTCTTCGGGCCAGAAGCAAAAGATTTCCACCAACAGGAGATGGATTCATATTGCGATGAAAGATCATCAGGGAAGCTGGGTTGATCTTCTTTTTTTTTTTGAACAGTGGGTTTCTCTTTCAAGTCCGGCATTTTCAAGCTTCAATAATCTTGGTATATTCCAGGGAACAAATAAAGTTTCCAATTTTTGCGCATCTTGGGACTTGAATATAGCATGCTCCATTCCTTGATATGTTTTAACGTCACACACAAACATATCTACACCCTTTCAAACTCGCTTGTCCAAATCAAAGTTGTCTAAAATCTTGAGACAAACCTGAATCAGAGGAGCCACTATTAGAGTAGGCCTAGCAGGAACAACAATGGGAATACCAGTTGAACAAATATGAACACAGCGAACATCCAAATTAATCTGTTCACTCAACGATTCATGGGAGCAGGATGAAAGGAAGGGGAGGTATGAAGCAGTTAACTTAGAATCATTATGGCCTGTTAATTTTGGTAATAGAACCGTGGTTATATACTACGGCCATTAACTTGCAATACCAGGTACAAAGATAAGTGTTTGTTCGTGCCTACTATTACTTAAGAAAAAATTGATAGATCAGTGAACTATAGCATGGGATTAATGGACACACTTACCTCCCTACCAAGCACACTGATAAATACAGACAGGCTCTTTATTTTCAGAGCCTTAAAGTTTTATTGCCGTCGCCGCTCCTCCCTTCTGTCCGCTCGATGTGGACGACGACGACAAATTGCTCCGACAGATAGGAGGTGGAGGTCGGGACCAAGATGTGGCCCATCACGGCGAATCACGCCGAACACCTGGTCGAGGGCCCCGCCGCCTCTCCCCCCCCCCCCCCCCCCCCCCCCCGCCCTATACCCTCACACTTTCTATGTAAAAGAAACCTATACACACATAAAAATAAAAATATAACATCTTTAAAGGCAGTTAAAAAACTTTGTCTTTAACACATGTAGTATTAGTGTTGCTCATTCGGTACAGATATAAAGAGTAGACACATTACTCTCTTTAGATCTCAACACATGACTGACATTGTAAATGCTAGACGGACAGCGCGCTTCGCCGCCTGCCTTGTGTGATCAATTGGTGTGGTTAGCGCATCGTATGCATTGATGTTTTTTGAACAATTAAACATTTTGGTAATGGCTTAATTTGGCGATGTTATCAGGCGTAAATCGTATGCGTCAGCAGTCGAAGGCGAGAAGGAACATGCGTTGTTCCAGAAGGAGAAGGCAGTCGCTCAGAAGTAGAGAGGGGTTGTTGAGAAGCAAGAGGCGATCGAGAAGGTTTCATCTCTGGAGCAGGCAGTCGCTGAGAAGTAGAGAGCGGTTGTTGAGAAGGAAGAGGCGATCGAGAAGGTTTCATCTCTGGAGCAGGGCTTGAGCACCGCGGTGGATGACCTTGTGCAATTCCGTGATGCCTGCGAGGCGATCTGTACGGCAGTATGTTGGCTGGTTCAATGATAGCTCACCGCATCTTGTAACTATGCTAAAATTAGTTTTCTTAGTGCAATTCTTAGATGAAATAATATTTTTCAAATTATCCAACTGATCCTTATCACCTATTGAGAAAAATACACCATTTTAACTCCTCAATTGCGCCACTTGTGTATTTGTTGGAATGCTAGTACAAAAAATTAGCAGTAGATAGTTGGTGTATGTTTTTTTTTCCTCAAAAACAATCTACCCCAAAATTGTGGCGACCACATGGTCAGATAATTAAAATCATTCAAGTAGCAAATGCACATGTGCAGTAAGCATGGATGAGATCTTGCAGCAAAACAAATACCAAGACAGTGAGGGGGAAAATAACCATCCCTAGCAAACATAAAAAGGTGAGAGAAAAAAAACACCAAACCTGTAGCAGATCTGATGCTGATCTGCAGCACAGGCGGGATGGGAAGATCACATGTGATAGCACATAAAAGCGGTGTCCATCCATGTAAATCTCTGTTGTATCTACTGCCTGCTGGGTGCACTGGTTGCTTAAAAAATCAACGGAGAAAAGAATTGAACATGCAATCTGATGAAAAGAATTTTCTGACCTGAAAACATAATGTTTTGATCCATTCGATTTGCTCCCTCTGTCGGCCTTTTGAAACACTTCATTAAGTTCTTTTAGCGGACCAGACCCGTAATGGGTGATCGCTTGGTTTGTATGTTTTCTTCACGCCATAGAGGCTACAATGCTCTATTGGTGTAGAAGGAACCCTCCTTTAGTCGATGCTTGTATTGATCCAGCCGGTAACCGGTAACTGGCAACCAACTCTTCCATTGTGCTACCCTGCAGGTATCAGCATATACAAAATTATCGAGCTAAAAATGGATTTGTAATATGCTAACACATAAAAGCGGTGTCCATCCATGAACATCTCTGATGTATCTACTGCCTGCTGGGTGCACTGTTGCTTACAAAAATCATAAATGTATGTTTTTCATGCTTCAACGACGATGAACATCATAAATGTATAAGCCATCCCCTCTTTCACCCGCTCTCTGAATTGATCGATGCAGCTACTGGGCATATAACACACCATTGTGTTCCCCTGTAATGTTTTTCATGTATTGAGTTCTTAAGAAAGAAAATGAATTTGGCAACGGCAAGTGGCATAATAATAAATAAATAAAAACTGATGAATCTGATAATTGGCTATATGTCTCTAATATATTCCCTGCAATAATATTAAAGTTCCGGTTTTTTATTATATAGAGAAAGGAAATAAATTTTACAACAAATGTATAAGATTTTACTTAGGTGAAATTTATCTTGTTTAGGTTTCTACTTAAGCACAATATTGTATGCAAAATAGAGTTGGTCGTTAATTTTCTCTGGAGAGTACAAGTTTTTGAGAGAGTAACTAATTGAAAAAGAAATAGCCTCAAAAGGTATTTTCTTTGAGTCAGTGTTGCTTCATACAACCATTGAGAAAGTAATACAGTAGGGATAGCTGCCATCTCCTCTTGTATCCAAGCTTATCCTACAACTACATTACAGCTCAGATATATCACTTCTAGTCTAAATGTTTTCCAAGATGTGTAAGGAAACTTAGCAGTGACAACTACACAAAAGCTCAACTTGTTTGTTCGATGTAGACTCAATAACTATGGAAGTTTGTGGAACATTTATTACACAACGTAACCTTAACTAAACTCATGTTGGGAAATACATGAGATCTTGCATACATGTGAGCTACATTAATTATTGACTGAGTTTAAGTTTGGATTGGAAAGCACAACTCACGAAAATATAACTAAGGTTAGTATGCGCATGTTAGATAGCATCCATAAACTCCAAGAAAAGAACTGCTAATAAGGTTGCAGACATAGAATATGACATGCGAACATCACCTAGCAATACTGACATAAAGAGAAGCAAATGCATTGGTCCCTCCTTCATCTATGAATTTATCTGCATGTAAAAATAATAGTATAGATATAATGAGGATGTTCGGTATTAAGATTCAGTGATACCTTCTTCTCAGAGGTAAATACTAACTTTATTGCTGAGCTAACCTTCGACAGAATCAGCAAAGCATCTCACAAAAAATGATAAAAAGCTTACTGTTGTCCTTGTATATTATAGAAGAAATTGTACAAAAAGCTTAAAAACTGTACACAAACTAAAGGACCGAAGCAAAGGCAAAATAAATGTGCAAGGTACCTCAATTGGTTTATGCTTTCTAAAACATATCTAAATATATTTTCTAATCATATTGCCAATCCCATCTATGCCCGTTTAGTAACTCATATCAAGGATGCAAGAATGCTTACAAAGGTGAGACTGCAGACCACATCATATTCATCCATCCATCGGTAAAATTAGCACGGCAGTGCATCATCAAATCAGTCAGGATTTTGCCTGAGCAGCCGCATCCAGGAGACACATCGGCACTCATATAGTCAAGCAATGGAGCCTTGAGGTCGGCTGCTCTCCACCATATGATCAATTTACTACCTTCACTGACCAAAACCAAACCGTCTGCTCTCCACCATATGATCCATTTACTACCTTCGCTAACCAAAACCAAACCGGGAATGAGAGGAGATCTCATTTCTCACTCCTCAATGGTGCCACCATGCTCCAACGCGGCAACCCACAGACCCATCTCCTCCTGATCCCGGCCGCCACATCCAACTCGTCCGTGCCGATCTACACCGGCCCTGCCCATCCCAGGGCCACTCGCCGGATCTCCTGGGGGCGACGACGGCTCCTTCTCCGCCACCGACGCCCCGGTCCCCCAACTCTCCACCGGCTGTTTATCTAGGGAAGGGGAGGACCCCTTTGCTGTGGACGCCCGCGCATCTTCAAGATCCTTCCCACTTCCATCCTTCGCACCCCCTACGCCTTCACCCACGCCGCCGCCACTTTATCCCAATCCGGTGGCTACAGCACCTACTCCAACGGCGTAGGCGTCCGACCCTGCTTCCTGCCGCGCCGTGAGAGAGGTACAGCTCTCCGACCGGTCCTCCTTCGTCACCCCGCGAATCTCCCTGCAGCACCGGTCCCGAGGATCGGGGGTCTGGGCGATTCGTTCGTCGATGGGGCACAGCCGCAGAGACCAGGACAAGGGGCGCTGAGACTTCCCAATCAACCAGGAAGCGAAAGCGTAGACAGAGAGCTTACAAACCTTCGATCAGACGAGCAGAAGCCTGGCGCAGGCAGTACCCCACGAGCCGCAACGAGACGGAACGCCACAAACGGAGGCTCCAGCAGCGGCCGCTAAATCCCCACCGGGAAATCAACCGAACACACACAGAAGTCCGACAAAGCACCGCCGGCCCCAAGGAAGAAGAGGGTAGACCCAAGTGCCTCTCTGACCGGCGAGACGGAACGACCGAGAAGAAAATCCCCACCCGATCTAGACGACAATTACCACAGGACCCGGCAGACAGAGCATGACATAACGGGCCCGCCAACAAAGAGGCGAGCAAACGTACCTTCGTGGACCCAGCGCCTCACACCGCATGGAGAGAAAGGGAACGGACCCACACGCAGAGACGCAGATCGCTGAGGAGGGCTGAGAGCGAGAAATTAGCATAGAACTACCACTTTAGAAGCGAAATGTACCAAATGGTACCGATTTAGCGATATAGCACATAAATGTACCACATTTTGCCCAGCTATTCGCAGAAAAGACTAATCCAGGATTGATCACGAATTGACACCGGATCTGACAGTAGGGCCCACCAGTCAGGCTGACGTGGCCAGGGAGACGAATACTTTTTTTGTTGAGGTGGACATGGGTCCCACCAAGATGAGGTGGCCCCACTTGTCAGCCACTAAAAAAAATAAAAATAAAATCTGGGAGTCGGTCTGTGAAGCGAGTCTTCTTCCTCCTCACGATCCTCTACATCCCGAGCTGCCCCACCGGCGCGGCGAGGTCAACGGCGAGCAAGGGCGCCGTGGCGAGCTCAAGACCTCCTGCTCGCCGACCAAGCCTCCTGCTGCGCGCGCGCCCATCTCCGCGTGCCCACCTAGAACCGGAAGAAGGGCTTTGTGGCGAGGTGGGTCCCCGGCGGCGGTGCTACTCGGCCATGACCATGGGATGCGGCGGCGCTCTGAGAAGGGTCCTCGACGGCCGGGGCATGTGCCGGCGAGCAACAGAGGTGTCGCGGCGAGGTGCGGAGGTCCGTACTGGGCGCGGTGGCGCGAACGTGTGTGCGTGCAAGCAGCAGCAGCACAAGCTTGCCAGCACCGCCGCACGCGCATCTAGCTAGCACGTACGGGCAGCCGGCCGGCGCGACCGGCGAGCGTGGCAGTGCCGCGGCCAGCGAGCGAGACGACAGGCCGGCCGGTGAGCGGTCAGCGACAGGCGCGACAACTAGGGGCGGCCATGCGCTCAGCCTGTTCGGCGGCGGCCGAGACGACGGGAGGGTCGCGCGACCTTCTCTGCGGCGAGACACGCCGTTCGTGTCCGCCGCCGTCAGCACTGGAGGACCTTTTGCGCGCATCTGCGGAGGTGCTGGGGAAGGACGCGGCCGCCGGCGAGCTCGCACTGGGCGCAGCCCGGGGGGCGCGGCGGCCGCCTAGCTCGCACGGGACTGGGCGGTGCGCGTCTCAGTACAGGACTCACCGACGAGCTGCAGGTGGACCGCGCCGCGCGTGCTGATCGGTCACTCACCGACGAGGAAAAAGATAAAGACGGACGAAAAGCAGCGAGCAACCAATGGAGCAGCGAGCAAGCAGCTCAGAGGCGTCCTCCCTACGTAAGCTACCGCACGGCAACGGCAGCACGCTGCATGCATGACACGAGCTAGGTAGGTGCGCACGATGGAGGCGCTTGACGGTGGCCAGCCAGCCGCTGTCGGCGCGGGCGCGGCGGATCGCCAGGAGCCGGGAGGAGATGCTCGGGCTCCTCGCAGACTTCTCCAGCAACGGCGACGGCGACGACTCCGACCGCGAGCTATCCTTCTCCAACCTCGTCGACGCCATCGGCAGGCCGCCGAATTCCGGCCACGTCCCAGCGGTTGCGGTAGAGAAGGCGGAAGAGGACACCGTGACGTCGAAGCACCAGGAGCAGGAGGCGCCGGCTAGCTCGCACGCGATTAGCTAGGCGTGGCGCGTCTCTGCACGGGACTCACCGGCGATGCCGTGGGTGGTGCAGGTGTGGCTCGCGTGAGGAGGAAGACGACTCGCGTGACCGGTTCCAGATTTTTTTATTTTTTTAACTGGCTGACAGGTGAGGCCACTTCATCTTGGCGGGACCCGTGCGCGCTCCAGGCCAACTCCGTCCAATCTGGAAGCATAACCAATCGTTGACTCCCCGCACAGGCACAAGGGTGCGGTTCCCAGATTTGTTTTTATTTTTTTAAGTACCTGACAGGTGGGGCCACCTCATCTTGGTGGGACCCATGTCCACCTCAACAAAAAAAATTGTCTCTCTCGGCCACGTCAGCCTGACTGGTGGGCCCCACTAGTCACTTTGGGTGTCAATTCGCGCTCAGAGACGGATCAGTCTTTTCTGCGAAATCCTGGACAAAATGTGGTAGATTTACGTGCTATATCACTAAATCGGTACCATTTGGTACATTCCACTTCAAAAGTGGTAGTTCTATGCTAATTTCTCGCTGAGAGCGCGCGCAGCCTACGGAGCTTACAGCTTAAGGTAATGGAACAGTCCATGCCCCCCAAATATGAAAAAAATTCTGTGGAGAGTTGCACATAATAGTATTGCAGTGAATTGGAATATCAAATGAAGAGGCTTGGAAGTTGATTCTGTGTGCCCTGTCTGTAAGCGTTTTAATGAAGATGGTGCGCACCTTCTGTTCAAGTGCAAAGGGGTACATGAGGTCTGGAGGAATCTGGAGATGGGGTGCCGGAAGCTGAATGAATGCCAGGACCCAAAGCAAGTAATTGCCATGATTATGCAAACAGACTACAAAACATAAGCTCAAAAGCATTGCTCTGTTCTTGTCATGGTGGAAGACAAGGGATAAGGCCAATCATGGTACAGAGACTGGCAACCGAGTATGACGAGCTTTTTTCGTGAAAAATACAAAAGCACTGAACCAAGAGACACAGACATGGAAGCCACCCCAAGGTGATGTACTCAAAATTAATATCGATGGTGCTTTAGACCTGGTAACTAAAAAAGGAGGCTGGGGATTCCTAGAAGATAACTGACAGAAGATAAGCGCTCATTCACGCAATTCGACAAGAGACTGTGCTTCACTATTACTATGGATTACGTTCTTTAAGATTTTTGAAAAGTTGGCCAATACGTTGGTTCAGCTGTTGGCGCTCCCAAATTTGGCAATATCTTGTACTAGCAAATACACACACCTTGTTTTTTCTGACTGCAGATCATGTCCGTGGTGCACACTAGGGCTCCTTTGATTCAAAGGAAGTTTATAGGATTTATGAAGGATTTTATCCTATAGGATTTTTTCCTATGTTGGTCATTTGATTTATAGGATTGGTTCCTATAGGAATCATTGTACTACATCCTAGACTTACAAGGATGGGACACGGACATCACTGAAACAGGCCGTGGTGCAGGGACCTTGTTCCCTAATCCTACACTTTTCCTATCCTATGAATCAAATGGGCCCTAAAAGTCTGAATCAAGCTAGACTGTTAACATCACTGAAACAGGTAGAGTGATGCTACCGATACGCCGAAAACAAAAGAGACAAGATACGTATTTTCGGACACTTGGCGCAAAATGGCTATCAAACTGGAGAGAAGATGCAAGCAACGAGTTGTTCATGAGATATTTGAATGGAGATACATTTTCCTGTTCGGAGAAAGACAGATGTTGTATTTTATACAGTAATATCAACTTTTCAGTAGCACATTGATTTCAATTTGTCCGATTGAAATACGTCACTTTCCAGTGTGACATGTACCATTGCCATATTTGAGGTTTACATTGACTCACTAGTAAAGTGGGTTTATGACTCAAAGGAACCTAGCGAGTAATTGGCTACATAGTTGAGTAGTGAACTATGAAAGAGGACGGGTATGGTTTCTACTTGTGTGTCTGGTATCCAGATTCTAGTTGGAGTAGCAAATACAGAGTGTTGAGAGTAAGTCTCGGACTCCTAGTATACAGAGTAGTAAATCGCAACTAGTACAACGTAAGACACACTGTTAACATCACTGAAGCAGATAAGAGTGATGTTACTGACATGCCTAAAACAAGAGACAAGATACCCATTTTTGGACACACCGGCCTGAATCGGTATCAAACTGAAGAGAAAATGCAAGCATCAATCGTGAAGAGAAAATACAAGTTGCTCATAAGATATCTGAATGGAGCCAAATTTTCCTTTTCAGAGAAAGACACCACTAAGTTACTAAGAATGCATGACGAGCACAGACAGGGAGTAAAATCTTGGATCTCTAACACTGAGCTACGGTTCATGCAAAAACAGAAACGGGAACTAGCGAGGCAGCATCAATCAAATCCCCTGCTTCTGTCTCTTCCTCCCACGAGCAGACATGAGAAGGTCACGCAACACCGACGGGTGAGTTGCTACAAGGTGCGTATACCCATCGGTGGCCAAGACCTCATCAAGAATATCAGTAGTGCTGACGATGAAGTCGATACACTTGGCCTTGAGCTGCGAACAGTTGTGCTGCGCAGCGAAAGCCAGAGTTGTGGCTGCGGTCCCGGCGTTGATGCTATCAGAAAGCTTTGCCTCACAGATCATCTTGAGCCTGTCCAGTCCGTACCTGTCGGCAGCAGCAACTAAATGTTTAGCCAACTCTGTCACGGCCTCCGACGGCTGATCGAATTCAGACACCGTGTCAGTGTAGATGAAGCTAAGCATGGCCTTGAAAGCTGATGCGTCTATGCCCTCGACCTGGATTTGCTGAGCGCTCTTCTCCCCGGAGTTCCCGAAGAACTCGGCGCTGAATACAGGGGATCTTGCTGCAAGTATGAGCTTGTGTGCATCAAAGGACTCGCCGGACACGAGAAATGTGACGTCTGCTCCGGTCTTGCTCTGCTGGAGCTGTGCAAGGTCCAGGTTCAGGTTAGAGGGCGGCGTCGGCGCTTCTTTAGCCGGGAGAACAGTCATATCAAGGGATCTCATATGCACCACGATGGTGCATTCGATGGTCACGGAATCATGCTTGAGATATCCTGATTTTGCCAGATGCATTCTTGGCAGAAGGAAAGCTACAATGCTTTCTGCCGAAGGGCCGGATACTCCTGAATCACTGTCTGCCCCGGTAGGAATCTGCTTGCCTTTGGGATGGATCAACCGACAGCTCAGCTTGACGCCCATGCGGGCTTCACCTTCACTAGTGGTGCTGGGGAAGGCAAGCTCCACAGCTAGCCATGGACTGAACTTATGGTACGGGGTCCTCATCGAAGGATAGAAACGAACTTCCCAGTCATGCCCACAGATGCTCCATGTGGTTTTCACGAAATGGCCGTCCATGCTCACAGGGCTGGCCTCGGGCAGCAAGCTAAATCCGTCGATCCTGAGCAGCCGCGCTGAGCGAGCGACCTCCCTGAGGTTGGCGGGGGCGATTTCCATGCCGGCAGCCCGGCCGCGGTTGCGGCGAGATCCTTCGTACACGCGAGACCATGGGACGGGCCGGGGGTTCTCCATGGTTGCCGGGTTTGTTAGATAGATCTCCCGAGTGGCACAACGGTCTACTCGAATCAAGGGACGGGCCGGGGGTTCTCCATGGTTCTGTGTGACTGATTGTGGATTAGTACGGCAAGTAATACATACAGGGTTGCAGCGGCTCAGGATACACCGCCGCTTTGGAAGGTAATGGAAGACTAACCATGCCGCCGGGGAGAGGAAGCCGTCCGTCCGCTCTGGTTGTGGACGGGTTTGGCCAGATTTGCTGCGGCTCCTGGACCCGCTCCTGTCTAGGGGGCACGGCGGCCATGGAGGGGTCACGGCACTCCGGGAGGACGTTGCGGCGGCAGGGTGCGTGGATTTGTGGGGAGTCAGGACGGCGGTGGTCGGTTGGGCCAGAACGGGGAATTGCGGCGGCGACTCTTGTCCACCGGAGACTGAGAAGCAAAATGAGACAATGGACAAACGGAGGCCGAAGAGCCTTTTATTTCAAAAAGATTGAAAATTGTATAAATTCAATTTCGACTCTTTCCGAGCCCACGTGGGGCCTCGTTCCAATTTTCTTCCCTTTTGATATGAAGTACTCCCTCCGTTCCTAAATATAAGATGTTTTAACCCTTTTCCAAATTCACATATGTCTAGATGTATCTAGACAACTTTTAGTATACAAGTTCACTCATATTAGTGTGTATCTAGTCACCATGGAAAATAGCTAGAACATCTTATATTTAGGAACGGAGAGAGTACTTCAAATCGGAGAAAGCAAATGACAAACTAGTCCACCGTTCTCCAATATTCGGCCATGATGGGACTTTTAGCATCTCATGTTTGGTTTAGTTGATGTTGTACCAAATCCGAGTCACCATAGCAAAGTATACGCTTAACTCATATTTCTTTTGTACTGTGCAAGCCGTGAAGCAATGTTTCATATTCTGCCACATTGTTGCTGGCGTTGAAGTGTATTCGTAATACATACTCCATGATGTCACCATTTGGGGATTTTAGCACTACACCAGCTCCAGCACGTTTTTTTATCTTGGATATGTCAAAGTGCATGATCCAATATTCCGACTCCGGCATTGGTGTGTTTTCTATTGCTTTTGTCCAATCAGCGATAAAATCTGCCAAAACCTAGGACTTAATTGCCGTCCTGGGTTGGTACTTAATGTCGAACACAGTCAGTTCAATGCTCCATTTGGCGACTCGGCCTGTTGCGTCCGCATTGTTGATGATATCCCCTAGTGGTGATTTGCTTACCACTGTTATGGAATGTCCTTGGAAATAAGGACGGAGTTTCCGGGATGCGAAAAACACGCCATATGCCAGTTTTCGATAATGTGGGTATCTTTGTTTGGATTCAGAGAATACTTCACTTATATAGTATACTGGATACTGATCTGATATGCGTTGTTCATCTTTGCGTATTTCCACGATTATCACTGCGTTGATATCCCTGTTAGTTGCTGTAAGGTACAATAACATAGGTTGTCCTTTTTTTGGCGATGCCAAAACCGGAGTTTTCATCAAAGTTTTCTCCAACTGGGTTAATGCTTTGTCCGCTTATTCTGCCCATTCAAATTTGTCGAATTTCTTCAACAATTTGTATAATGGCGGAGCTTTATCCCCAAACCGGCTTATAAATTTTCTTACAACGGCTGCAGAACCCGTCAATTTTTGGAAATCTTTTAGACACGTGGGCCTTTTGATGTTTAAGATTGCTTTGATCTTTTCCGGCTTTACTTCTATTCCTCTGTGAGAAACGATGAAACCCAGAAGTTTTCCTGAGGGAACGCTGAAGGGAATATGCCCGAAAGGCAATAACAAAGTGGTTATTACCTTATTCCTTGTTTATGATAAATATTTATTTCTCATGGTAGAATTGTATTAACCGGAAACGTTGATACATGTGTGTTTAATAAACAAACAATGGTTCCTAGTAAAGCCTCTCTTTTAACTAGCTCGTTGATTAAGATGATCTAGGTTTCCTGATCATGAACATTGGATGTTTTTAATAACGGGGTCATGTCATTGGTAGAATGGTGTGATGAACATAAACCCAATATCGAGATAACAATACGATCAAGTCATTTAGTTTATATTGTTATATCTTGCATACGAAGTAACTAATTCCTTAGACCATGAGATCATGCCAATCACTGGTACCGGAAGGGTGCTTTGATGTCATCAAACATCACACCGTAACAGGATGACTATAAAGGTGTCGTTAGGTATTCGGAAAGTATTAGTTGAGAATCATGGATCAAGAGTGGGATTTGTCAATCCAAAATGACGGAGAGATATACTCTGGGCCCTCTTGGTGATATCACATCGAGACCGCTTGCAAGCACGTGATATGATCACAAGGATGTCATATCACGGAAACGAGAAAAGAGTACTTGTCAGGTAACGAGATTGAACAAGGTATGGTTGATACCAATGATCGAATCTCGGACAAGTAAAATATCGCGAGACAAAGAAAATAGTTCACGACGTTTATGGTTCACACGATCACTAGATTCATCGTTGAATGTGTAGGAGTCATTACGGATCTCCAGGTCCCGCTGTTGACTATTGATCAAAGAAGTGTCTCGATCATGTCTACATTATTCCCGAACCGTATGCTGACACACTTAAGGTTTGATGACGCGATTGAGTGGATACGGAATATCGGAGAAAAGTTTGGACAACACCGAAATTGTTTTGGGGAATATTGAAATAGTCACCGGAATTGTTTCGGGGAATATTGAAATAGTTCAAGGTGGTATATGTTAATGTTTGATTAACAAATAGTTCAAGGGGGTAAGTGTTAATGTTTGTTAATAGGATTAACAAATATTAAAATAAAGAAATAAAATTGTTTTATTTATTTATTAAAGAAAACACTTGGAATTTTGACTGGGAATTGATGAGAGAATGAGTGGGTTGAGCGGAGACTCCACCCACATGATGAGGGGAGAGGTGGAGGCACCAAACATTCATGGATGTCTCCCCCTCCTATATAAAGAGGGGTTGGACCTCTCTCTCCACACACAACTTGGTGTCATCTCCATCTCCATCGTCCTGCTGATCCACCTCATGTTCATGCGCTTGGCGAAGCCCTGAACGAAGTTTTCTCCACCACACCACGCCGTCGTGCTGCTGGTTTCTGAGGGATCCTCTACTTCCGCAGCCCCGCTGGATCGAGGGAACAGAGGTCGTCATCGAGTTGTACGTGTGACCGAGTGCGGAAGCGCTGCCGGATTGCAACGCTCATCTTCGCGATCTTGAGATCGATGTGAGTACGACTACATCACCAACGAGATTTGATCTCGTAACGCTTTGTGTCTTCGAGGGTATGTTCTCCTTAAAACTCTCTTTCTCCCCGTTGCTTACATCTCCTAGATTAGATCTTGGCCCTTCGGGTGTCTATCGCGTAGGAATTTTTTTTCCTATGCAACGAACCATTCAGTGGTATCAGAGCCGGATCTATGCGTAGATGTTTTGCACGGGTAGAACACATATGTGTATATGTGCGTTGATGATCATGTTATTGCCTCCTTCATTATTTTATGATCTTAGTGGTATAGTTGGATGAAGCTGCCCCAGACAAACTTTACGTGTACTTTGTACGCGAGACCCGTGTCACTTGTGGCTAAGGGGGTGTCCGTTTCTACAACTATAGTTAAGATCTAATGTACAAAGGGTTGTTAAAATATATTTATCAACGTTGTGATTGATGTTCTTAGGTATGAACGGTTCTATCCTCGAAATCTCTATGCCACGTAAAATATGCAAAAATAAATTAGAGGCGTCTAACTCGTTTTTGCTGGGCATGTGATGTGACATGGTCAATGTTACAAATTTTATTATGAGATGATATCTTTTGTAATTTTTTTATATACCGGAAGGTATCCATATAGTTGTCTTATTATTGATGGATAATAAAGATTGGGGTGCCATGGAACTTGGTACCACGCCGATGGAATGATGGAGATCATACCATGATGCACATGATGGAGATCAAGTGCAAGAAGAACCATACCATATCACGTTATCCTTACACGTGATGTTAATCCTTTTTATGCATCTTATTTTGCTTAGATAGCGACGGTAGCATTATAAGATGATCCCTCTCACTTAATATCAAGATAATAATGTGTTCTTCCTTAAGTATGCACCGTTAAGAAAGTTCGTCGTTTTGAGACACCGCGTGATGATCGGGTGTGATAGACTCAACGTTCGCATACAACGGTTGTTTTCAAGCCTAGCATGTACAGACATGGCCTTGAAACACACACAATACTATGGTTCTACTTGGCAAGCCTAGCATGTACAGACATGGCCTCGGAACACGTAACTGAAAGGTAAAGCATGAGTCATATGGATGATATGATGAACATGTCGATGTTCTCCTTTGAAGCTACATCATCTCACGTGATGATCGGTTTTGGTGTAGTGAATTTAGTTCATGTAATCACTAAAGACGACTAAGAGGGATCTTGTTTTTGAGTGAGAGTTCATGGCATAATTTTGAATTAACTTGAAATTATTTATCATGAAAAACCAATCAAAGTGAATTTGCACAAATTGTAGTATTCATTGGCATCCAGAAAACTAGCTTACACTTAGATTGTAATTGAGATATAACTGTTATGATCTGGTAAAAATCATTTAAGATTGGTACCGTATTAGTGAAATTTAAAATCGAGTCCTATTGTAGAGGTATTTCCTACCTATCTCCATATGATTAATGATTGATTAATCTAGAGAGCAAATAATTCCTACTTAGAATCCAGAGTCATGGTTGCTTCCGTATTACTTTATCTTCAGAAGAATATTTTGTGGATCAAGGTGATTTAGGAACTGAAAAGAGTTGTTTTCAGAAACAATCAAGTGAAAGATATATTGATATCTAGAAACTTTTTTGTAGCAACATGACTGAGTATAATTTAGCGTGACAATGTATACTTATATTATTTGAATATATCCAATGACTGAAGACGCTAGGCGTTTGAATATTCCAAGAAATTGGGCGCTAAACATTATCCTCTAAATTCATTCCTTCGAGCTATAGTAGCTTAATCATAAAATTGTTATGATGGGATGGATTAAAAAGTATAGGTAAAATTCGTTTACCTTGCTTGGAGATTGCTAAGAGTGGAATCTGGAAGAATGCTATTAATATGGTGATATTAGTAGAACAATCAAACTCAAAGTATGACTCAATGGATGATAGTATATGACTAACACGCCAAGAAAAATATGCTAGTACGACTAACATTGTTTGATGTTGAATGATTCTTCTGTAAAGGAAAGGGAATATTGAAAATAGAATTATAAAAGGTATATGGCAGAAAAAGAAGGTAACTGGAAAAGCCCAGCTCGAGAGTATATGCTTGATATACAAGTTATAGTTGTATTACTAGTTAACAAAGTATTTTTGGGTATTTTGATACCACATTGTGTCGTGGTGGTATCACGGCAGATGCCATGGGATGGCTAAAGTTGGGGCCGATGGACGCTAGAGGTGCTAGGGGAGTGATCACACGGCGAGTAGCCGCGTGTGGTAGATCACAAACACTACAAACACGAAGATCTTACCCAGGTTCAGGGCCCTCGTGTGGAGGTAACACCCCTACTCCTGCCTCTCTCTTTATATGTGTGTTCACCGAGTAGCCACAGTACAGATCAGGCCTTCAGCCGAGTAGCCACTCTATGCTCAAGTTCTCTCTAAGTGTTGCCTTGTCTAGGATCCAAACGTATGCAGCGAACCTCTCACAGGAGGAGGCAGGACACCTTATATACTGGTGCCCAGCAGAATAGAAAACAACTATAAAGTACAACGAGATGTGACAGGAGCCCTGCAGAACCGCGCACGCCTCCGGGTTCCCGCTGACGCTTGCCCCGTAAGTCGTCGCGCTATTCGGAGATGGGACCTCTCCACCCTTGTCAGTGAGATAGGGTAGGCCCCTAGCCCTGTCCTGTCCCCTCTGTCAGTGACAGGACCAGACAGGCGCCTACCGCACTGTAGCCACGCCATGGTGCGGATAATCACGCACTCCGTAAGTTGAACCGCACGCCGTACAGACGCAGGATACGCGGGATCCTGTGTCAGAACGGCTCCATTGACTTCTGGCCCGAGTAGGAATCCACTCCCTCTACTCGGACTACTTCCTTTACTCGTAAGAATACAACTTACTTGATTCTTCCTCATGGCCATCAGTGCATATGACCGGATAGCAGTCGAACGGGTAGCAAGCACCGGGTAGCCAGCTACTCTGCCAAACACCTCTTCTGACCTTGCCTTTAGCACTTGCCTTACCCCTACTCGGGGGTAACCCCCCGACATTAGTCCCCGAAGCTGGTAGAGTCCTGCGAACTTGTTCACTGGGCCCTTCCAGCTTACAAACAAATCTTGTCTTTGAATTGTAAGATGCCGAGTAGCACCTCCGAGTAGCCTTTATCTTTGGCTCGAATCTCTTCTTCTCCGAGTAGGACTGTCTTTCTTCTCTGTTGCTGAGTAAAATGACTTAGCGAAATCTCGAAACGCAACCCCGCTCAAACGGTGCGAATCCACCTCTGCGTGTCGCTACAGGGCACGTGTCACGCCCCCGTACCCCCGACGCCTCGGTGCCTGGGACGCTGTAGGCCACGCGCCAATAACTGTGACCAGGGCCCACCAGCCCGTCAAGTCACTTCAACCGCAGTAAATCACCCACGATCTCGATGTGGGATTAACTGCGCCCGTTACGCGCGCAATATGCGTTGTGTGCGTTTCTAACCGGTACGCATCCCACGCCGCACGAATTCTGCACACGATCGATCCCACTAACTCCGCTGGTAACGGCAACTCGAGGGAAGATATAAATACCCCCTCGATTCCTTCTTCTTCTCTTTCCTGCTCACTTCAATCCCCTGCCTCTTCGTCTCTCCGCCGCCGCCGAGCGCTCCGCCACCGCAACCAGTTGCTGCGCCGCCGTTCCACGCGCCGCCGGAGAGAGAGATCCAGATTCCGATTCACATCTTCCACTCCAGATCACATCTCCTACCGGTGCCTCCACTTCGCATCTCCAATCCGCATCTCCGCCGCCATGGCTTCCCGTGGAGATGACGACGCTGCCGCCCGCGCTGGCTGGGAGGGCTCCGAGGTCACGACGGAAGACTGCCAATGGCTAGTCAACACCCGCCGTGTGCCTCCCAGCGTGAAGTGCCGGCATCCAGGCAACAAGATCGTCCCCGCGCCCGAAGCGGGTGAGTGCGTTGTCTTTCTTGCGCACTTTAAGCGCGGCTTCGGCCTCCCTATCTCGGATTTCTTCTCTAAGTTTCTTGAGCACTTCGGCCTCTAGCCACATCACCTCCCTCCTAATTCCTTGATCATGCTCTCTACCCACGCCGTGGTGTGTGAGGCGTTCCTTGGCGTGTACCCGACAATCCACACGTGGGCACGTTATTTCTTCTTCCGCAAACAGAGCATTCCCAATCCGGGTAAAACGGATACTGCTCGCGCCATGACCAAGACCGGCTGCGCCATGATGTTGCAGCGGTCCACGGGTAGCCACCCAAAGGTCAAGGGCCTTGAATCCGTGCGCAAATGGCAGCTCTCCTTCCTCTACGTGAAGAACGTAGCCACAGAGGAAGGGAAGCCAATCGAGAACCGGATAGGACTACCCGAGTTCCGGAACACGCTGCCTACCCAGCAGAACTGGGGTTACCATCCAAGGAACACCATCGAGGACGTCGTCCAGGTCGAGCAGCGCCTGAGTGAGTTGCGGGAGCAGGGACTACGCCGAGATGATCCAATCGCATGCTGGATCTCGCGCCGCGTTCTCCCCCTCCAGCGCTGCTCGCACAAGATGTGCTATATGGGAGGATCCCGCGACTGCACGAGGACCACCACCTTTGAGCTCTCCAAGGAGGATGTGGCTATCTGGGCGAGGTCCATCATGCAGACCACGCTTTCCGACACCTGGCTGTATGGCTTTGAGCCGTACAGCCGCACCAAGCGCATTGAACAGGTTAGCCTTCTACACTTTGCTGTTGTACTTTGATCCCGAGTAGAAGACCATGAATGTCCAGTTTGGCTTTATATGCTTTGTGTTTGCATGCCGTGTTGAGTAGAAATTCTTAGCCGAATATGCTTTGTGTTTGCATGTTACCCCGAATAGAACCACTTATACAAATATGCTTTGTGTTTACATGTCTTTCCGAGTAGAATCACTTAGACACATATGCTTTGTGTTTGGATGTCTTTCCGAGTAGAATCACTTAGACAAATATGCTTTGTGTTTGCATGTCTTTCCGAGTAGATCTCAACTCACTCTGTTATCTTGCTTGCCTTCTCAGCACATTGATCGGCAGAGAAGAGAGGATTCTGAGGTCTTCGAGAGCAACTGGCATGCTGACCGGGAAGAGGACGACGATAAGGCCTATGACACGCAGGATACCCTCTGCATCCCGCACACCACTCAGCCCGGTAAGCACCAAGTCGACGGATCTATCCGGGATTGGTCCGAGGACGACGAATGTGACCAAGTTCACTTTTCTACCTACTCGCAACCCAACTTAACTTCCTTCTCTGCTTCTAACTCCCTTTTCTCTTCTCCGCAGAGGATGTTGAGCATGAGGACGACGAGGAGGCCTTGAATGTCGACCCTTTGTCCGTGGCAGCTACCAGCACTCGGAAGAGGATGGGCAGTGACACTCAAGAACCCGCTGCCAAGAAGTCCAAGAAGACCGAGAAGAAGAAGAAGCTCACTACCGCCAGGCGACAGCCTCCCACCGTTAAGGGGTAAGTTACCTCAACCGAGTACTAGTTTGCTGCCGCTTCTCGCTATGCTTTTCCTCTTCTCTTTTTCTAACCTCCTTCTTCTCTTCCAGCGATGCTCTGGATGCTGATGCTTCCACGACCTCTACTCGCCCCAAGAGGAAATCCGTCATCGACATCGAGAAGCTCGTCGATCTTTCCGAGGAAGAGGACAATCCAGTTCAGCGGGATGAGACGCGTGCATCCTCCCCTGTGAAATTAGAAGAAGAAGACGTCGGCGCCGAGAACACGGGCGCTGGTGACCAAGATTTCCAGGACCTGGATGCAGACCGACGCGTACCAGAGTGCGCAGGATGCTGATCACGAAGAGACGCCTCCCTCTCCCCCAGCTACCACAGCTGGGGAGGATGTTGAACAAGAAGCCGGGAACCAGGACCGTGCCGCCCTTGAGTGGCAGGACGAGAACCTCGAGCAGCAGGAAGAAGAAGCTGCAGTTCATGAAGACCCTGCGGCCAGGCCGCGGGTAGAAAAACAAGTTGACGCAAGACCTGATCCCGCTGCGCGCGAAGTGCCTGCGCCAGCTTCTCGGGCGGACACCGGCAAGAAGACTGCGGACACCGGCAAGCAAGTCGCCAAGCCCGAAGCTGCCCCTACTCGAAAAAATCCGCCTCGCAAGGTTGTGCAGTTCACGGACCTGATGCCACCACCCCAGGCACCAACGAGCACGCAACTCACCACCGGCGCTACTGGTGGATCTGCTGGCCCAGGCGCAGGGTCAAGTGCTGGAGGTGCTGCTCGGGTACAAGGCAGCTGGCCATCATACCTGAAGTCTGTGTCCCAGCAACACAACATCTCCCTGACGAAAGGCGAGAAACGGCTTGCCGCCTTGATGGAAGGCCAGGCCAGGGCAACGGATGCCAATCTTAAAGCCAAGAAGCCTGCTGAGTTCTTCTCCCGTGAAGCCGGTGAGGACGACATCCAATCCCAAGGGCTAACCGCGGTCGTGGACCGTGTTGGCTTTATTGACAAAGTCTGGGAGAGTGACACCCACGGCGTCGAGAAGTGGAACGGCAGCGTGCTGGGCGAAGTTGATCACTATCGCATTGACTGGAATAAGGCCGACATCGGCGCTACTCCAGTGACCATCGCCTCCGACACCTGCACGCTAGCCAGGAAGCTTTTCTGCCTCCGCAAGGCCGCCGAAGACGTGGAACAAACATACGCCGTAAGTATTTCTTGTTTCCCTTGCTTTTTCTTGCTTTTCCGAGTTGCAGTTTTTCTTTTCTTCTTCTCTCCTTAGCTATTCCCCAGTCCCCGAGATTCGGGCCGAGTTGGCGGGTACTCAACCGAGTTGCTGTCTTCTCGGGCCAAATCTTCCACAATTTTTCTAATTCTGTTTCTTCTCCTTCACAGAATAGCCTCCTGAAGAGGACCAACCTGTTCCGGCGGCTGCTCTGGAATCACAGCATCGCCAAGAGGCGCATTACGGCTCTTGAAGCCGAACGCAAGGACGATGCCGCGTTGGAGCAGGCGGCCCTGGACCGCGCTCTCCAGCTCTCAGAGATCGAAGGTAAGCTTTTAGCTATTCGGTTTGTGCATTTTGTGTTTACGCCCGTATTTTGCTTTTTGCTATAACTCTGTTTGCTCTGCAGGCAAGTTTAAAGAACTGCAGAAGCAGCACGAGCACTGCCACGTCTTCACTGCCTCCGCCGAGAGCAAAATTACGCAACTGGAAGGTGAGTTGCCATCTTCTCTGCTATTGTATCCTTTTCTTTACTTGGTTTCTCTGCTAACTCTGCTGTTATCTCTGCAGAAGAATATAAGAAAATCCGGGAAGAGCATCTCCACTGCTTGATGCCTGCCGAGGTGCAGCAGCAGTTGGCCGCCCGAGATGAAGAGCTGAAGAAGGAACGCGATGCCGAGCGCGCCGAGTTCGAGGCGATGCAGGTGAAGTTGAAAACAGCTCTTGAGGGTGCCCTGGAGACCGAGACCTCGGCCAAAGCCACCAAGAAGGCGCTCGAGGCAGAAATCGAGGTGCCGAAGAAGCACAACGTGCAGCTCGCGCAACAGGTTGCCAACGCGCGCAGCATCGAAGACAGGCATCTCGTCGACAAGGAGGATTGGAAGATCAAACTAGACGCGCTGCTTGTTGATCTTAGAAGTAAGTTTCCTCTTCCCAGCACTTATCTGTTTTTCTTCTTCGCTACCTGGCTTGCTTTTCCTCCCACTCTTTCCTCTTGGTTTTATCTCTTCTCTTCCTCCCTATCTAACTTTTATTGGTTTCTCTCTAGACGTCTTCCCTGATCTTCGCGCCGCGAGCTCGCCTGCTCTGGCAAAGGCGCAACAACTCCGAGTTGATTCTGGGTTGCCCATCAACACCAAATCAAGCGTCAATGACAACCTCCTGAACATCAAGACCCAGCTTCGCCAACTCAAGGGCCTGGGCACCACCATGGTGTCCACAGCGTACAGACTCCACGATCTGTTCTGGCCGGATCAATCCGCGCCCAACAGTTTTCTCGAGCTTGCCGAGAAGTTGGGCGGTGTGAAGGCTGAGTTGAAGAAATGGCGCGGCTCGGCAGCTCGGGCAGTAGCAGATGAACTTCTCCACTTTATTTGCAGCTGGTACGAGAACCTCGATCTCTCCAGGATTACTGAAAGGCGCCAAGACTCCAAGTGGAGCAAGGATCCCGAGTGCATCGCTCGTCGGAAGGCAGCAGCCTACGAGGTAGCCTCCTACACGGACACCGCAACCTTCATCGAGGGCCTCCCCGAGCCGGACACCGAGGTGGAAAGCGAGGACGACGATGAAGACACCGAGTCAGATGGCTTGAGTTTCTTCGATAACGGTGTCGCGGAGGGAGCTGCCGAGAAAGGGAAGGGCAAGGCGAAGGTCAATGACGAAGTCGAGAAGCCGGAAACCCATGTCGAGGAGGCCATCATCACCACCGAGATGGTGATCCAACAGGCGGCTCCTAAGTTGGGCGCGACCAGCAGCAGCTTCCAGGCTGCCGCATCGACCTCGGCCACAGATCTCATTTCCGTTGCCACGGCAACCTCCGAGCAAGCCGCCAACGCCAAAACAGAAGCTGATGCCGAGAGCGCCGACGCCGAGAAGACTGCCGCGGATAACACTGCCACTGTCGACACTGCTGCCGCCTGAAACACTTATCTTAACTTTTCATCAGATCCCCGGGATGCCGGGTGCATATGTATCAAACAATTATTATTTCCGTTGCTACTCAGTTTTATTCTCAGTTGAAGTTTTTAGCAACTCTGGCTCAATGCCGGGTTGCGTTAATATGCAAGTCCCCGAGTTGCATTTTTTATCCGCTCTTCCTTTTTATCTCAGCTCTTACCTGCAACTTGTTGCTTTGTTGGCAGTCGAGTCACAAGAGTTCAAAGTAGGAGTTTCAAATACTTAGCCACTTAGAAAAATCATAGTAACGCTGCCCACCACTTAGCCGAAAAAGAAAAAACTGTAAAAAACACTCTACTCGGTTGCCACACGCTTCCTTTCCTTTGCAATTTTTATGTGTTTATTGACTCTTTGGCTTGTTCTCTGGCTTGCCATGAAGCCGGGTTGCGGACAGCAGCAGAGTCGCAGAGTGTCCGGTGAGTTTAAACACACTACTTTGTAGCTTTTGAAATTCTAAATGGTTCAACCGAATAGACAAAGTAAGACAGAGTAAAACACAAGGAACAATTTTGGCGTGGGCAGTCCCCGAGTTCAATTTCAGATTGCCGAATAGGAGTTTTAACTCGGATAAGGAGATACATACACATTTTGCTCATGAGTGAAAACGTTGAAGTAGAGCTACATTCCAAGGGCGCTTGGTTTCCTCTCCAGCTCTATCCGGCCTGTTCTTCTGGGGTGGCTGTGCGTCGATAAGATAATAGGCATCATTGTGCAATGCCTTGCTCACAATGAATGGCCCTTCCCAAGGAGGAGAAAACTTGTGCATCCCGGCTGTGCGCTGCACCGGTCTAAGCACCATGTCTCCTTCTCGGAAAACCCTTGGGTTCACTTTCCGGCTGTGATAACGCCTCAAGTTTTGCTGGTAAACAGCTGAACGCGACAGAGTTAGCTCTCTTGCTTCTTCTAGCAGGTCGACGTCGTTTTCTCGAGCTTCTCTAGCCTCTGCCTCCGTGTAGAGCGTTACACGGGGCGAGTCATGCTCTAGGTCAGTGGGCAGCACGGCCTCAGCTCCATAAACCAGGAATAATGGCGTGTAGCCGGTTGACCGGTTAGGGGTAGTCCTTAGACTCCACAACACCGCTGGCAACTCGTCTAGCCAACACCCCGGTGTTTTCAGCAGCGGCTCAATCAGCCTTGGCTTTATGCCTGATAGCACCATGCCATTTGCTCTTTCCACTTCCCATTGGAGGCGGGATGCGCAACAGATGCAACATCTAGCCGAATATGCTTATCTCTGCAGAACCTCGCAAACACACCCTCAGCAAAGTTTGTGCCATTGTCAGTGATGATGATGTGTGGGTAGCCATACCTCAGGATCACATCCTTCAAGAAACTCACAGCAGTGACTCCATCACACTTCCGAATAGGCTTCACCTCAATCCACTTAGTGAACTTGTCCACCATGACCAAGATGTGAGTCATGTTGCCTCTAGCTGGCTGGAACGGACCCACCATATCCAAGCACCAAACAGCAAATGGCCAAGTAATGGGAATTGTCTTCAACTCGGAAGCTGGCATATGAATCTTACTTGCAAACCTTTGGCAGCCATTGCACTTTCTCACAATATCTTCAGCTTGCTTCAAGGCAGTGAGCCATAAGAAGCCATGCCGAAAAGCCTTGTTGACTAGAGCCCGAGAAGAGGCGTGATGTCCGCATTCTCCTTGGTGTATCTCCACCAAAATTTCTTCTCCCTCTTCTGGCTCTACACAGCGCTGCAGCACACCAGTAGGACTTCTTTTATGTAGCACATCTCTGAAGATTGTAAAGCCCTTGGATCTTCTCTGAATTTGCGTCGAGGTGACCTCATCACTCGGCAAGGTGCCGTCCTTTAGAAAGGATAATATGGGCAGAGCCCAACTCGGTGTCCCCCGGATGGGAAACACTGGTTCGCCCACTTACATTGGATCAGCCACCACTTCTTCTTCTTCTTCTGGGGCGGGGACGAGTCCCCGAGATCTCGTGCACGCAGCAAGAACTCCCTCAATGAATGCGACAGTCCCCGAGTTGGGAGGGGCAGTCCCCGAGTAAGGAGGGACCGTCCCCGGGTTGCAGGCGCCAGTCTCCGGGGTGGAGACGGCAGTCCCCGGGTTCTCTTTTGCAACCTCCCAGTCAATCTCCATGGGAACAGCTTCCTCACCAGGCAGAGAAGGAACGAATATTGACTCCGAGTTGGGGGATGGCTTGATAGATGGCTTTCTCAAATGCTCCAAGGCAACCCCAGCCGGGATGTATTGCCGAGAAGACCCCAACTTGGACAGCTCATCAGCTGCCTCGTTCTCTGTCGGATATATACCAAATAGGGGTATAGAAGATGGTAGGCCAAGTGCCGGATTACCAGGGTGGCCTAAGTGGTAGTGGGCTTAGGTCCATTAGGCGGCCCAGTAATCCGACGTGCAGAAGCCGGATTCTAGAAGAACCCGGATCACAGCCCATGTGATCTGGCTTGGAGAAGAAGACGGATTCCTTGCTTTCCAAGTTACAAGTTACCGTAGTTTTCTAGGTTTCCTATTCTGTAAGCCCTAATCCGGCTATTATATAAAGCCGGACGGGAGATAAACAAAACAACCAATAAACAGAGAAGCTCTACGCCAACTCGCCGAGAAGCTCATCCTCGCCGAGTGGTTTTAGATCTAAAACCCTCACATTGTAACCCTGTTTACGGGCTTTAGTCCCAGTTAGTGAGAAGTGCAGGAGTAGGCACGTCGTACTGTCGCGACGTACCGAACCTGGGTAAATCCTGTGTTCTGTGTTACTACGCTATCCCGTTACCCCCACGTCTCTACCGTAGTCTCATGGCACCCCCGTCTATGAAAACTACTACGATGTCTCGACAGTTGGCGCCCACCGTGGGGCAAACGACGTCAGGCGTAAGATTCCGACCTGGGATACTTGGCGGAATCGGAAGATCAATCACTGTCGGAAGCTTGGAGTTCGACAACGACGTCGGGCGCTTCCTCGACAACGGGTCCTACATACCGGCGCAAAACCACCTGGTAAGTGCCTACGTGCTACCGATAGGATCTGCTAACATCTTTATCGGGCTAACTGCAGAAGCAATGGGGTTTTGCGGTGGAAGCAAATTTATCCCACCCGCCCTATACCTAGTCGAAGATGACTATGATGCCGGATTCTGCTCAGATCGCCGACAAAAAAGTGGTACACACTTTATCAGCATGGTGCAATCCGAAATCGCCGAAAACACGGATGACGGAAATCCCGTGCAAGAGGCAGACAACAACGCACCCGTCATGGAGACGGAAGACCAAACACCCGTCATAGAGGCGGAAGATCCGACATCCGTCACCAAGACGATGAACTCGGAAGCAGAATCCGTGCTTGCCGCCATTGAGGCAAGATTGGAGTCGGAAACCGGATCGGATAACTTCGACTCCGAAGACGAAGATGAGGACGCCTTCATAAGAAAGGTTAAGTCCTTTCAAGAGGGATTCCATGAAGTTTTAATGGCGAAACCGGCTGATACCACGGACGCCGGCAGCCAGGAAAGCCCTAAAACCCCTCCGCCAGTGGAAGAGAGAGAAGACGAAGAAACTTCTCCGATATTCCCGAGTGTCAAGGAGATGACAGAAGATGAGCCTGTCAAAAAACCTCCCTCTTCCAAGAAAAAGCACCGTGCTTCTAAAAAACTCCAATACAAAATCCGGAAGAAAAAATCAGCTGATCTCGCTGATGAAAACCTAGAAGTTGGAGATGTTAGCGGAACAAAGCCTGCGGAGAAGAAATCTAAGGAAATCACTGCTCCGCCAATGACGGAGCAGGAAGAGCAAGAGCTATTGCAAACACCAGTGGGACCAGATGAACCCCCTGAGATGCTGGAAGCCAGGAGACAAGCTTTCCAACGGCAACAACAACATCTACTCAGATCTCGGCAACATCTCCAACAAACCCATAATGACATCAAGGTCATGAAGGAAGAAATAGAGGAGTACGAGAGAAAGAATAGATCCGCGTTAAAACCTACTAGGTTACCCGGAATCGCAAGACCGGAAGAACTGCCGCCAAAAGAAAGGTTCCATAACCCGTCTTGGCAAAAGCAGGTAAACGGCAAAGATGCCAAGGGCGAACCAATATACAAGACCGCACCAGAAAACGCGGAAGCAGCGTTCGCGATTCTTAATAACGATCTGTATTCCAACGGGGAAAAACTCCAAGGGGTGTATGCTTTCCTAGGAAAAGCATTGCAACAACAACAGCGCGCTCAAGAGCGATCAGGGAGGCTGCATGATAACTCCGCCCTATGCAAGACAGCTACTTGCGCTGCTGGAGCACCTGGACCAGAAGAACCCGGGGATTCAGACAACTCAAAAGATAAAAAAGAGGATCCGAGAAAAGACAAGAAAAACCCCGACAACCGGGATGCAGCGTCTAGAACCGAATCCCATCTCCCGAAAGATGGGTATAAACCCCATGATCGGGAAGACAAACACCGGAAAGACGGCAAAATAATGCCACCTCCGAGAAACCCAGCTGAGAAAGCTGGAAGATACGATATACCTCACAGGCGTGAGAGATCCCGGACACCGCCTAAGGACAAAGAAAGGCACAGGAGTAGAACTCCGCCTAATCCAAAAGGGCGTGAACACGGAAGAGATAGAAACAATCCCGGAAAAGCGCGTTCGCGCAACAATGGAAGAGAAAGGAGTAGATCCCCTTCTGCCCATTCAGCCGGAAGATATTCTGCACACATTGACAGAGCAGAAAAAGATGATCTATACTTTGGTCCTAAATGTTTTACCGACAGGATCCGAAGAATAACGCTGCATTCTGGCTTTGCCAAGGTCGTTCCAACGTACCAGAAATACACTGGCAGCACAAACCCGGATACCTGGCTCTCGGATTACTATACAGCCGTCCAGATCAACAATGGGACAGACTTGGAAGCTGTCAAGTTTCTTCCCCTAATGCTGCTGGACGGAGCCAGAGATTGGATCAATGGATTACCGTCACGAACAGTCGACAGCTGGGACGATATGGCTAGAGTATTTACTCAGCATTTCCGGGGAACATACAAACGCCCGAATAGCATCAACCAGCTAAACCGTTGCACGCAATTTGAGGATGAACCATACGTGGATTTCATCTCCAGATGGACAGCAATGAAGAATAGTTGCTCTGGAGTAACTGACGTACAAGCAATGCATGCTTTCGTCAATGGCCTAAAACCCGGACTTGTACCATTCATGGTTGGTTCCAAAAAGCACAAGGATCTCGGATCCATGCTTACAACCGCCAATGAGCATGCCGCAGCCGAGGATGACATCAGAGCAAGAGGAGGCAATATTGAATCATTGATACTCTCCAAGAAAACCCCTCGTTCTGACAAAAAAGCCACTCCAGAAACAACGACAAAGCCCAAAGAGGTGAACATAGCCTTTGGAGGAGAAAAGGGAAATAAGTGGAAAGGACGCAACCCAGATCCAATCAATTACACTCCAGAGGAGTGGGAAAGGATTAAGTCGGAACCTTGCGTTCACCACTCGCAATTTGGGAAACCCACCCATACAAACGCGCAATGCCGGCTGAATAAGCACATGAAAGGCATTGCAGGGTCCGGAAATAAAGGGAAGGGTTCCAAAAGGAAACCCGCCAAACAAAATCCAGAAGCTGACAAAGAAGACAGTGAATCGGACACTGACGAAAAAATCCAGGAACAACAGCGTAAAGGCGAACCCAAGTTTCCGAGAGTTGATGGAGAAGCAATGCTAACTTTCTTAGCAACCCCATCAGCAAAGGTGGCAAAAAGAACACTTCGAGAAATAAACGCGGTTGTTCCGGCAACCCCGAAATTCTTGAAGTACTGCAATACACCGATAATCTGGGATCAGTCCGATCATCCCGGAAATATCCCTGAACCCGGCACACAAGCTCTTGTTGTAAGCCCTATTGTTCAAAATACTAGGCTAAGAAGAGTACTGATGGATGGAGGATCCAGCATTAATATAATGTACCTGGATACACTGAAGCATCTGAAGATTTCCGAGTCTCAGCTCAACTACAGCAACATACGCTTCCATGGTATCGTCCCTGGCAGGCAAGCACGATCCCTAGGAGAAATTTCCCTAGATGTCACCTTCGGAGATAAAGATCACTTCCGGCAGGAAAAAGTATCCTTCGAAGTAGTGCCGTTCGAAAGCGTGTATCACGCAATACTCGGACGTCCAGCTTTCGCCAAATTCATGGCAAGATCCTGTTATATTTATAACAAGCTGAAGATGCCAGGACCCAAGGGAGGAGTAATCACTATAGCTGGTGATTTTAAGCTGGCAAATGAGTTGGAGAAAGAAAACACCCTTTGCGCTCAGAGAGTTATAGCAAAGGAAGAACTGAAGGAATTAGCCAAGGAGGTATCGCCGTCAGAAATGCCGGCAGGAAAAGAAACTCGGAAGCCAACAGACAGCTTCAAGGCATCCGAGAATACAAGACAGGTAATCCTAGATCCCAAAGATCCGGCAAAATTTGTCGTCGTAGGGACTGGGATGACTGACAAATAGGAAGGCGAGCTCATCGAGTTCCTCCGTGAGAACTGGGATATTTTTGCCTGGTGTCCAGCTGACATGCCAGGTGTACCCAGGGAACTTGCTGAGCACCAACTTAAGGTTACTCCTGGATCAAAACCCGTCAAACAAGGTCTCCGTCGATTTGACGGAAGAAGACAGAAGGCTATTGGCAAGGAAATTATCCGGCTTTTAGCAGTGGATTTCATTAAGGAAGTGATCCATACTGACTGGTCCGCAAATCCGGTATTAGTACCAAAGAAAGACACTACTGCTCTTAGAATGTGTATAGATTACACAGGCTTGTTCAAATTGTGTCCGAAAGATAGGTTCGCATTACCGCGAATCGATCAAATAATAGACGCCACAGCAGGCTCTGAGCTTTTGTGCTTTTTGGATGCATACTCCGGGTATCACCAAATACGCATGAAAAAGGAAGATCAAATTAAGACTTCTTTCATAACCCCATACGGGACGTATTATTACGTAACCATGCCGTTTGGCCTGAAGAACGCCGGTGCAACCTACCAGCGCTGCATGCAACGTTGTTTGCATAGTCAGATTGGAAAAAATGTCCATGTTTATGTGGACGATATTGCTGTCGTAACCAAGGAAAAAGATACACTCCTTGAGGATTTGCGAGAAACTTTCGAAAACTTACGCACCTACAAGAGGAAGTTGAATCCATCTAAGTGCGTATTCGGGGTTCCCTCAGGAAAACTTCTGGGTTTCATCGTTTCTCACAGAGGAATAGAAGTTAACCCGGAAAAGATCAAGGCAATCTTGAACATCACAAAACCTACCTGCGTCAAAGATGTCCAAAGATTGACGGGTTCCGCAGCTGCCGTTAGCAGATTTATTAGTCGGCTGGGGGCTAAAATCCTAACACTATACAAGTTGTTGAAGAAATCCGACAATGTCAAGTGGATAGCAAAGCTTTGGAATACATAGCAGTTATGTCTCTTCTATACTTAGTTCAATATCTATGTAAACATCTTTTGAGATCATGAAATAAAGTTGTTGGATTTCTGGTATCCATGTTTTTTACAAGTTCATTATAGTAAAAGCATGTTTCCATCTTCTCTATTTCCCAATGATCTTACAAAATACTCAATGTTAACCCGAATTGTGCCTGCGTGCTCGGCGTTAAGAAACTGAATGTTTTTTCAGCCTGCTGACGGCTAAAGGAAACTTGAATTGCCTGCGTGCCCAAGTTTCGGTCAAAAAATTCCTTGTTTCTCTAAGCATTATCTGATTGCGTATGTGTTGGGTTACTGGAACTAGTTAGTAAAAATGCCTTTAGCATGGTCCATGTTTCCGAGTTTAAACTGATTGGTTACGCCCAGTTACTCGGCATGACGATTCATATTGCTATTTGAGCCATTTCAAACACTAAGGACAGTTAAAACATATATGCCAGAGAACTTAGAAGATAAAGGAATAGTAACATCCGAAAAACCTTGCAAAAAATTTCATAACTAATAATTGCAAAAGGCGGAATTTTTCATTCATACAAATAAAAGCATTACATTGCAGATTACATTGAAAGAACAGTAATGCTCCTATTGTCTATTTTTGCTATCCAGGTCAAAGGTAGCCCTTCAAGCATCTGATTCCTCCTCACTGCTGTCGTCTTCGGGGATTGGAGGGATCTCCTCTTCTGGATAGTTGATGGAAATATTTACCATGGAGGCAATCTGGGTGGCGTGGCCTTTGATTTCATCAAAGATGGTAGTTCGTTGAGTGTCCGTGTATCCCTGAGGGACACCGGACGCCACGCGCCAGGATTTAGCACCGGGGTAGTGCATGCGCATAAGGCCGAGTGCCATACGCGCACCACCCCGTGCAGCGGAACGCAGGATAGAATCCCTGGATTCCGCCACCTCCATGATGGCTCCCGGAAGTTTTTCAACCTCCGAGAACTCCCCAGTCCTTGCGGGAAGAAACTTGTTCACCAGCTGCATTCCAGCAGCACGGATCGAAGTCCACATCTTCCCAAAGGCTTGGATCCCTTCAAGCCGGGTACCATCTGGGATATCTCCTGTTTTTTCCGACAAAACAATCAAAAGTGTTAGGCAAAAAACAGAGAAGAAAAACAAGATATGGAAAAATAAAAAAGGTAACGGAAAATTACCGATAAGCTTGTCGATCTCGGAGATTTCCTCCAGGCGAAGGTTCAGAGCATTTTCTAAATCCTGAATGGTGGATTTATCCTTCTCCGCCTGTTCAGAAGCCTTGGAGTTGGCAACTCCAAGGGCCAAGTTGCCGGCCTCCAGATCCTTTTGAGCCTTCACAAGATGCTTGTGAAGCTCCAAATTCTCCTTCCGGAGATTCTCGGCATTGCCGGTGTCTTCAGCTATTTGTTTGGCCTTAACCAAAGCAGCTGGAAAGCAAAGAAAATTCCGGGTTTAGCAAATTTTCGGAATAAGTACTTAGACAAAAAATTGAATCGCAAACCTTAGAGGAAAAATGTATACCTGATGTTTCCGACAAAGCGAGCTGGGACGATGCCAGTTCCGCCTCTCTCTCCTCAAGAATAGAAAGGAGATTTCTAACCTCCTTATTCTTGATGGTGAGTTTGTTGAAAACTTCCATGTTTATAGTTTTGGCGGTTTGCTGCAACATAGCAAGGAAAAGAATGGTTACAAAAAGCATCAAAGCAAAACAGGCATACAATTTTGTTTAATGCTTTGGGGCTAGAGTTACATACCTGGCTCATTCGGTGCAAACCCGCCAAGTTTTCCTTGAACTCCTTTGCGTATTCCGCAAAAGCAGTTCCGGCCGCGCTTAGGCCGTCGTTGATAATCTTGAAGTCCTTGTCAAAGGTGGGAATTTCTTCGTCGAAAGTCTGAGAAAATTTCTCCACCTCTGGAGCCGCCATTTCCCTCGTGTCCGTGTCCGACACAACGGGCTGGCTGGGCTCTGATGGCCTGGTCGTGGGGGCTGCAGCGTGCTCCTCCGCCATCGAGGACGGTGTGTCCGGGGCAACGGCGGGAGAAGGTTGGCTGCCTCGGCTGGAAACAACTTTGTGTTTCTTGAGCTTCTTCGGCTTTAGGCTGGAGGGAGGTAGGCTAAAAAACAAAAAAACCCGGAAAAGTTAAAACACGGAAGAAGGATGAAAAGTTCTCATGTAAGGAAAAGAACCCAGATGAAAAAACCTGGAAGTGGCGACGGGGATCCCGTCAAGGTCGATAATTTCCTCAGAGGAAATAATCTTCTTGCGCTTGCGCCCACCTGTAGCGGCGGTGCGCAGCGCGTCCAGCTCAGCCTCAGAGACCAAGTCCGAATCTGAAAGATCCGCGAACTGTCGGACGAACAAGATCAAAATCAGAAGCTAGAAAATCCGAGAAAAAATAAAACTGTACCCAAATGACTGAAAAATTACCTTGGGAACCGGATTGTCGGCCGTATACATTGGCCGACTCGCTTCGTATTGGTCGCGTGATGCGACCAACTGGTTGATGCGCCGTCGAAGCTCCTTTGCGGGCCAATCTTTGGTGGTTGTCCGCATCGGATCCTTGACTCCCGTGTATTCGCACAGGAGACGGCCACTGTGGTTGGCCAATGGCTGAATTCGCCTAGTCAGCCAGCATAGAACCGTGTCCATGCCGGTTAGAGGGGGATCCATGGAGGTGAGCTTGGCGATGCGCCGCTTGATCTTTAGTAGATCTGGCGGCAGAATCTGGACGGCTTCCGTTCCCCAGTTGTCTTGGGGAACTGCGGCAGAGTTTACGAAAGGAGGATGGTAGCTAGGAAAACCCCGATAGAATACCTGGATGTGGCGATAGGAATTCCGTCAACAGTTACCATTTTCTCGAAAGTCACCTGCCTTTTGCGCTTCCGGTCGTTGTAAAACTTAGCATGTAGTTCGCTGAGGTCGGCATCGGAAGCAAGATCATTTCCTCCGAGTTCGTTGAACTGGGAAAGAATTAACAACATGATTAAAAGGCGGAGATACAAGTTAATCTGAGGAAAACTCGGAAACAAGGAAAGAATAATTACCTTAGGAACTTGATTTTCCACGTGATAAATGGCTAGGTTTTCTTCGATTTGGGCGCTGGAGGCAACCAGCTGATGAAGCCGCTTTATAAAGTCTTTTTTGGTATAGGCTTTATCTGTTCCCCTCATGCTATCTTCTGGCCCTTGGTATTCGCAAAGAAGCCGAGAACGAAATGAAAAGGGCTGAATGTGACGTCCGAACCAGCATAAAACAGTGTCTTTCCCAGTTAAGGAAGGTTTGGAAGAAGTAAGCTTGGCGATACGACACTTTATCTTCATTAAATTTTCCGGCAACGTCTCAACTGCTTCAACTGTCCAACTCTCTCGAGGAATGGCGGCGGAATTAACGAATGAAGGAACCCCGATTTCCTTGCCAGGGAATGGGATGTCCTGATGATAAAAGAAAGAACCCAGCCAGGATTGGGTGGGTTCCGGCATTTGTATTCTCGGGAACCAATCCTCTCTATTTTTCCGAAGAATGAAAGATATAGTTCCACAGATAGGGGAAATACCTTCTATGATGTTATGTTTTACTTCAAAACAGTATTGCCAAAAATCTAGGCTAGGAGTTATTCCGAGATATCCCTCAAAAAGGGCTTGGAGCTAGCTAGATGGAGGATGGAGTTTGGAGAGAGGTTATGCGGTTGGACGCCGTAATAGTTAAGGATGTCTACGAAGAAGGCAGAAGGGGGTAAACCCATACCTCGCGTAATGTGAGATGTAAGGAGGACACATTCTCCGTATTTTGGTCTGGGCTCGAGCTCACCATCTGATTTTCGCCATTTGCCTTTAACTATTAATCCCTCTTTTGACATTTGTCGAAGGAGAACGAGGGAAGAGTTACTCGGATTCCAGTCGCCGACAAATTCTACTTCTTCAGGCGCAGTATGTTCATTGACTTGAAACTGGATCTTCTCCTCCGCCGTTTCAGGAGCAAACGGCGAGGAGGCTGCGGAGCTCGATCCCGCAACGTCCGCGGCGGCGGAAGAATTCGCTTCACCCGCCGCGGTGGCCGCGGTCTTCTCCGACTCGCCGCCGGTGTGCTTGGGCGATCCCAGTTGTGGATCTAAGTCGCTGATGATGTCGTTGATGGCGGCGCGGGTCGGCGAGGACGGCGAGGAGGCCATCTTGTGGTGGCGCGCTGCGTTCCGGCGTGCTTGGAGGCTAAGTGCGCTTGGGATGGTGCTTTTCTCTCGAGCTCGTTCGCGTCAATGGTGTGGACAGTGAGGAGTGTGGAAAGTTTTCGTTGAGGACGAGGACGGATATTTATAGCCAGAAAACCGTTTAGATGCGTGCCAACGGCTATTTTGACCGTTGGATGTTCGACGCGTGTCGCTCGCCGGAAAATCCGGGAAATGAAACGACGGAGTAATGATGGTTATCTCCTCGTTTCCCGCGAGAATCTGTCAGAGATATGTTTCTGGGTTTTTCCGAGTAAATCTCAAACGTCGCTTACGTCAGCATGGTTGAGTGCGCTGACGTAGGAAGTTTCTTCTCCGTGAAGGATCGTGAGAGAAAAGCCGGATTTTCAGGATTCCGAGTTTCATGCCACCATCTTTTTCAAAAGAAGAATAAGAAGAATCAAGACTGCTGAATCAATATTTCTCGGACAAAGAACATTTGGCGAACGGCGGAGAATCAGAGTTTTGATCCTTCTTGGGGGCTACTGTCGGATATATACCAAATAGGGGTATAGAAGATGGTAGGCCAAGTGCCGGATTACCAGGGTGGCCTAAGTGGTAGTGGGCTTAGGTCCATTAGGCGGCCCAGTAATCCGACGCGCAGAAGCCGGATTCTAGAAGAACCCGGATCACAGCCCATGTGATCTGGCTTGGAGAAGAAGACGGATTCCTTGCTTTCCAAGTTACAAGTTACCGTAGTTTTTCTAGGTTTCCTATTCTGTAAGCCCTAATCCGACTATTATATAAATCCGGACGGGAGATAAACAAAACAACCAATAAACAGAGAAGCTCTACGCCAACTCGCCGAGAAGCTCATCCTCGCCGAGTGGTTTTAGATCTAAAACCCTCACATTGTAACCCTGTTTACGGGCTTTAGTCCCAGTTAGTGAGAAGTGCAAGAGTAGGCACGTCGTACTGTCGCGACGTACCGAACCTGGGTAAATCCTGTGTTCTGTGTTACTACGCTATCCCGTTACCCCATGTCTCTACCGTAGTCTCATGGCACCCCCGTCTATGAAAACTACTACGATGTCTCAACATTCTCCGCTCGGTGGATGTGCTTGAACTCGCACCCTTCAAAGAATCCAGTCATGGTTTGCACCAAAAACCGATATGAAGCCATGTTGGCATCCAGAGCATCCCAAGTGCCTGAAACTTGCTGCACAACCAGATCCGAATCGCCATAGCACACGATGCGCTGCACGCCAACCTCCTTGGCCACCTTCAAACCGTGTACTACGACCTCGTACTCTGCTACATTGTTGGATGCCTTGAAGTGGATTTGCAGCACGTACTTGAGTTGATCACGCTTGGGTGACGTGAGCACCACGCCAGCACCCAAGCCTTCCTTCACCTTGGAGCCATCAAAGTGCATCTTCCAGTAGTTCGCTACCAGAGTAGGAGGCTCATACTGCACCTCAGCCCAATCCACCAGAAAATCTGCTAGGATCTGAGACTTGATGGCTTCTCTTCTCGCATACGCAGGAGCGTACGCGGCCAGCTCAATCGCCCACTTGGCTACTCTGCCACTTGCCTCCTTGTTTCCCATGATGTCCGAGATGGGAGCAGAGCTCACCATAGTGATTGGATTCTCTTGGAAATAGTGCTTCAGCTTCTTGGCGCCCAGGTACACGCCGTAAGTCATCTTATGGTAGTGTGGGTAGTTTTGCTTGGAACTGGACAGCACCTCACTGAGATAGTATACTGCCCGCTGCACAGTCTTGCCTTCCTCTTCTCTTTCCACCACAATCACCACACTGACCACTCGGTTGGTCGCAGCAATGTACAGCAGCATTGGCTCTTTGGGTAGCGGACTAGCCAAGATGGGAGCGCTACCCAGCATGGCTTTCAGCTCCTTGAATGCCACATCAGCTTGCGGTGTCCAGACAAACTTGTCGCTCTTCTTCATCAACTGGTACAGGGGCAAGGCCTTCTCGCCCATTCTGCCCAGGAAGCGGCTCAGAGAAGCCAAGCAACCAGTGAACTTCTGCACATCCTTTAGGGATCTCGGCAAAGACATGCTCTCCATAGCTTTTATCTTTGAAGGATTGGCCTCAATGCCCCGACTGGATACCAAGAAGCCGAGTATCTTGCCGGCCGGGATGCCAAAGGTGCATTTAGTCGGATTCAACTTCATCTTGTACTTGCGCAAGTTGGCAAATGTTTCCTCAATGTCACTAAGCAGAGTATGTGTTTTATTCGTTTTGATGACAATGTCATCTACGTACACCTGCACATTTTTGCCAATTTGATCATGCAAGCATTTCTGCATGCATCTCTGATAGGTAGCCCTAGCATTCTGCAACCCAAAGCACATGACACGATAGCAATAAGCCCCGTACGGGGTGATAAAAGCAGTCTTTATTTGATCAGCAGGGTTGAGAGCTATCTGATGAAAGCCAGAGTAGGCATCTATGAAAGACAAAAGCTCACAACCAGCAGTGGAATCGATCACCTGATCTATGCGGGGTAGCGGAAAGGGATCTTTGGGGCAGGCCTTGTTCAGGTCGGTGTAGTCCACGCACATGCGCCAAGCGGTATCCGCCTTGGGATCCTCCTTCTTCTTCTCAACCATAACCGGGTTGGCTAGCCAATCCGGATGCAAAACCTCCATGATAAAGTTGCTTATCAGCAACTTGGTGATCTGATCACCGATAGCCTTCCTCCTCTCATCACCGAAGTGGCGCATCGCCTACTTCACTGGCTTGGCATCATGCCGCACATGTAGCGAGTGCTCAACCAACTCCCTCGGGACACCTGGCAAATCCTCATTGGACCAGGCGAACACGTCCCGATTCTCACGGAGGAAGTGGATGAGCTCGCTTTCCTATTTCTCTCCCAACCCGGCGCCAATGATGGCAACACGGTCTGGGAACTCAGGGTCGACCTGGACCTTCTTTGTCTCCTGGGACGCCTGGAATGCAGTCCCGTACTGGGAACTCGGTATGCCGGGCGCACCTCCTTGCGCTGCTTGTGCCATAGCCACCACCTCGTACATCTTCTTCTTCTCGGAAGCAATGACCATGGATTCCGCCAGCTGGGAGCCAGCAGAGGCACACTCCATGGACTTCTTGTAGTCACCCGAGATGGTGATCACTCCATTGGGACCGGGGATCTTCATCTTCAAGTAGGCAGTGTGGGTTGAAGCCATGAACTTGCTGAGAGCGGGCCTGCCGAGTAGGGCATGGTATGGGCTCTGGTGGTCAACCACCTCAAAGGCCAAACTCTTAGTGCGGCAGTTCTCCCTGGTGCCAAATATGACGTCTATCCAGACGCGGCCGATTGGAGAGCAAGACACTCCCGGCACAATGCCATGGAAAGTGGTCCTGCTGGGTAGCAGCATGTTCTCGGCCATCCCGAGCTTCTCGAGTGTCTCTCTGTATACGATGTTGATGCTGCTGCCGTTGTCAACCAGCACCTTGCTGAATCTCACGTTCTTATGACCACCCAAGAAGGTGGGATCCACCACCAAAGCGTAGCTACCCGGGTTGGGCATCACCTTAGGATGATCAGCTCTGGACCAAGTTATCTCTTGGTTGCATCAGTGCAGGTAGTGGGGCACAGCAGGAATCACAACATTGACTTCCATTGCACGCCTGTGCTGAGACTGCTTGTCGGTGGGCTCAGAAGTGAAGATCATGTAGCTCTCGTGATGTTCCTGGTACTGGTTGCGGTCTCCACCGCCATTGTTGTCGTTGCTGTTGTTACCTTGGTTGTTGTTGTTGTTGTTCCTGTTGTTGTTGCGGGTGTAGTAGTAGTTGTTGTAGTTGCGGTTGCGGTCGTTGTTGTTGTTGTTGTTGCAGTAGCGGTCGTTGTTGAAGTTGCGGTTGGCTCCTAAAGACACCTGGTTCACGTTCTCTCTTCTTGGGAAGACTGCAGGCCGAGGAGCGGGTGCCCGAACTGGCTGCACATTGGCATTCGCAGCTGGCAGAGGAGGAGGAGGAGGCAAGCCCTCGTTCTTGATTTGTTCCCACCAACTGCATTGCCGAGTAGTGCGGTTGACTGGCCTGGCAGGATGCCGAGTATGGAAGCTGCACGGGCCATCCTTCATATCCGTGAAGATGAAGTTTGGTGCAGGACCCGAGTTGCCGCTACCCAGCTGGGGAGCATTGTACGGCTTCTTGATGCCTTGGCCCTGATTATGGTTTTGCCCGTACTGGGCTCCAGCAGTTTTTTGCCTTTGGCTACTCCCAGCAGCCGTAGTCATAGCATTCACCTCCTCGGGATCATACCGAGTATCAATCCGGTCGCCCCTGCGCTTGTTGCGGAAGTCATTGCGCTTGTTGTTGTTGTTGTTGTTGTTGTAGTTCCTTCTCGGCACGGGGGAGTCCATCAGAGGCTGGGTTGGGTCGCCAAGTGCGTACATGTCCGCGATCTTGATGGTCTCTGCGAGAGTACTCGGCATCTCGCGCTGCAGCTTCTGCCACAACATGCTGCCATGCCTGCAACCCTGCGCAAACCAAGTGATGGCCTGGGCCTCATTCACACCTTCACAGGTGTTCCTCAAGGTGCTCCACCGAGTAAGGTACTCGCGATCGGTCTCGTCTTCCCGCTGCTTGCACGCGGACAACTGCTGCGGCCTATTCGGCCTCTTGTAAGTGCGGGTGAACTTGTTGATGAAGGCCTCCGAGAAGTCCAACCAGCAATTGATACTGTCCTTGGGCAGGTTGTTGAGCCAAGTCCGAGCTGGACACTCAAGCATTTGCAGAACATACCGCACAACCCATCTCCGGTTGCCGCCTGCAATGTGCACGGCTGTGACATAATCACTCAACCAGTCCTCCGGCTTGGTGCTGCCATTGTAACACTTGGTCTCCCTGGCCAGCTGGAAGTGGTTCACTGATGGCTCGTTCATGATGCGAGGGCCAAAGCACTCTGGGCCAGGCGGCCCCCTGTTCTCGAGTTGCGCGGACAGATTGATCCTGTCCAGCTTGAACCTGGCATCACTGGGCTCCAGCATGCGCTCACCAAGGCGATCAGCAACATTCCTGGGGTCAGCATAGCCAGCTAGCCCCATTGCCGAGTAGCCATCGTCATACCTATTCTCCTGCACGATAGCGGGTTGCACCACAGGGTTGGCTGCTGGCGTAGCCGCACGCGGCTGTGCTGCAGCAGGCTGCTGCGTCCCCTGCCGAGTAGGCTGAGCAGCAGGACGCCGAGAAGACCCTGCGTTGTCTCCGCTATGTCCCTTACTCTGAGCTTTATGGGCTTGATAGCCTGCTCCTGCAGTAGTGTGTTTCTGACCAGATTCTCGCGGCACAGCGCGCTGTTTCGCGGCGAGAACCGGGTCGTACACCTGCATCTCTCTACCCTTCCCAGAGCGTACACTCTGGTCACTCTCGCGGCTGAGATGCGGCGATGAGATCTCGCCACACGCGAATGCACGACCTGAGAAGAATCAGTACCCGGATTGGCTTTCCGGAACTCCTCATTCTGCCTAGCAGCCTCTAGCACTAGCTCATTGAGCCTCTCTTGCTGCCTAGCGCACGCGTCGCCGGCTAGGTTTGGCAACTCAGCAGCTACAGCCTCAGCAGCTCTAAGTGTTTTGGCGGGGGTGCTGTATCTAGGCCTGGTGGAGGTGTTTGCGGTGGTAGATTGGCTAGGAGCCTCTACAACTGCCGCCATCTCGGCACCTAAGTTGCGACGCGTAGCGCCTACTTTGCTAGACTTCCTAACAACAGGCGTAAAGCCATGGGCCTTGTTGTACTCGTTCTGGTCTAGGCTAAACTCAAGCCTAACCTTCTCCAACTCCAGATGCTCGGCGAGCAGCTCCTGGCGCTGCCGGTCGAGCTGCGCCCTCATGGTCAAGAGCTCGAGCTCGGTGGGAGGCGGCATGCCCATCCGCACAGCGGATGCCGGTATCGTTGGTGTAGTAGAGAGAGGGATGTTGGAATCCTTCTCGTAGGGCTTGTGGGTCCTCCCGCCAACACTTGGGCCAGCGAGATCCTCGATGACCTCCGCGGCAGCAGCCGTGCCCTTCCCGGCATCGGTAGCCAGGCCGGTCATCATTACCTCCACGCTGTCCGTGGAGCCGCCCACTGGCCTTCTGCGGGCAGCGAGCACGGCAGGGGGATCCTCCGTGACCAGCACCTCCTCTGGAAACTCGCGGACGACGATGGTGGCGACGTAGACGAGGTGTGAGCCAAAGGAGAGCACCGAGCCTCCTGCCGGGATGGGTCTCCCGCCGAAATCTCCGGCGTTGACGGTGACGAAGTCGAAGGAGCCGAATCTGTGGACAAGGCCACAGACCACGCGCTCCCCCGTAGCGGAAATGAGTCCCGTCCGAACATGGACTCCAGCCAGCGCCTCTGTCTGCCCCACGGTGGGCGCCAACTGTCGTGGTGGTATCACGGAAGATGCCATGGGATGGCTAAAGTTGGGGCCGATGGACGCTGGAGGTGCTCGGGGAGGGATCACACAGCGAGTAGCCGCGTGTGGTAGATCACAAACACTACAAACACCAAGATCTTACCCAGGTTCAGGGCCCTCGTGTGGATGTAACACCCCTACTCCTGCCTCTCTCTTTATATGTGTGTTCACCGAGTAGCCACAGTACAGATCAGGCCTTCAGCCGAGTAGCCACTCTATGCTCAAGTTCTCTCTAAGTGTTGCCTTGTCTAGGATCCAAACTATGCAGCGAACCTCTCACATGAGGAGGCAGGGCACCTTATATAATGGTGCCCAGCCAAATAGAAAACAACTATAAAGTACAACGAGATGTGACAGGAGCCCTGCAGAACCGCGCACGCCACCGGGTTCCCGCTGACGCTTGCCCCCTAAGACGTCACGCCGTTCGGAGATGGGACCTGTCCACCCTTGTCAGTGAGATAGGGTAGGCCCCTAGCCCTGTCCTGTCCCTCTGTCAGTGACAGGACCAGACAGGCGCCTACCGCACTGTAGCCACGCTGTGGTGCGGATAATCATGCACTCCGTAAGTTGAACCGCACGCCGTACGGATGCAGGATACGCGGGATCCTGTGTCAGAACGGCTCCATTGACTTCTGGCCCGAGTAGGAATCCACTCCCTCTACTCGGACTACTTCCTTTACTCGTAAGAATACAACTTCCTTGATTCTTCCTCCTGGCCATCAGTCCGTATGACCGGATAGCAGTCGACCGGGTAGCAAGCACCGGGTAGCCAGCTACTCTGCAGAACACCTCTTCTGACCTTGCCTTTAGCACTTGCCTTACCCCTACTCGGGTTAACCCCCCGACACATTGGTTGGTATGAGTTGTCATACAAAGCAACACAATGCAAGAAATACAAGGGACTAAAAGAAACTACTAATAGATGTGGAATCGATTATGACAAGAACAGAAATAAAGTGTTACTGTGTTCATTGTCGTATCGAACCAAACATTCAAGATTTATTTTAAGAACTTAATAAGTTGTTATTTTGTTCTGGTCTTTTGTGAGAACACATGAGATTGTTCAAACTATGACCATATTCCATAATTGATGGATATGTTAATATAAATCATGTTGGTAAAGTAAACATCCATAAGACTAAATGCTAAACATGCAACACGTAAAAGAGTTTCAATTAAATTGTGACACCACCATTTTAGTTCATATCGGAAAGGAAAACATGAAGGAACTTCATATTGATGGACTTCCGGAGTTATTTTGTTTTGCATAAATTGACGCTTGTGAGACCTCTTCCAAAAGATGACTAGAATTCCGTTCATAGGCCAAAGTAGAATGGAGGACTAATTTAATGGAGATTGTACATGTTAATGTATATAGTCCATTATGTATAGTCATGTGTGGTGGATTAATTTTTCCTTCATAAAATTCCGTCGATGATTTGAGTAGATATATAAGTATATCTATTTAAAGAGAATGGAGTTTGAAAAATTTGAATTGGTTCATATTATTGTTAGTATGAAGTAAAAATCATGGTAACAAGATAATCAAGTATTTATGATTGGATCATAAAAGACAAAGTTTTGAGTTACAAGTTTAGCAAAACATCTGAGGAGTTGCAGAATTGTTCTACAACATATACTTCTTGAATACCCCACATTAGTTTGGAGTATTCAAGAGACAAAATCAAACCTTGTTGGACATGGTACGATTAATAAAAATGCCATTATAATTTTGTAGTTTATACATTAGTGACAACCTCTTTTTCACTAAAAAAAGCACCATCATGATCCGTTGAAAAACATATAATATATGGTTTGGGTAGTGACCCGAATTGTCATTTTCTTAAGTTTTGGTATGCATAGCATGTGTAAAATGTTTACAACCAAAATAGGATAAATATATGTTTATAAGGTTATCCCAAATAAAACATTGGGTATATCTCCTATCACCGAACCAAAAGACAAATGTTGTTTAACAGAAAGGGTTGATTTCTCGAGAAAGTAGTTCTTGCGAAACAAGTGAGTGGGAGGACAATACAAACTCAACGAGATTAGAGAATCTTTGTTATCATGTCAAGAGTAGCGTAGCACTAGAAGTTGTTCCGGGGTTTCCTATTTTGACTAAGTAGAAGACACTACATATGTTGTAGATACTTCGAATGAGTTTGCGAACTGAACAACAAAAGTCCTATAACTTTGTACTTAGACCAACTTATGGTTTAAGAGTAAAGTGTGGTTTTGACAACAAAAGGACCTGGACCTTATAAAGGAAGCAAATGATGGGCCCTGACTTTGTAAAATTGACTATCAGTCATTATATCCGCCATAGTATCCTTGTATGAGTATCAAGTATGTGACTTGGTAGTCCTTTGGATTGGCATGATGCCTAACGATAGCAAAAGGGTCTATATAGCAACAAAGACATGGATTTTTACATCTTTTGAAAGTTGTGATTGCCGAAAAGATGTTTTCGACGAAGTTCAAAGAGTTGACTACTACAAGATTTTGATCTTCCGTAGTGATGCTTTAGTCTTTGCGGATATTTCTAGCAAAAGTTACATATTATGATATGGCAGTTGATTAACAAAAACCAACTTTCCTCTGAATGAAGTTTGATCGAGGATGTGTACTTGACACAGTCCGAGATTTTTGTAAAATTCAAAAGGTTGCTGGAAAGGTATGCACACTTCAATGGTTGAAGTGAGAATAACGAAGTTGGGATCTTTACCTTAATTAAGCTATCAAAAGAGTTTGATTCCATCATGAACAATAAAGATGCTTGTAGAGTTACAAGAAATTAAGTGGGAGTGCTAAGACATATTTCCAATGCTTTATGTAGATGACATATGGTTGATTGAAAAATATGTATTTTAAATTAACACGGTTAAGATTTTCATATTGATGAAAGGCTTAGAAGATATTGGGCATCGATATCTATAATAGATGGATTGAAGCGCCTGATATGATTGAAGCAAAATTACATAGATAAAATATTGAAGTAAGTCAATATCAAAATAACAAGAAGGAGTTCTTACCACATGGAAAAGAATTGAGCAAGATTCAAGTGTTTTGACACATGATGAGCATAATTAAATTTAGATTTCTAACTCACATGTTCCACGCCATGTACACAACCAGACGAGTCCCGTGCTATAAAATGTTATAGCAGGATAATTCATATGATGATTAGACAACAGTGGGAGAGATCCTTATGCCATTTTAGAAATGCTAAGGATGTGTTTTCCTATGTAGTAATGACAAACTATTTATTGTAATATGTTACACTAATAGTCTTGTCATCTATTCAAATAATTTTATCTCAATTAAAATATGTGATGAAGGGTAGCCCAATATGTGAAGAAATTTTCATGCTGGATTTAAAAGAGTTTCAAAATTAAAGTATTGTGATGGATACTACAACAAAGGCTAAGTATATCGTCGTGTTGACAATAGATAATAAGAGTATTTTGTGTCAAGGAGTTCTTTATTGAACTTGGTGAATTTCCAAGAATGCTGACACTATGGAGCTACATTTTCACAATGTTAGTAACATTGGTTTAAGGTGAGGAATTAAGGTCTCATCGGTTGACCATATATTTACAAAGCCATCTCATTAGAGAATGAGTGATGCGTGTAGACGCAAAGAACATGCAAACACAATAGGACCTGAACAGTTCAGATCTTTTTGATGATGTTTACCACATGCGAAGCATGGTAATAACACTCGAACACCATATGTGTTAAGTGCTTACAGACTAGATTATTGACTCTAATGCAAGTGGGAGACTAAAGGGAATATGCCCGAGAGGCAATAATAAAGGTGGTTATTATCTTATTTCTTATTTATGATAAATGTTTATTTCTCATGCTAGAATTGTATTAACTGGAAACGTTGATACATGTGTGTTTAACAAACAAACAATGGTTCCTAGTAAAGCCTCTCTTTTAACTAGCTCATTGATTAATAGATGATCAAGGTTTCCTGATCTTGAACATTGGATGTTGTTAATAACGGGGTCATGTGATTGGTAGAATGAAGTGATTAACATAGACCCAATATCAAGATAAAAATATGATCAAGTCATTTAGTTTATATTGTTATATCTTGCATACGAAGTAACTTATTCCTTAGACCATGAGATCATGCCAATCACTGGTACCGGAAGGGTGCTTTGATGTCATCAAACGTCACACCGTAACAGGGTGACTATAAAGGTGCCGTTAGGTATTCAGAAATTATTAGTTGAGGATCACGGATCAAGAGTGGGATTTGTCAATTCAAAATGACGGAGAGATATACTCTGTGCCCTCTCGGTGGTATCACATCGACACCGCTTGCAAGCACGTGATATGATCACAAGGATGTCATATCACGGAAACGAGAAAAGAGTACTTGTCAGGTAACAAGATTGAACAAGGCCTCGTTGATACCAATGATCGAATCTCGGACAAGTAAAATATCGCGAGACAAAGGGAATAGTTCACGATGTTGGTTCACATGATCATAGATTCATCGTTTAATGTGTAGGAGTCATTACGGATCTCCAAGTCCCGTTGTTGACTATTGATCGGAGAGGTGTCTCGATCATGTCTACATTATTTACGAACCGTAGGGTGACACACTTAAGTTTTGATGACGCAATTGAGTGGATACGGAATATCAGAGAAAAGTTTGGACAACACTGAAATTGTTTCGGGGAATATTGAATAGTCACCGGAATTGTTTCGGGGAATATTGAAATAGTTCAAGGTGGTATATGTTAATGTTTTATTAACAAATAGTTCAAGGGGGTAAGTGTTAATGTTTGTTAATAGGATTAACGAATATTAAAATAAAGAAATAAAATTGTTTTATTTATTTATTAAAGAAAACCCTTGGAATTTTGAGTGGGAATTGATGAGAGAATGAGTGGGTTGAGTGGAGAATCCATCCACATGATGAGGGGAGAGGTGGAGGCACAAAAAAATTCGTGGCTGCATCCCCCTCCTATATAAAGAGGGGTTGGACCTCTCTCTCCACACACAACTTGGTGTCTTCTCCATCTCCATCCTCCTGCTGATCCAACTCATGTTCATGCGCTTGGCGAAGCCCTGAACGAAGTTTTCTCCACCACACCACGCCGTCGTGCTGCTGGTTTCCGAGGGATCCTCTACTTCCGCTTCCCCACTGGATCGAGGGAACGGAGATCGTCATCGAGCTGTACGTGTGACCGAGTGCGGAAGCACTGCCGGATTGCACGATGTGAGTACGACTACATCACCAACGGGATTTGATCTCGTAACGCTTTGTGTCTTCGAGGGTATGTTATCCTTAAGACTCTCTTTCTCCATGTTGCTTACATCTCCTAGATTAGATCTTGGCCCTTCGGGTGTCTATAGTGTAGGATTTTTTTTGTTTTCTACGCAACGAACCCTTCAAACCCCGAATACGCACTTTAATGGATTCAACTTTATTTTCTAAGTGCGCAAGTTTTCGAAAATTTCTCGTAGATCTTCAAGGAGTGTATCCTTTTCCTTGGAAACGATGGCAATGCCGTCCACGTAAATGTGCATGTTTTTGCCTATTTGACTATGCAAACAACGTTGCATGCAACGCTGGTATGTTGCACCTGCGTTCTTCAAGCCAAACAGCATGGTTATGTAATAGTATGTTCCGTAGGATGTTATGAAAGAGGATTTAGTTTGATCTTCGTCTTTCATGCATGTTTGATGGTATGCAGAATAAGCGTCCAAAAAGCATAAAAGCTCAGAGCGAGTAGTGGCATCTATTATTTGATCGATCCGCGGTAACGCGAACCTATCTTTTGGACACAGTTTGTTCAATCCCGTGTAATCTATACACATCCTAAGAATAGTACTATCCTTGTTCAGGACTAATACTGGGTTCGCAGGCTAATCAGTATGTATTACTTCCCGGATAAAATCAGCTGCTAGAAGCCGGATAATTTTCTTGCCAATAGCTTTCCTTCTTCTTCTGTCAAAACGACAAAGACCTTGTTTGACGGGTTATGATCCTGGAATCACCTTCAATTTATGCTCAACAAGTTCCCTGGGTACACCCGGCATGTCCGCAAGACACCAGGCAAAAATATCCCAATTCTCATGGAGGAACTTGATGAGCGCGCTTTCCTATGCGTCCATCATCCCGATTCCCACAACGACAAATTTTGTCGGATCTTTGGGATCTAGGATAACTTGTCTTGTATTCTCCAATGCTTTGAAGCTATCTGCCGACTTCCGGCTTTTTTTCTTACCGGCATTTCTGTCGGCGATACTTCCTTTGCCGGCTCTTTCATTTTCTCCTTTACAATTACTTGTTCAGCGCAAAGGGCTTTTCTTTTTCCAGCTCGTTCGCCAATTTGAAGTCTCCCGATATGGTGATTACTCCTTCTTTTGGCCCTGGCATCTTCAGCTTGTTATAGATATAACATGATCTTGCCATGAATTTGGCGAAAGCTAGACGTCCGAGTATTGCGTGGTATACACTTTCGAATGACACCACCTCGAATGAGATCTTTTCCTGGTGGAAGTGTTCTCTTTTTCCAAAGGTTACATCTAGGGAAATTTCTCCTAGGGATTGTGCTTGTCTGCTAGGAACGATGTCGTGGAAACGTATGTTGTTGTGATTGAGCTGGATCTCGGAGCTGCGCAATTGCTTCAATGTACTTAAGTACATGATGTTGATACTAGATCCTCCATCCATCAACACTCTTTTGAGCCTAGTGTTTTGAACAATAGGGCTTACGACTAAAGCATGCGTGCCATGTTCTAGGATGTTTCCAGGATGATCAGACTGATCCCAGGTAATTAGCGTATTTGAATACTTCAAGTATTTTGATATTGGAGGTATCACCGCATTGATTTCTCGAAGTGTTTGCTTGGCCTGATTTGCCGAGGGAGTTACCATAAAAGTTAAGTTGCATTCTTATTCAACTCTCGGGAATTTGGGTTTGCCTTTTTGCTGCTGCTTCTAGATTTTGTCATCAGTATCAGACTCGCTGTCCGCTTCTCGGACTCTGGCTTTTTCTTATTGGATTTCCTATTGGAGTTTTTCCCTTGTTCCCGGATCATGCAATGCCTTTCATATGCTTATTAAGCCGGCATTGCACATTGGTATGGTAGGCTTTCCAAATTGCGAATGGTGGACACCGTTTTCTGACTTAATCTTTTCCCACTCTTCCTTGTAGTAGGAGGTAGGTTCTATGTTTCTTCCCTTCCATCTGCTGCCATTATCCTTTCGAAAGGTTAGATTAACTTCTTTGGATTTTGGCTGCGATTCTGGAGTAGCTTTCCTTTCAGAACGAGGTGTCCTTTTGGCCCGAACCAAAGTATCAATATTGCCACCTCTCGCTCTGATGTCATCTTTGACTGCTGCGTGCTCATTGGCGGTGGTAAGCATAGATCCGAAATCTTTGTGCTCTTTTGAACCAACCATGAACGGTACAAGACCGGGTTTCAAGCCATTGATGAAAGCATGTATTGCTTGTACATCACTTACTCCAGATCAGCTATTCTTCATTGTTGTCCATCTTGATATAAAGTCGGCATACGAATCGTCTTCAAAATGGACGCATCGATTTAGCTGGTTGATGCTCTTAGGGCGTTTGTACGTACCCCGAAAATGCTGAGTGAATACTCTAGCCATATCATCCTAGCTATCTATGGTTATTGACGGAAGCCCGCTGATCCAATCTCTGGCTCCATCCAGCAACATTAGGGGGAGAAATTTTACCGCCTCTAGGTTTGTCCCTTTGTTGATCTGAACAGCAGTATAAAAGTCTGAAAGCCATGTATCCGGGTTTGTACTTCCGGTATACTTTTGATAAGTTGGACCAACTTTGGCAAAGCCAGAATATAGAGTTATTCTTCGGATCCTGTCAGTAAAGCATTTGGGTCCAAAGTATAGATCATATCTTTCCGCCTTATCGACGTGAGCGGAATATGTGTCGGCTGAATGGACAGAAGGGGATCTTCTCCTTTCTGGGCCATTGTTGCGCGAGTGCGCTTTTCCGAGAGTATCCATGTTTTGTCCGTTGTTGTGTCCTTTGGAATAAGGTGGAGTTCTACTCCTTGGCCTTTCTTTGTTCCTAGGGGGAGTACGGGATCTCTCACGCCTGTGAGGATTATCATATCTTCCGGATTTTCAGCTGGGCGTCTCGGAGGTGGCATCATTTTTTCTTCTTTCCGATTTTGTTCCTCTCGTCCTTTGTAATCACGGGGATTATTTCCGCCTTTCGGCGGATTGGATCCTGTCCTGGATGCTGCATCCTTATTGTTTGGGATATTCTTGTCCTTTCTGGGACCCTCCTTCTTTTCCTTGAAATCATCTGAATCTCCAGGTTTGCCACGTCCAGGTGCTCCAGCAACGCATGTGGTAGTTTTGCATAGGGCCGAGTCATCGTGCAACTCCCCTGATCTTGCATGTCCTAGTTGTTGCTATTGTAATGCTTTTCCTAGGAAAGCATACACTCCGTGAAGCTTTTCATCGTTGGAGTACAGATCATCGTTAAGGATGGCGAACGCGGCCTCCGCGTTTTCAGCTGCGGTTTTGTATATGCGTTTGCCCTTGGCATTGGTGCGGTTTACCCGCCTTTGCCAAGAAGGGTTTTGGAACCGTTATTTTGGTAGCAGCTGAGACGTCCATTTTGCATCACAATTTTATATCATAATTTTGTGTTATTCATCGATATATTTCATGTTATGATGCATCTCTTATGTTATTTTATCTTATTTTGCATGTTTTATAATTTTTGGAGAATAAACACCGGGACCAGGAATCTAATGGAAAAAGCACTGTCGGAATACCATATTTCAGAAGATCAAAAGAAGAAGTGGGACACCGGGGGTGTCCTAAAAGTTCAGAGGAAGAAAACAGCCAGAAGGAGAGCCAGAGGGGGGCCACCATGGGCCCACACCATAGGGTGGCGCTCCCCCTTGGTCGCGCCACCTATAGGTGTGGCCACCTTGGCCCACTTCTGGGGGATATTTTGGGCGTGCCTGTCCCCGAGGAAACCCTAAGCCTCATTCCATCTTCCAAGAATTATTCCGCCGCCGCCTCGGGGCGGAAAACACCCGAGAGAGAAAAGCTCGCTGGTAGGGAGAAATCTGCCGGGGAAATTCCTCTCCAGAGAGGGGAAATCACCGCCATCGTCATCGTCATCACTCCGGGCATCATCCATATCGTCACCATCATCGTCATCACCACCAGCACCATCACCCTCATCATCCACCATCATCCCGCTGTAACAATTAGGGGCCTCTATCGTTTTTTTTGCATTAGATCTCTCTCCCCTTGTGGATTACTTGTTAGTAGTTGACGCTTGTGAGATTTATCGGTGTTTGCACTTTATGACCAGATTGTTATCATCCATTATATCACCTCTGATTATGATCCATATGATGTCTTGTGAGTAGTTCGTGTTGTTCTTGAGGACATGAGAGAAGTCAAGTTGTTAGTAGTGAAGTAATATTGGGTAATATTTAATGTTTGATATTTAAGTTGTGGTGTTATTCTCCTAGTGGTGTCATGTGAACGTCGACTACATGACACTTCACCATTTATGGGCCTAGGGGGATGCATCGTGTATTTGGCTACTAATTGTGGGGTTGCCGGAGTGACAGAAACCTAAACCCCCGTTAGGAAACCATTACACGAGGGAGCGTAGGACCCCAGAGTTTAAAGTTGTTGTTAGATTTATTTCTTAATTACTTTCTTGTAGTTGCGGATTCTTGCAAGGGGTATAATCACAAGTATGTATTAGTCTTGGATGGGACGGTACATTAGAATAGGTTCACCCACACAACACTTATCAAGACACCTAACATTATTCAGCTGCATGGAACAAAAGCACTTAACGGAAACCTCCCGTGTGTCCTCGAGAACGTTTGTTAATCATAAGTAAACCCACCGGCTTGTCCTTTTCTGAAGAAAGGATTGGGCCACTTGCTACAATTATTATTACTGGATTTTATTTACTCGCACTTTATTTATCTGCAATATCAAAAACCCCTACAAATCTATTTTCCAGTATTTACAGTTATTCCTTCATCGAAACTGCTTGTCAACACCTTCTGCTCCTTGTTGGGTTCGACACTCTTATTTATCGAAAGTACTACGATACACCCCCTATACTTGTGGGTCATCAAGACTATTTTCTGGTGCCATTGCCGGGGAGTGAAGCGCTATTGGGAAGTGGACTTGATAAAGGAAGCTTGTGCTGTAAGTGCTGTTTTTATTATTGTCTACTGCTTTATTACGTTATGTTTGGTACTCCTTTTGAGTCCTTATTCGCGGGCACTGCTGCCACTTCTAGGGTAGTAAGTGACCCACCTCCTGATGATTTGGATCCTTATAAAATACCTATAAAGATTGTTAAACATGTTATGGATAACTGCTATTTAGGTGATGGAAATGTCCATCCTGGTGATCATTTGCTCTTTTTACATGAATTATGCGAGTTGTTCAAGTGTGCAGGTGTTACAATGAGCCAGGTGAAGAGGAAATTATTCTCTAGACAGGCCGAGCCGCTGAATGGTTCAAGCTACTGAAAAATAGCCACACTATCAAATGGGAGGAAATTGTACCTCTCTTTTATTCTAAATTCTATCCTCCAAGTGGAATCCATAGAGATCGGAATTATCTATAATTTTTGGCCTCGTGACGGAGAGTGTATTGCCCAAGCACGGGGGAGATTGAAGTTACTAATGCTCAAATGCCCCATTCATGAGCTCCCCAGTAATATTGTTATTAATAATTTCAAATGCCCCATTCATGATAAGGATTTATTGGATGCTTCTTGTTTTGGATCATTTACACGTATGAAGGATGAAGCTAAATGGGATATTCTTAGACCGTATTCAAGAAAACACTGAAGCATGGGATAATGACAAAGATAGAAAGTCAAGTATAATTTATGACTATGAATGCATTAAAACCTTTATATCATATGAGGATTTTCGTAATGTTAGTGTTGTTTATGGTCTTGATGCTCAAGTTGCTGCAAACGTATATAAGGCTTTTGCTTCTTACATTGATATTACTAAAAAGGAATGGGATAAGTACCATGCACCTTATAAAGATACTGTTAATTGTGTTCCTGCTAGAGATATAGAAGTTCATACTGTTGACTCTATTGTGACTGAACCTTATATTGAGAAAATGACTTTCCCTGCTAAGTTAAAAGAACATTCTATGTTATCTCGTGTGATTAATAAAAGTGCAAAGAAACTTGTAGAACCTGAGGAAAAAATAACAGTAGAACCTACAGTAGCAACAATAAAGGACCTTGTTTCTGAAAATGTAGAAGAGGAACACATTATATTTTGTGAAGATGCTTCTAATATTGTCTCTCATCCTAGTAAATCTAGGAAACCTAGTGTTCCTGTGCTATCTGTTATGATAGGTGATCATTGCTATTATGGTTTATGTGATATTGGAGCTAGTTCTAGTGCTATTCCTTATGAGCTGTATACAGAAATCATGCATGAAATTGGTTCTTGTGAACTTGAAGATATTGATGTGATTATTCAACTTGCTAATAGGGAAACTATTTCTCCAATTGGTATTGTTAGAGATGTGGAGGTCTTATGTGGTAAAACCAAATATCCTGCTGATTTTCTAGTACTAGGCACTTCTTCTAGTGATACTTGTCTTATCATATTTGGTAGACCTTTTAAATACTTGTGGTGCTGTTATAGATTGTAAAAAGGAGAAAATCCTTACAAAGTTTGATGGAGAATCTTATGAATTTAATTTCTCCAAATTTGCTAAAACACCTTATGAAGCTGAATTACCTAATGAAAATTATAGAGTTGAACAGTTGGCGGCTATTGCTCTTTCTCCTAACAATCCTTTGCATCAATACATGGAAGACCACAAAAGTGATGTCTTTATGGAAGAAAGGAATGAAATTGATGAGATTTTCCTACATCACCCAGCAATGCTGAAACATAATTTTCCTTTGGAAGACTTGGGTACAACATTACCACCCAAGGAAGATCCTGTTTTTGATTTAAAGCCTTTGCCTGATAATCTTAAATATGCTTATATTGATTATAAGAAATTATATCCTCTTATTATTAGTTCTCAACTTTCTGATAAAGAAGAGGACAGATTATTGGGGATATTGAAGAAACATAGAGGTGCTATTGGTTATACTCTTGATGATTTGAAAGCGATTTCTCCTACTATTTGTCAGCATGCTATTAATATTGAGCCCGATGCAAAGCCAGTTATTGAACATCAACGCCGTTTAAATCCTAAAATGAAGGATGTGGTAAGAAATGAGGTATTGAAACTCCTTGATGCTGGCATTATTTATCCTATTGCTGATAGTAGATGGGTTAGTCCTGTGCATTGTGTTCCTAAGAAAGGAGGGATGACTGTTGTGCTAAATGAAAATAATGAACTTATTCCTCAAAGAGTAGTAGTTGGTTATAGGATGTGCATTGATTTTAGGAAGGTTAACAAAGTCACTAAGAAAGATCATTATCCTTTGCCTTTTATTGATCAAATGTTAGAAAGGTTGTCTAAGAAAATTCATTTCTGCTTTCTTGATGGTTATTTTGGGTTCTCTCAAATATTTGTTAAAAAGCTTGATCAAGAGAAAACAACTTTCACTTGCCCTTATGGAACCAATTCTTATAGACGTATGCCTTTTGGTTTATGCAATGCTCCTGCTACTTTTCAAAGATGCATGTCTGCTATCTTTCATGGTTTTTGTGAAGAAATTGTGGAAGTCTCTTCGTCTATGGAACTTCTTTTGATAATTGTTTGCAGAATCTTGATAAAGTTTTGCAGAGATGTGAGGAGACTAATCTTGTTCTTAACTAGGAGAAATGCCATTTATGGTTAATGAAGGAATTGTTCTTGGACATAAAATCTCTTAAAGAGGTACTGAAGTTGATAGAGCTAAAGTTGAAGCTATGGACAAAATGCCCTGTCCCAGGGATGACAAAGGTATTCATAGTATTCTTGGTCATGTTGGTTTCTATAGAAGGTTTATTAAAGATTTCTCTAAAATGTCAAAGCTTCTTACTAATCTTCTTCAAAAGGATGTACCTTTTGTTTTTGATGAGGATTGTAGAGAAGCTTTTGAAATTTTAAAGAAGGCTTTAATATCTGCCCCTATGGTTCAACCACATGAATGGAATTTACCGTTTGAAATTATGTGTGATGCTAGTGATTATGTTGTAGGTGATGTTCTTGGACATCAGATCGATAAGAAGTTAAATGTTATTCATTATTCTAGTAAAACTCTTGATGCTACTCAAAAGAATTATGTACCACTAAAAAAGAATTCCTAGTTGTAGTTTTTGCTTATGATAAATTTAGGCAGTATATTGTTGATTCTAAAGTTACTTTTCATACTGATCATGCTGCTATTAAGTACCTAATGGAAAAGAAAGATGCTAAGCCTAGGCTTATTATATGGGTGCTTCTTTTACAAGAATTTGATTTACATATTGTGGATAGGAAGGGTGCTGAAAATTCGGTTGCTGATAATCTGTCTAGATTATAAAATATCCCTGATGACCCTATTCCTGTTAATGATAGTTTTCCTAATGAATAGTTAGCTGCAATAAAAGTGAGCTCTCACGAGAGTCCATGGTATGCTGATTATGCTAACTTTATTGTTTCGAAGTATTTGCCTCATACCTTTATAGCTCAGCAAAGAAGAAAATTCTTCTATGATTTAAGGGATTATTTTTGGGATGACCCACACTTATATAAAGAAGGTGTTGATGGTATTATGCGAAGATGTGTTCCTTAAAATGAACAACGAGAGATATTGAGAAAATGTCATAGTAGTGCTTATGGAGGACATCACGCTGGAGATAGAACCGCACATAAGGTTCTACAATCAGGTTTTTATTGGCCTACTCTCTTTAAAGATGCTAGAAAGTTTATTTTATCGTGTGATCAATGTCAAAGGGTTGGAAATATTTCTAGACGTAATGAAATGCCTATGAATTATTCTCCTGTTATTGAACCGTTTGACTGTTGGGGTTTTAAATTTATGGGTCCTTTTCCCTCCTTCACAAGGCTACACTCATATTCTTGTTGCTGTTGATTATGTTACTAAATGGGTAGAAGTTATACCTACTAAAAGTGCTGATGGTTAAACCCCATTAAAAATGCTTAAATAAATTATTTTCCCTAGGTTTGGTGTACCTAGATATCTTATGACTCATGGGGGTTCTCATTTTATGGTGGTTTTAGAAAAACCCTTGCTAAATATGATGTTAATCATATAATTGCTTCACCCTATCATCCTCAAACTAGTGGGAAAGTAGAATTATCAAATAGAGAGATCAAATCTATCTTGCAAAAGACTGTTAACAAACCTAGAAAAAATTGGGCTAAGAAATTAAATGATGCTTTGTGGGCTTATAGAGCTGCTTATAAAAACCCCATGGGTATGTCTCCTTATAAAATGGTTTATGGAAAAGCTTGTCACTTGCCTTTAGAATTAGAACACAAAGCTTATTGGGCAGTGAAAGACCTAAATAGATATTTTAAACTTGCTGGTGAGAGAAGGTTGCTTGACTTAAGTTCTTTAGATGAATGGAGGAGTGAAGCATACGAAAATGCTAAGCTCTTTAAAGAGAAAGTTAAAAGATGGCATGATAAGAGAATTATTAAAAGAGAATTTCATGTTGGTGAAAAAGTGCTATTGTATAGGTCTCGTCTCAGATGTTTTGCAGGAAAGTTACTCTCAAGATGGGAAGGACCTTTTTTATCGAAGAAGTATATCGTTCGGGGGCAATTAAAATTGTTTCCCTTGAAAACAACACTTCACAAGTGGTGAATGGCCAAAGACTCAAGCATTATATCTCCAGAGACCCTTATAATGAAAATGTTGATTGTATTCAAGCCATGATCCCGGAGGAATTTATTAAGAAGCATATTTCAGAAATTGCAGAGTCAATTTTCGAATAGGTATCAGTTTTGGTAAGAAAACGTTCGCGAAAAATCATTCAACTTTTGTTTTTACTGTTTTTGGAAAATATGAAAAATTATGAGCCGGAAACGAGGCGGAGACGGAGCCCGAAGGCTCCACACCATAGGAGCGCGGGCCCACCCCTGGCTGCGCCACCCCATGGTGTGGGTGCCCGGGAGCCCCTCTCCGACTCGTTTTCTACCTAGACTTTCCTTTCGTTATGAAATTTTTTGCTATATAATCCCCCGGACCCCCCGAGGTCCGTATATCGTTATCTCGTTGTGTTTCTGTTTCGAGCTATTTCTGCTAGGATCCGTTTTCAGTTTTAGAAGCGTCATGGCCTTCGCCAACAACAACAAGGGGATGGAGCCAATGGAAGATGATGTCCAAAGTCCCAAGCGCAAGAACGTGGATCAAGGCGTCGAGAAAGAAGCAAAAAGGACGTCACCAAGTAGTGTTTATTCTTATAGTGTGCAGGGACCAAGACCATCAGTCCCGGGCCTCGGTTCCGTTCCTGGAGTAGAAGAATCTCTTCGGATTGCATATGAGTTTTGTGAACGTTATCGAGCTTTAAGGACGGAGGTAGAGATTCTTTAAGAGGAAAACGACATGATTCGTGAGATGATGCAACGTTACCACGCCTTGCTTGAGAAGAGTATATCACCACCACCACCGAAGAGTTGATTCGACATTGGGCTTGGCATTCCCTTGGCTTGTTCCAAGCTTGGGGGGGTGCCGCGGTATCACATCACTATCTTTCATCTTTTTTGCTTTTTCAGTAGAGTCATATCATGAGTAGAGAAGTTATCATATAGGATGGTTTGCAGTATGGAAGTGTCTCTCCTTAGTTGGTTATCTTTGTATCCGTTGGTGTGAGTTGCCGGTTTGAAATATTAATGAGAAGTTTCATCATTTATTTTCTGCACATATTATTCTAGTTTTCAATTTTTTTCATATGGTTGAGCTTTTTATTAGTATTTGGTATCACTCTAGAGATCATCAAGTTAATCTAGTTGGTTTTGGCAAACTCGGCTTGGGTCAGCAGATATAATAATTTGAGATGCTAGGATAAGAAAGAGGAATTTGCCTATTAACTCATAAACTTAATATCCACAAGTTAAGATCGCTTGGGCTTTCAATAAAGATTTCTCGATTGGTTTCATCATATGTATATTTGTTTGTTTTTCCTCAAATTTTATGCTTGCTACCCAACCTTGCTAATCAAAAACCTTGTACTGAGAGGGAATGCTTCTCGTGCATCCAAAACATTGAGCCCCAAAACTTTGCCATTGTGTACACCATACCTACGTACATGTGGTATTTAACTGCCACTCCAAGTAAATTGCTCATGTGCTACCTTTAGAACTTTCAAAATTATTCCTATTTTGTGCCCCTGTTTTAGCTCATGAGGACGTAAATAGAGAATCTTTATCTCACTTGTTGATTGGACTTCGAACACCTGGACTAGTGGCTTCATCCGCTTATCCAAATGCTAGAAGAGCTGGCAGCGGGGTGCCTAGCCCCAAAACTAATACACAAATTCTCTTCACTATTTTTTCCCCTGATTTATCAGTCAAAGCATAATCGTGTAAACAAAAGAGAATGATGGATGACCTTCTACACCAGTTGCGTCCCTCATATGGGAGCCGCTCTTATGAAGTCTAGTTGGCTTGTGACGTACTGTATTATCTCTTTACCATTCGTTGACATAAGCATACACCTCTCTTAAAAATGTTTTCAATACCTCTGTTTAATAAAATAAAATCTCTAGCACATGAGTGATCCATGCTTCCCTCTGCGAAGGGCCTTTCTTTTACTTTTATGTTGAGTCAGTAAACCCATTTCTCTCTGTCTCCAGCAAGCATTTGAGTTGTTGTGATCTCATCATCTATATGTTGATTTATTCAATCATGTTTTCTATCCTTCTTTGTTTAGCACATGCTTTATTATCTAAATGAATATCACTTTGAAAAGCTATGAACCAGTGTAAAAGAATTGTTATAATTAAACATGTTAAGCTCTACAAGACGAGCCTTACTATAAAGACTTCACCTAAGATAAGCAGGATATCATTAAATGTTCTTTGACCAAGAATGAAGTTTGCCATTACCAATTTTGATTCTCTCTTTTGCATCCTTGTTTGTGACTCCCATTACTCGTTTAAGTTAGGTTATATGAGAGGAAGTTGATGTCTATAATCATTGGTGCATAGATAGATGTGATGCTTCTTGTCCGTCTTTCATTTATCGACTCTTCACTCCATAAACCCATGGTCATATTTTCTGAGTCCGGTCTCGCTTGGGGACAAGCGAGGTCTAAGCATGGGGGGAGTTGATACGTCCATTTTGCACCACTATTTTATATCATAATTTTCTGTTATTCATCGATATATTTCATTTTATGATGCATCTCTTATGTTATTTTATCTTATTTTGCATGTTTTATAATTTTTGGAGAATTAACACCGGGACCAGGAATCTGATCGAAAAAGCACCGCTGGGATACCATATTTCAGAAGATCATAAGAAGAAGTGGGACACCGAGGGCGTCCTAAAAGTTCAGAGGAAGAACGCAGCTAGAAGAAGACCTAGAGGGGGGACACCATGGGCCCACACCATGGGGTGGCACGCCCCCCTTCGCCGCGCCACCTATAGGTGTGGCCACCCTGGCCCACTTCTGGGGGATATTTTTGGCGTTCCTGTCCCCGCGGAAACCCTAAGCCTCATTCCATCTTCGAAGAATTATTCCGTCGCCGCCTTGGGATGGAAAACACCCGAGAGAGAAAAGCTCTCTGGCAGGGAGAAACCTGCCGGGGAAATTCCTCTCCGGAGAGGGGAAATCACCGCCATCGTCGTCGTCATCACTCCGGGCATCATCAAGATCATCACCATCATCGTCACCACCACCAGCACCATCACCCTCATGATCCACCGTCATCCCTCTGTATCAATTAGGGGCCTCTACCGTTGTTTTGCACTAGATCTCTCTCCCGGTGTGGATTACTTGTTAGTAGTTGATGCTTGTGAGATTTATTGGTGTTTGCACTTTATGACCAGATTGTGATCATACATTATACCACCTCTAATTATGATCCATATGATGTCTTGTGAGTAGTTCGTCTTGTTCTTGAGGACATGGGAGAAGTCAAGTTGTTAGTAGTGAAGTAATGTTGAGTAATATTTAATGGTTGATATTTAAGTTGTGGTGTTATTCTCCTAGTGGTGTCATGTGAACGTCGACTACATGACACTTCACAATTTATGGGCCTAGGGGGATGCATCATGTATTTGGCTACTAATTGTGGGGTTGCCGGAGTGACAGAAACTTAAACCCCTGTTAGGAAACCGTTACACGAGGGAGCGTAGGACCCCAGAGTTTAAAGCTATGGTTAGATTTTTTTTCTTAATTACTTTTTTGTAGTTGCAGATGCTTGCAAGGGGTATAATCACAAGTATGTATTAGTATTGGATGAGATGGTACATTAGCATAGGTTCACCCACACAACACTTACCAAAACACCAAACATTATTCAGCTGCATGGAACAAAAGCACTTGACAGGAACCTCCCGTGTGTCCTCGAGAACGTTTGTTAATCATAAGTAAACTTACCGGCTTGTCCTTTGCTGAAGAAAGGATTGGGCCAGTTGGTGCAATTATTATTAGTGCATTTTATGTACTCACACTTTATTTATCTGCAATATCAAAAAACCATACAAATCTATTTTCCAGTATTTACAGTTATTCCTTCATCGAAACTGCTTGTCAACACCTTTTGCTCCTCGTTGGGTTTGACACTCTTATTTAGTGAAAGTACTACGATACACCCCTTATACTTGTGGGTCATCAGCAGCACATCCGGTTTTGCGATTCCGGGTAACCATGTAGGTTTTATGAAAGATCTATTCCTTCTTTCGTATTCCTCTATTTCTTCTTGCTGCAACTTAATGTTAGCCTAGGTTTTTAAGAGGTTTTCCCGAGTACGGAATAGATGTTGCTGCTGCCGCTGTAGAGCTTGTCTCCTGGCTTCCAGCACTTCAGGGGGTTCATCTCGTCCCACTGGGGTTTGAATTAGATCAATTTCGCCTTGTTCCGACATTTATGGAACAGGGATTTCCTTCCTTTTCTTCTCCGCAGGTGTGACTCCGCTTCCTCCTCCAATTCCAGGTTTTGGTTGGCAATATCTGCCAACTTTTTCTTCTGGAGCTTATACTGGAGTTTCTTGGCAGTCTTCTTTTTCTTCTTGGAAGAGGAAGGTTTTTTGCTAGGTTCGTCCTCTATCAATTCCTTGACATCGGGGTAAATTGGACTGGTTTCACCAGCCTCTCTTTCCTCATCTGGCGAAGGTGTTTTCGGGTCTTCATCGTCTTTGGCATCCGTGTTTTAATCCGGTTTTACCATAAGCACTTCATGGAAGTTCCCCTGCACAGATTTTACCTTTCTCTCGAAAGCGTCTTCATCTTCGGAATCTATGTCTTCAGATCCGGGTTCCGAATCTAATCTTGCCTCTATGGCAGCTAATACCGAGTCAGATTCCGAGTTCATCGTTTCATTGACGGGTGTCAGGTCTTCCACTTGTTCTGTGGGATTGTGTTTTTCTGCTTCTTCCACGGGATTGTTTTATTTTGTGTTTTCAGCGACCTCGGACTGCACCATGCCAATAAAGTTATAAATGATTGCGGGCATCTCCGAAGAGGCGGCAATTTCAGGAGGGTATTGACGATCTGAGTAGAATCCGGTATCATAGTTTTCTTCAGCTGGGTATAGGGTGGGTGGGATAAATTTCCTTCCACCACAGAATCACATTGCCTCTGTAGTTAATCCGATAAAGATGTTTGCAGATCCAATCGGTAAAACACAGGCACTTACCAGGTGATTCCCTGCTGGCATGCATGATCCGTTGGCGAGGAAGCGCCCGACATCGTCATCGAATTCCAAGCTTCTGACAGTTGTACTACCGATTCCGCCGAGTATCCCCGATCGAAACGTAACGCCTGAAGCCGCTGGCCCCACGGTGGGCGCCAACTGTCGAGACATCGTAGTGAGGATCATAGACGGGGGTGCCATGATCCTACGGGTAGAGACGTGGGGGACGTGGTAGTACGACAATCGAGAACACCAAGTTTTACCTAGGTTCGGTACGACGCAACTAGGTGGCGTTCCTACTGCTGCAATCTCACTAAATCAGATCTGAAGCCTGAAGTATATAAAGTACAATGTGAGTAGGGTTTCGCTAACTCGACGAGGATCAACTTCTCGGCGAGTTGGCTTCTACCTAATTGTCTGTGTCTTTCTTCTTTCCCGTCCGGATTTATATAGATAGCCGGGTTAGGGCTTACAGAAAGGAAACCTAGAAGACTACGAGAAGCATCTAACTAGGAAAATAAGAACTCCGTCTTCCCCTCCAAGCCGCACCACTTTGGGCCGTGGTCCGGGTTCTTCTAGAATCTGGCTTCCTGCGCATCAGCTTACGGGGCCGTCGAATAGACTGTGATCCATTACCAACAGGCCACCCGGGTAATTCGGCTCTTTAGTCCAATGCCGGACATACCCCTAATCGGTATATATCCGACCATAATAATGTTAGATTCATTCATTTTAGAATGTATTTGGTAAAAATTAAAATGACTTATGAAAATGAACGTAGGACTATCTCAAATCTATCAGATTTTGCTATTTCTATATGCCCTCAAAATATTAGTTATTTGGAGTTGAGTTTTGGAACATTGGTAGAATACATCATTTTCTATACTGGTCAGATTTTTGGCTGATCTGTGCTCTGGTTGGGGACGAGTTTCGCCAGATTTGTTCCGGCTTGTGGACCCGCTCCTCTCTAGTGGGGCGTGGTGGCCATGGAGGGCTCACAGCACTCCGGGAGTCTGTGGGGCGGTAGGGGGACGGGGTGTGTGGAGGAGCATGACGGTGGTGGTCGGTGAGAGCTCAAACTGTCTGCGGACGCATAGAGTCACCGGGCAAGCTCTATTGTTGCCTCCTATAACCACTGCACGTAAAATCAAATGTCAAATTCATACAAATCCATGTAACAATGATCGGAGAATTAATTCAAACAAGTTTGATATGAAACCCAATTATATAATTGACAAACATGGAATCGAATGCATTGACGAAAATTGACACAAGCATGGAATCTGATGCACTTATATGGCTATCGACATTCACACCGCTTTGATTCCTATTGGCCACCTCTGCGTGGAAGCCACAAAACGTGTTCACTCACTCTTGAATGGATGCCCAACTATGTTGGAGGGTGCTTGGGTTGCGACCGGAGACGATTGAATGTGGTTGCACATAGTGTTTGAGATTATGAAAGAGTCTATGAACCTTCTCCCACAACCTTGATCCATTTTGCTCGGTTCCACATATTGCATCCATGCTAGTGGCCAACCAAGTTTGGAAAAGTAGAACATTCTCATGAATGGAGAATTTTACCTCCGCTTTGTCGATACCTTCTTCTTTGTGTCCTTTTTCTTCCTACCTTAGGATGGATCACCGATAGTAAACAAAGGGGGGTGGCACTCGACCGATCATGTGGTGGATCTTCTCCATTTTTGATCGATTCGAAGATGAATTCGTATACATTAGTGTGGATTAAGCTATGCTCGGTCCTAACTTCATCAAAACATGCATTCGAGGTTTAGTTTAATACTTGGGTGTCGTCTTGACTATCGTTGAACATGTTGTGGGTTTATACGTTGCAAATGTATCTATTATTTTTATGCCCATTACTTATTTTCTATCAAATGTCCTTATGTTATTATCATGTTTTCAGATGTTTTCCTTCGTTTTCCGGATGTTTTCATTGACTAAACTATTAACAAGATGCCCAAGGCTAGTTGCTGTTTTTCTATTTCAGAAAAATTCTGAAGGAAATATTCTCGAAAAGGGCTAGAAATTCATGGATATCGGTTTTTACCCGGAACGAAGACGAAGTCCAAAAAAGAGTCGAAGAGGGGCTAGGGGGTGCCAGGCGCGGCCGTACCCTACGCCGCGCCTGGTGGGCCCCTGGCTGCCCTGGCCACCGACTCACGCCGCCTCTTCGCCTACAAATTTCCTTTAACTCTAAAAACGTCGGGGACAGAGTTATTTTTCACGAAACAGACAGAGAGGCGTCATCACCTCTAAAGACCCATCTAAGGCTTCTAAAGCGCTATTCTGACACCCTGTTAGAGGGGGAATCATCACCGGAGGCCTCTTCATCGCCATGATCGCCTTCAGACAGATGTGTGAGTAGTTCATCTCAGGACTACGGGTCCATAGAAGTAGCTAGATGGTTGTTCTATCCTTCATGCCTCCATATTTAGATCCTTGTGAGCTGCCTCACATGCTCGAGACCACCATTGCGTAATTGTGCATGTTGTGTTTGCTGGGATCCGATGAACCATGAGATTATGATTATTTTGTCCATTTTAATCTAAGATGCTTCACTTATATTCGTAGAGAGTTTTAATCTCGTCTTGCGATGTTATCTGATGTTTATGATTTCCTTGGCCATGAAGTTGTTTTCACCTGTAACTAAGGGTTTATATGCTAGATGGTAGGTTCATGGTGAATGATCGAGAGGTTAACTAGAGGGGGGGTGAATAGATTAACTACAAATTTTACTTCGTTTTTTATTAACAAGATATTGCTCAATTATAGATTTTCTAGGTTTTCAACTAAGTGAGCAATCCTATGTGATGAACCAATACTACTAGCACAAGATATTTATTCAACTAAAATAGTAGCAACAAGTAAGGTAAGTTGAGGGAAAACACAATATAATGACGCCGAGATGTATCCAGAAGTTCACTTCCCAATAGAAGCTAGTCTCCGTTGGATCGGTGCGGTGCCACAAAAGTGGAACACCGAATAGCCGTCAAATGGCACACCATATCTCCTTCGAGTCCTTCCACCAATGTGGAGAGGCTCGAATCACTATTTGTCATTGAGGTTGACAACTAGAAACATTACAAGGATGAGGCACTCTTCACAACTTTAAGTGACCTCACCAAATCCACCGAGCTACCAAAACTCGATGCTTCAAGGCTCGGGCACACGCCACAACTTAATTGGTGTACCCGGTGGTGTCTCCAAAGCTCACAAATCACTAAGGAGGACCAACAACCTCTAATGGTTCCAATGAACCCTAGAGAATAAGCCTCTCTCACAAATCAAGGGGAAGCAAATCTACTTTGTGGGAAAGTGTATCTAGGTCTCCTCCCTAAAATCCCAAAAGGGTAGAGTGTTTGAGTGGCTAGGGAGAGAGATATATGGAGTTGAAGCTCTTGAAAATTGAGTATCTTTTAGTTCTGGTCATGGTACTTGAGGTTAAAGAAGGTAAGGGGTATTTATACCCCCCCCCCACACACAAACAACTGTAGCCGTTGCAAGATTATGTATGGATCTTGGGGGCCGGATTATCCGGCGTAAGTAGGGGCCGGATATTCCGGTTTCTGAATTATCCGGTGCGAGATGAAATATCCAGCCTAAATATCCAGCCAGACCAGTGCGACGTGCACCTACGTCCTTAGCCGTTTCAAATAATCTAGGGCAGGTGAAATCTCCAGCCGAAATATCCGGCTAGACTAGTGCGATGCGCGCCCAGGTCCTTAGACATTTTGGAAAAATTGTTTGGGGCGGCGGATTATCCGGTGTAACAAGACACCGGATAATTCGCCTAGTAAACTGGATTTATGTCAGGTAAGCACAGTTTGCTCTTTTTCCTTATTTCTCTTTGTTTTTTCTACATTACTAAGTATATGTTAATATTATCACTAGTGTTGTTAACTAACACACAAAATCTAGAGGTTTACGAAATTGTTGTTTCAATCTCTCCCTTTTTGGTGTTAGATGAAAACACTAGGATTTGCAATATAATTCTAAGGCATAGCAATATATTTCCAAAGAGAAATGTAGGAGCTCCCCCTCAACATGTAAGCACGTAATAGATGAATCTTAAGATTTCCTATCAAGCATATAGAAGAGATCCTTATGATACATATTTGCATAAGTGACACAAAGATGAGAGAAAACATACCTTATGCTCAATGGTGTGAGACTTATAATAGTGCATCAAGAAATCACCATTTGGTAATATGGAAAACAATTTGAGTCTCGCAATAATTAAACAACATGGTTCCTCACGAGATAAAACCAAATATCAAGCAAATAATTTCAACTAAAAGCAAATGGACACAAAATCTATAAAAAGTCTAAACGAGCATGCTTGTGTCCGACCCTTGCAAATCTCGCGAGATACCCTAGGAGAATTACTTCTCCCCATTGGCATCGAAAAGCCAAAAAGGGAAAAGAGTGATGCTAGTGCCCCATGTGATCACCCGGAGACCTCATCATCATCCTCATCGCCATCATCCCAAGAAGAGTCATCCTACTCACCATCAGTGTATGAGCCTCCATCCTCATCGTTAATTTCATCATCCATATTTGCTTCATCGGTGCGAGTTGTGTTGCGAGAGAAAGAAGGAGCCTTTGTGTTATAGAGCTCCTTTTCCACTTCAACCCCTAGATACTGAGAGGAACCCCATTTGTTGTATGGAGTGGGAGAGCTAGCCTTAGGAGGCGATCCTGTAGATCCACTAAGGTGGTGAAGAATAAGCTGTTGAGTATGAGCTGACTGGAAGTCACGACAATACACATTATACTGCTCATGATGAATATCCACCTTAATGCATACGACATACCGTTGGAACCAGTTTAGCTTCTTGATCTGTGGAGTGATGTCTACGCAGGCTTCTATTCTTGTAGACAGTGTTGGGCCTCCAAGTACATATGTTTGTAGAACAGCAGCAAGTTTCCCTTAAGTGGATCACCCAAGGTTTATCGAACTCAGGGAGGTAGAGGTCAAAGATATCCCTCTCAAGCAACCCTGCAATTAAGATACAAGAAGTCTCTTGTGTCCCTGATACGTCCATTTTGCATCACTATTTTATATCATAATTTTCTGTTATTCATCAATATATTTCATGTTATGATGCATCACTTACGTTAATTTATCTTATTTTGCATGTTTTATAATTTTTGGAGAATAAACACCGGGACCAGGAATCTGATGGAAAAAGCACCGCCGGGATACCATATTTCAGAAGATCAGAAGAAGAACTGGGACACCGGGGGTGTCTTAGAAGTTCAGTGGAGGAACCCAGCCAGAAGGAGAGCCAGAGGGGGGCCACCAGGGGCCCACACCATGAGGTGGCGCCCCACCTTGGCCGTACCACCAGGGAGTGTGGCCACCCTGGCCCACCTCTGGGGGATATCTTTTGCGTACCTGGCCCCCAGGAAACCCTAAGCCTCATACCATCGTCGAAGAAATATTCCTCCGCTGCCTCGGGGCGGAAAACACCCGAGAAAGAAAAGCTCTCTCGCAGGGAGAAATCTATCGGGGAAATTCCTCTCTAGAGAGAGGAAATCACCGCAATCGTCACCGTCATCACTCCGGGCTTCATCGGGATCATCATCATCATCTCCACCATCATCACCCTCAGATCCACTCCGTTCCGTTGGAACATGTAGGGTTGCATCTTGTCTATTTCATAAGGGAAACTTTCCCGGTGTTGATTACTACTTGTAGTTGATGCTATTTAGTGAAACCATTGGATTAGTTTTATGTCCATATTGTTAATCACCATTATATTACCTCTGATCATGATCCATATGATGTATTGTGAGTAGTTCGTGTTGTTCTTGAGGACATGGGAGAAGTCAAGTTGTTAGTAGTGAAGTAATGTTGAGTAATATTTAATGTTTGGTATTTAAGTTGTGGTGTTATTCTTCTTGTGGTGTCATGTGAACGTCGACTACATGATACTTCACCATTTATGGGCCTAGGGGAATGCATCGTGTATTTGGCTACTAATTGTGGGGTTGCCGGAGTGACAGAAACCTAAACCCCCTTATAGGAAACCAATACACGAGGGAGCGTAGGATCCCGGAGTTTAAAACTGTGGTTAGATTTATTTTATAGAGGCCCCAAACTGGATGGTCCAGAACCCCTTATATGCATACATTCACGGATTTATTTTATTTCAGTCGTGAACAACATACGAAGTTGGTACACAGATACATTATCCATTACACGAATAATATAGTGTTACAAGCCAATGGTCACATGACCAATTCTTATTAACTGTCACGCAGGACAGGCAAATGTCTCACAACACACACAGTGGAAATAAAGATAACGTAGATAGCCCATGTCATGCCTTCACGAACAGGCTGCTGACTGGGAGCCGGGCCTAGTTCGCATAATCGTCGGAAAAGTACTCCTCCTCAAACTCTTCCTCAGGTGGCATATCCTCAAAGTCTGGCCAAGTAAATAGCTAGGGGCGAAACCAATATGAGTACTTTTGAATGTACTCAGAAATACATCCTCTATACACTTACAAAATGCAATATGCTTATATGGTGGATAGGTCGGCTATAAATAGGGCTCACTACCCATGGTGGATATCTAAGATAACATCATGGTTGCTTCATTTTATCTGTATCTTCGTTGAAGAATATACTTCAGAAGAAAATAACATAAGTTTTCTTTCTCTTGTAGATATCGCATATCCAAGAGGTTTTATTAAAGAGTTTTCTATTTATAAAACTTCTTGGAAACATCTCCAGATCCTTCTTCGGTACCATCCCGGTAAAAGTCTTTGTTCAAAAACACATTTTTGAAAACTTGACACAATGCTAGATACATGGCCTTTCAACTGCCCATGTCCGAGGGCTCGGCTATTCTGAATAGTTTTACTCTGTAGAGGTGTACACATTCCACTAGATCCAAACATCTGCCATGAACCACCCATGGATCGACACAGCGATATGCAAGCATCAGAAGAATGATTCTAAATGTCCACTCTGAACAAGCTAGTATGTGGCTATCCCTTCAATTAAGTTTATTCCCCTGGCACCATGTCACACATCGCCACAGCAGGGGACCCAATGTCGCATCCGGGGGGTAACTTAATCCATCACTTTGTATGTCCCGTTACTCCCTCCTGGTAACATTTCGGTTCAGCGTGTCATCCTCTCTATAGCGTTTGGGATAGATCACACACTAACAAGAACAAGTGCCTAGATAGGCCCCGTACCCATATCGGGGTAGAGTGGCAGTACTTCATGGTTGTCTAGCGAAGACTAGGTTATGTGCCTTTTGTAAACCATTTGAAAAAAAAACCCTTTAGCTCCCCCAGTGAACAAGGTCCCGCCTTTCCACCGTGGACTTTTCATAACACCTTTTTGCTTGCAAAAGCACATTATAAAAATGTCCACTTAGAGACTCAAGATTATTATCTTAGGAGGTACTTATATACCTTATAGTGGCTAAAGGCTTGGTAACACCAAGTTGTCAAATGGCAAGGTGATAATATACTACATAATATATATATATAGTAATAATGATAGTCACTCAATAAAAATAGTTTTGGTAATCAAGATTTTTTTTTGTAAAACTTCAGAAGTAGATCATGCATGATAGATAATGATAAGTAGAAATAACAGAAAGCTTTAAGGATGGATTGCCTTGGTTGAGTTGAGGTTCCTGCTCGTGATAACAACAGGAATGGTAGTAGTAGCCTCCGGCACCAACTACTTCTTCCTCTGTTTCTATCGTCGCAAAAATAAAATAAGGACAGTCAATCAGAACCAAACTAAGAAAGCAGTGATACGCAACCACACCATACAGAAAGAAAGGCACAAACAAAATAACAAAAAATTTCACAAAACAACACTACACAAACATGCACTTAAAATAACAATATTAATTATTTTACTACTACCACTATGATAGAGATGTATCATTTCTTAACAACATGAGATGGAACCAGTGGGTGTTCCACTAGGCTTTCCATGCCATTTAAGAAGTACTAAGCCTCTGGCCCAACTTGTGGAAAAACAAGACATTCATCTAGCAAAAATAGAACTAGATATTCTAGTGAAAAACAACACTATGAGTAATAAGAAATAAAGATACACATGCATCCCTAAAGAAATAAAATGCACCCTTACAAAGGTAAAAACAAGTACTAACTAGTACCAAAATGGTACTGGATCCACATAAAAATACCCCTAATAACTTTGATAAAATCTAGCTAGGCATTTGCATCACAAGATTTAATGAAATAAAGCTAGAGAATAACACTATGCTCATACTAGCTCCATATATTTCAAAAACATGCACACACTTTCTAACATGATAGATCCGTGAGAAACCAACATTTTAACACTAAGAACCACATCTAAACATGCTAGAAAACAAAGTAACACTAGCAAGCAATTATTCTTAAATTAAATCTACACATATTATTATTAACAGAAAAGTGCAAAAATTTAGATCTGTTGCCAAAATGAATCTAGAGCTCTAAACATTACACCAAGATAGGATATCATATATCTAAACATAACCTAATAGATCCAGTTGAATTCACATCAAAAAGTTATTTCAAACAACTTCTAAAAATCCTAGTTTATGCTACTGGACATTTACCAAAGTGGATGGCATTTCCAAATGGTACCTCACCTTGATGTGAGGTCCAGCCCTAATGATAGATCTAGTCAAGAGATACTCAAAGAATTTTCGTTTGCACAGTTTGAACATTCCAACAACAAGTTGCATTTGTTCAAGATTTTGTAGATCTACCAAAGATAATTTTGGTTGATTTTATTTTTTAGTTTAACCATTTTTAACTGGATTAAAGTAAAGTGCAAGGTTTAATTGATTTTAAATACAGAAAAAGAAAACATGCGCGGGCTGCGTTTTCCCTCGGGCGCACGACTTGCTAAGGCCATACGGCCCAGCTCGCATTCGCGGCGCGCGTTGCGCATGTACCGATCCGCGGTTTGAACGTGGCCGTTGAGCTCGCGATCAACGGTGCACGGACGTCGTTCTCCTCTCTTCTCTCTCTCCGGTTCTCAACGGCGCACGGCCCTCGTTCTCCTCTCTTCTCTTTTCTCCCTCTCCCGTTCTGATCGACGCACGGCCGACGGCGAGTTTCGCTTGATTTCTCACCTAGGGCTCATGCAGGCTGGTGGCGCGGGGTCGAGGCTGTCGCAAGTGCTCGGAGCAGTGCAGGGGCGGTGGAAGCACGGCGCGGGATGCCCTCAGTCGCTCGCGCGATGCTGCGGGTCCGCGGCGGCTCCGACGACATCTCCGGCGTTTCTGCAAACGAGGGAACACGAGGACGGGTCAGGTGAGATCTACGGAGGGTGGGGAGCACGATGGATGCAAGGAGAAGGGAGAGGGCTGCCCAGACGCTGGCAACCCACCTGCACTATCCACGGTGGCTGGTGGCGATCTCCGGTGGTCTGGGCTCACAGAGAGCCCAGGGTGCTCGTGGTTGGCTTCCAGGCGAGTGAGTGGTGAGGTGTGGGTGTGGTGGCGCGGCCAGGGCTCTCCCGTGGCTTTATAGGCGCGGGGGTGGCCGTGTGTGCCCGTGCGTGCTCTCGGGTGACAAGGGGACGGGCTCGTGTGTGCTCTAGAGTGCCCATGCCGCAGCCCTTGGCCTTTGGCGTTGCTAGGGGTTGCAAAATGGGGGCGGTCAATGCCCCAACGGGCGAGGTCATCGAAGAAGCGCACGAGGTGGCCACAATGCACACGCACAATGCACGCCTATCAGGCACCCCCATGCCTCCCTCCCTCATTTTCCTCTATGAAAACAGCACGCCCCTCTCCTCTCTGGTCAACATGACTTGGATCCTAAGCAATGAAAAGAGAGAGTGCTGACTAGGCTTCTAGAAGGTCCAAGTGGTTCAGCAATTGGACGTTTCAAACAAAAGTTACAAGCATTTGAAAATGGTGTCATCTTCTGTTTCTAGAAAAAATCAGTTTCAGTTAAATGACTTAGAGAAAATTTCAAAGTGTTGGGGAGAGAGTGGATTAGGCATAAGTTGATCTTGTTTTCACGAACCAAACCAAATTCAAAGTTTGTTTTCAAAGTGTGAATATGTTAAGCAACATTTGTACTTTCAGAAAAATCAAAAGAAAATAAATTTGAATTTCAAAAAGGCCATGAAAACAATGTGGAAAAACATCTAGTTTCTGTTTTTCTCTATTTTTCAGAAAACACCATTTCTGTCTTATTTTCTTAACACAAAACCATCAAGCAAATGATTGTTTCTTTAATTCAAAATTTTAAACCAAGCTCATCCTTTTGTAGTCCATATATTAGAGATAACATCCATGCCAAGAAAACACAAAATGTGATTCTCTATCATATAGATAACAAGAGTAAAAAACACCTAATTGACTTATTTTTTCAGAAATGAGTTTCTATAGAAAACCGTAAGGAAAACATTTGATTAATATTTTGCCAAATTGTTTTCTTGTCTCTAAGCAAACCAAATATTATTAATAAGTTTAAAAAACATTGCCACAAGAATTTAGATGAACAATAATAAAAACATCATGTGGAAAACAACACAGGAATAATTAGAAAACATCATAAAATAAAATGAATGATTTTTGAAATCATGTTTGCTTGCATTGCATAGATAACCATGGTTTATTCAATAATGTTGGATTACACAAGGGCATTAAAAGTTTTTGTTGGCTCACAAAAATGGCTTCCTCATGTGTTACAAGTGTCCCAAATCTGGGGTGTAACATATTTCTTAATTACTTTTTTGTAATTGCGGATGCTTGCAAGGGGAATAATCACAAGTATGTATTATTCTTGGATGGGACGGTACATTAGCATAGGTTCACCCACACAACACTTATCAAAACACCTAAAATTATTCAGCTGCATGGAACAAAAGCACTTGACAGAAACCTCCTGTGTGTCCTCGAGAACGTTTGGTAATCATAAGTAAACCCACCGGCTTGTCCTTTGCTGAAGAAAGGGTTGGGCCACTTGCTGCAATTATTACTACTGCATTTTATTTACTCGCACGTTATTTATCTGTAATATCAAAAAACCCTACAAATTTATCTTCCAGTATTTACAGTTATTCCTTCATCGCATTTGCTTGTCAACACCTTCTTCTAATCGTTGGGTTCCACACTCTTATTTATAGAAAGTACTACAATACACCCCTTATACATGTGGGTCATCAAGACTATTTTCTGGAGCAGTTGCCGAGGAGTGAAGCGCTATTGGGAAGTGGGATTGATAAAGAAAGCTTCTGATGTAAGTGTTGTTTTTATTATTGTGTACTGCTTTATCACACTATGTTTGGATATCCTTTTGAATCATTTGCGGGCACTGCTACCACTTCTAGGGTAGTAAGTGACCCACCGCCCGATGATTTGGATCCTTATAAAATACCTATAAAGATTGTAAAACATGTTTGGAATAACTGCTATTCAGGTGATGGAACTGTCCATCCTGGTGATCATTTGCTCTTTTTACATGAATTATACGAGTTGTTCAAGTGTGCAGGCATTACAATGGACCAAGTGAAGAGGAAATTATTCTCTATATCATTGACAGGCCGAGCCGCTGAGTGGTTCAAACTGCTGAAAAATAGCCAGACTATTGGATGGGAGGAAATTGTACCTCTCTTTTATTCTAAATTCTATCCTCCAAGTGAAATTCATAGAGATCGGAATTATATATATAATTTTTGGCCATGACGGAGAGAGTATTGCCCAATCATGGGGGAGATTGAAGTTAATAATGCTCAAATGCACCATTCATGAGCTCCCTAGTAGTATTGTTATTAATAATTTCTATGCAAGGCTTCCTCTTCATGATAAGGATTTATTGGATGCTTCTTGTTCTGGGTCATTTACACGTATGAAGGATGAAGCTAAATGGTATCTTATTGACCGTATTCAAGAAAACACTGAAGGATGGGAGAACGGGAAAGGTAGAAAGTTAGGTATAAATTATAATTATGAATGCATTAAAACCTTTATGTCATCCGATGATTTTCATAATGTTAGTGTTGTTTATGGTCTTGATTCTAAGGTTGCTGCAAACTTATATAAGCCTTTTGCTTCTTACATTGATATTCCTAAAAAAGGAATGGGATAAGTACCATGCACCTTATAAAGATACTGTTTATTGTGTTCCTGCTAGAGTTATAGAAATTAATACCGTTGATTTTATTGTGCCTGAACCTTATATTGAGAAAATGCCTTTCCCTGCTAAGGTAAAAGAACATTCTATGTTAGCTAGTGTGGTTAATAAAAGTGCAAGGAAACTTCTAGAACCCGAGGAACAAATAACTGTAGAACCTACAGTAGCAATAATAAAGGACCTTGTTTCTGAAAATATAGAAGAGGGACACATTATAGTGTGTGAAGATGCTTCTAATATTTTCTCTCATCCTAGTAAATCTAGGAAACCTAGTGTTCCTGTGCTATCTGTTAGGATAGGTGATCATTGCTATTATGGTTTGTGTGAGATTGGTGCTAGTTCTAGTGCTATTCCTTATGAGCTTTATAAGGAAATCATGCATGAAATTGGTTCTTGTGAACTTGAAGACATTGATGTGATTATCCAACTTGCTAATAGGGAAACTATTTCTCCGATTGGTATTGTTCGAGATGTGGAGGTCTTATGTGGTAAAACTAAATATCCTGCTGATTTTCTAGTACTAGGCACTTCTGCTAGTGATACTTGTCCTATTATATTTGGTAGACCTTTCTTAAACACTTGTGGTGCTGTCATAGATTGTAAAAAGGATAAAATCCTTACAAAGTTTGATGGAGAGTCTTATGAATTTAATTTCTACAAATTTTCTAAAGCACCTTATGAAGCTGAATTACCTAATGAGAATTATAGAGTTGAACAATTGGCTGCTATTGCTCTTGCTCGTAACAATCCTTTGCAGCGATACATGGAAGACCAGGAAAGTGATGTCTTTATGGAAGAAAGGAATGAAATTGACGATATTTTCCTACATCAGCCAGCGATGTTGAAACATAATTTACCTGTGGAAGACTTGGGCACCACATTACCACCCAAGGAGGATCCTGTTTTTTATTTAAAGCCTTTGCCTGACACTCTTAAATATGCTCATATCGATGTTAAGAAATTATATCCTGTTATTATTAGTTCTCAACTTTCTGGTAAAGAAGAGGAGAGATTACTGGGAATATTGAAGAAACATAGAGGTGCTATTGGTTATACTCTTGATGATCTGAAGGGGATTTCTCCTACTATTTGTCAGCATGCTATTAATATTGAACCTGATGCAAAGCCAGTTGTTGAACATCAACGCCGTTTAAATCCTAAGATGAAGGATGTGGTAAGAAATGAGGTATTAAAACTCCTTGATGTTGGTATTATTTATCCTGTTGTTGATAGTAGATGGGTTAGTCCTGTGCATTGTGTCCCTAAGAAAGGAGGGATGACTGTTGTGCCAAATGAAAATAATGAACTTATTCCTCAAAGAGTAGTGGTTGGTTATAGGATGTGCATTGATTTTAGGAAGGTTAACAAAGTTACTAAGAAAGATCATTATCCTTTTCCTTTTATTGATCAAATGTTAGAAAGGTTGTCTAAGAAAACTCATTTCTGCTTCCTTGATGGTTATTCTAGGTTCTCTCAAATTGCTGTTAGAAAGCTTGATCAAGAGAAAACAACTTTCACTTGTCCTTATGGAACCTATGCTTATAGATGTATGCCTTTTGGTTTATGCAATGATCCTGCTACTTTTCAAAGATGCATGTCTGCCATCTTTCATGGTTTTTGTGAAGAAATTATGGAAGTCTTCATGGACGATTTCTTCGTCTATGGAACTTCTTTTGATAATTGTTTGCAGAATCTTGATAAAGTTTTGCAGAGATGTGAGGAGACTAATCGTGTTCTTAACTGGGAGAAATGCCATTTTATATTTAATGAAGGAATTGTTCTTGGACATAAAATTTCTGAAAGAGGTATTGAAGTTAATAGAGCTAAAGTTGAAGCAATTGAGAAAATGCCCTGTCCCAGGGATGTCAAAAGTATTTGTAGTATTCTTGTCATGCTGGCTTCTATAGAAGGTTTATTAAAGATCTATCTAAAATATCAAAGCCTCTTACTAATCTTCTTCAAAAGGATGTACCTTTTGTTTTTTATGAAGATTGTAGAGAACCTTTTGAAATTTTAAAGAAGGATTTAATATATGCCCCTATTGTTCAAACCCCTGAATGGAATTAACCATTTGAAATTATGTGTGATGCTAGTGATTATGTTGTAGGTGATGTTCTTGGACATCAGATAGATAAGAAGTTAAATGTTATTCGTTATGCTAGTAAAACTCTTGATGCTTCTCAAAAGAATTATGCTACAACTGAAAAAGAATTCCTAGCTGTAGTTTTTGCTTGTGATAAATTTAGGCAGTTTATTGTTGATTCTAAAGTTACTATTCATACTGATCATGCTGCTATTAAATACCTAATGGAAAAGAAAGATGCTAAGCGTAGGCTTATTAGATGGGTGCTTCTTTTACAAGAATTTGATTTACATATTGTGGATAGGAAGGGTGCTGAAAATCATGTTGCTGATAATTTGTCTAGATTAGAAAATATCCCTGATGACCCTATTCGTGTTAATGATAGTTTTTCTAATGAACAGTTAGCTGCAATAAAAGTGAGCTCTCAAGAGAGTCCATGGTATGCTGATTATGCGAACTTTATTGTTTCCAAGTATTTGCCTCCAACCTTTACAGCTCAGGAAAGAAGGAAATACTTCTATGATTTGAGGCATTATTTTTGGGATGACCCACACTTATATAAAGAAGGTGTTGATGGTATCATGCGAAGATGTGTTCCTGAAAATGAACAACGAGAGATATTGAGAAAATGTCATAGTAGTGCTTATGGAGGACATCACGCTGGAGATTGAACTGCACATAAGGTTCTACAATCAGGTTTTTATTGGCCTACTCTCTTTAAAGATGCTAGTATTTTATCTTGTGATCAATGTCAAAGGGTTGGAAATATTTCTAGATGTAATGAAATGCCTATGAATTATTCTCTTGTTATTGAACCGTTTGATTGTTGGGGATTTGACTTTATGGGTCCTTTCCCTCCTTCACAAGGCTACACTTATATTCTTGTTGTTGTTTATTATGTTACTAAATGGGTAGAAGCTATACCTACTAAGAGTGCTGATGGTGAATCCTCATTAAAAAAATGCTTAAAGACATTATTTTCCCTAGGTTTGGTGTGCCTAGCTATCTTATGACTGATGGGGGTTCTCATTTTATTCATGGTGGTTTTAGAAAAACCCTTGCTAAATATGATGTTAATCATAGAATTGTCTCAACTTATCATCCTCAAACTAGTGGGCAAGTAGAATTATAAAATAGAGAAATCAAATCTATCTTGCAAAAGACTGTTAACAAATCTAGAAAAAAATGGGCTAAGAAATTAAATGATGCTCCGTGGGCTTATAGAACTGCTTATAAAAATCCCATGGGCATGTCTCCTTACAAAATGGTTTATGGAAAAGCTTGTCACTTGCCCCTAGAATTAGAGAATGAGTGATGAGTGTAGATGCAAGAACATGCAAATACAATAGGACCTGAATAGTTCAGATCTTTTTGATGATGTTTACCACATGCGAAGCATGGTAATAACACTGGAACGCCATATGTGTTAAAGTGCTTACAAACTAGATTATTGACTCTAGTGCAAGTGGGAGACTCAAGGGAATATGCCCGAGAGGCAATAATAAAGTGGTTATTATCTTATTCCTTGTTTATGTTAAATGTTTATTTCTCATGCTAGAATTGCATTAACCGGAAACGTTGATACATGTGTGTTTAATAAACAAACAATGGTTCCTAGTAAAGCCTCTCTTTTAACTAGCTCGTTTATTAATAGATGATCAAGGTTTCCTGATCATGAACATTGGATGTTGTTAATAATAGGGTCAGGTCATTAGAAGAATGATGTGATGAACATATACCCAAAGTGAATATAGCAATGCGATCAAGTCATTAAGTTTACATTGTTATATCAAACATACGAAGTAACTTATTCCTTAGACCATGAGATAATGTCAATCACTGATACCGGAAGAGTGCTTTTATGTCATCAAACATCACACCGTCACAGGGTGACTATAAAGGTGCCGTTAGGTATTCAGAAAGTATTAGTTGAGGCTCATGGATCAAGAGTGGGATTTGTCCATCCAAATGACAGAGAGATATACTTTGGGCCCTCTCGGTGATATCGCATCGACACCGCTTGCAAGCACGTGACTAGGTCACAAGGATGTCATATCACGGAAACAAGAAAAGAGTACTTGTCGGTAACGAGATCAAACAAGGTATGGTTGATACCAATGATCGATCCTCGGACAAGTAAAATACCGTGAGACAAAGGGAATAGTCACGACGTTGATGGTTCACACGATCACGAGAGTCATCGTTGAATATATAGGAGTCATCACGGATCTCCATATCCGGCTGTTGATTATTGATCGGAGAGGAGTCTCGATCATGTCTATATTATTCACAAACTGTAGGGTGACACACTTAAGGTTTGATGACGCATTTGAGAGGATACAGAATATAGAAGAATGTTTTGGGCAACACCGAAATTGTTTCGGGGAAAATTGAAATAGTTCAAGGGGGTTTTCATCGAATGGCTGTTAATAGAATTAACAAATGATTTGAGGTCCTATATGAAAAAGTTTGTTAATACAATTAACAAATGCTGAAATAAAGAAATAAAAATGTTTTATTTATTTATTAAAGAAAAACCTTTGGTTTTCTAAGTGGGAAATTATGGGAGCATGAGTGGGTGTGATTGGAGTGTCCACTCACATGATGAGGAAAGAGGTGGGGGCACCTCCATGGGCTGGCCGCACCCCCTTGGGATGCCTCCCCCTCCCCTATAAAAGGAGGGTGAAAGCTCTCCCCCCTTCACACACTTGCCCACCTCACTTCCTCTCCACCCGCTGCTCCATTCCATGGTCTCCGGCTTGGCGAAGCCCTGACCGTGGGATTCTTCACCACCACCATGCCGTCGTGCTGCTGGAGTTCCGAGGGATCCTCTACTTCCGCTGCCCCGCTGGATCAAGGGAACGGAGGTCGTCATCAACCGTATGTGTGACCGATCACGGAGGCACCTCCGGATTGCAGTGCACATCTTCTCGCTCTCGGGATCGGTGTGAGTACGACTACGCCAACAACAAGATTTGATCCCGTAACTCTTTGTGTCTTCGAGGGTATGTTCTCCTTAACCCTCTCTTTGCCTGTTACCTTTCATCTCCTAGAATAGATCTGGGCCCTTCGGGTTTATCGCGCGTAGGATTTTTTTTCTATGCAACATACCCTTCAGTGAAATCTCTGACCTAAATCTCCGGCTAGATGAGTGCAACGTGCACCCAGGTCCTTAGTCGATTCAGCCAAATTCGGGGTAGCAGGGCGCCGGATAATCCGCCCTATAAACTGAATTTCTGTCAGTTAGCACAATTTTCTCTTTTCCTTTATTTCTCTTTCTTTTCCTGCAACACTAAATATATGTTTAGATTATCACTGTTGTTGTTAACTAAAACAAAAAAATCTAGAGGTTTACGAAATTGTTCTTTCACATGGCTCCTTTACATCTGTGCTCGGGTGACATGGACGTGACAGATGGGGGATATGATGTTAATACTAGGGTGAAAAAAAGTAGTGCTCTTGTCTACGGACGAGAACCACTACTTACATTACGTATTGTTTTTAATGCATTTGTCTATTGCACACATAGCAATCATTTCGTTGCTGCAACTTAGTACCAGAGAGATTTGTTGGATATTTTTCTTGAGGTGGACATTTAGATATGGATGCATGCTAGATAGCGGTCCATATTCCTTGATGTAATGCCTGCAATATTAGAACCCTTGGACTATATCTCGTCTGTTCACCACCCAACATGTTTGTTTTCTTTAGAGACACCACAACTGAACCAAAGACCCCCGGTCATCTTTTTTTCATATTTGCAACCTTCTTTAAAGCACTTTCATAATTGTTTCCTTTCTGTTGCCTTTTTACTTTATTTACTTTTCAAGACTCTGTACGTTTAATTCTCTAATTTTGAGCAAGACCGGAAGATTGACAACCTTCCAGAAAGTTGGGGTAAGAGAGAGTTTGTGTTTGTGTGCATGCTCCACGTTTGTTAACGCGCCACACAACAAACAACCTTCTTCAATACTACGAAATCCTGCTGGTTCGATAAACCATGGATCCTTAACTGGGGGAAATTTCTGCTAGACTACATCATACCTTCCGCTTGGGGTCTCCTAATGAGCGAATGATCACGTCAGCATCATGGGTGTGCTTTCTCTCGGTGATGTCGGACAATACCTGCGTCCATTGGAGCGGTGGGGAGTCAGCCACCATCTCCTCCTCGTCCTACGTCGGATCCACCTGCGAGGCAAACTCGTGCGAGTTCTCCGGTTTCTCCTCCCGGTTGGACGACGACCTCCATGCTGTGACGGTGTCGTGCTCGCCGTCCGCTTGGCTAGCGGATGGGGCGTGGTGAAGCGGGAGACTTGCTGAATCCCAGCTCACGGATGAGCACGTTCTCCTCTGCCTCTACCTTTGCTTTCTCCTTCTCCAACTGCTCGTGGATATGCTCCTTCTCCCATCTCGACTTCTGGGCAAGGCTATCTGGCTTTGACGCTACCCTCAACGTCGGCATATGCTCGACCAACTCGGACGACGAGCCCTTCTCCGCCGACTCCACAGATGTGACGTCCATCCTCTCTCCTCTCCCCATGGCGGGGGTGGCTACCGACATAGATGGCAGGCACGAGAGAGATTTGACGGGTGCGACAGACGAAAAGAAAGTGAGAGGCGGGAGTGGTGCCGGTTCAAGGGTTTTCCATTCAAAATATGCGGGGCCAGCTTGTCGGATCTGGCGTTGGGGACAAGCCCGGGCAACCCCAAACTGTCCCCACATTTGGGTTGTGTTTGAGTTTTGTTTGGCGGCCCGAGCAAATGGGCTAAATTTAGCTATCCTTGTTGGGTGCATGTTTTGGCCCCGGTCACTGTTTGGGCTGCCTGCCCGGGCATATAGGGCCGGTTAGGGGTCTCCGATTGGAGATGCTTCGAGAACGGGGAATTGCGGCGGTGCCTCTGTCGTTTTGTTGTTCGACGGATGAACTGAAAATAAACTGGGCTCACGTAACACTAATGGGGCGAGGCAGAACGGAACGGAATTTCAATATCAATATATTCATATTTTTATCCTATAGTTTAATAATGTTTAAATATTGAGACAATATAGGTATACAACAATTTACAAGTTGTCAAATTTTTTACATTAATATCGCAGAGATACCAATTACACATGGTCTGTATAACAAGTAAATGTCCTAAAGATACTACGGGTGCACACGACCGAACAACAACCGAAAGGAAAAACGGTGATAGAAAACATGTAGCTGCAACATGAACCACCACCAAAACAGAACCCAAAGTCCGAATTCTCCAATAAGGAACACCTTAAGAAAAGGAAACAATGCACAAGCGACATCCTGCCTAATCGCAGATAAGAAGTTTTCATCCCAGAGAAAGTATGTGCTATCAAAACAATATTTTCAACAATGCCATTTTCAGGTACAACCAATTAAGGTCAGAACTTGGATTTTCACCCACAGAGATGAGACTATGTACCCATCCTGTGTCGCCGCCCTCACTTGTTGATGCTGCTGCTACAAGTCACAAACCACCAAGCAAAGCCTTCATCGCCTCGAAAACTCATTCCAGCATTACTAGACTCCATACCTCAGCCGACATGACATTCCCCGCCGCTATCTTCGCCAAGGAAATAAAAAACCTAGATTATCCACGATGGAAACAAACACAAAATTTCGTGTGACTCCCTCATGAGCCGCATGGCAAGAAAATAAGGGTGCCCACGATCGGATCCCATCGGATTCAGCATTCTACACGCATTACACACCCAATGGAGATCGCAGGTAGAGCCTTCCGAAACTCATCACCGTCTGTATCAATGAGGACATGATCATGCCAAACCCTATCTTGGAGCGAGAAGAACCCACAGGCCAGTCTGCTTTGTTTGGACCGAAGAATCCTGCCGACGCTGCCAAAACGGAGCTCGGGCAGATCGATGTCGCCGAGCAAAGTCAACCCGCCCCAATATAAAAGAGATCCAACGAGGACGGGCGCATCGCGGGTGCCACACACGTCGTGGCGAGGGGAAGCCAGACTCAACAGCCATAGACTTCAACGGTCGGGGGCCTCCGCCAATGGAAGCCGCAGTAGCGGGTAGGCCAACGGTGGAGGATGTTTGCTAGGGTTTGAGCCGCCTCCATAGTGGCCCGCGCAAGGCAATCCAAGAGGCCGAGGCCGAACCGCTTGTACGTGTGATTAGATGTCTACAAGTGTTCAACTAGATCGTCTTTAGAACATTTTCATCGAAAGTTTTCTTATCTTATGCATAACGAGAAATTGATTAAACCGTGTTAGGATGGCATACTATGGGTCGGCAAGATGGCACTAGCCGTCTCTAATCAAACACTAGACCGTCATTGAGTTCACTCTTTAGGATTATATTGTGCATAATAAGAAAAAAAATCATGACATCCCATATCCGACCATGTTTGAGCAAGGCAGTGAACAATAGCAAAAAAAAGTTTGCAGCACACCAAATACTAGCTCCACATTCTTCCTACTTTTATGTTTATTCCTAGCAAAGTTCTTTTCCTGAGCTACATGGATAAGGATAAGATCGTTCTGCCATGCTATGATGGAGTAATATTATTGATTTTTTTGGAAAATATTTGTGAAATTTCATAAAGAATTATATTTAAAAAAGTCCCACTAGCTTGTTGTAACAGTTTTTTGTTCCAGTAAAATCGTTCCGCATGGTATGATAGAGAGATTTCTTCTCCCCATCTCATTTCTTCCATGAGACTGCGGTGGAAAAATTCTTCGGGGTAGTCCTCGAGGAATTAAGTGAGAAGGAAGAAGTACACCAAAGGGGAGTTGGAGGGGGCTACAGGGAGCCCATGCGGCTTGAGGGCATGGTCAGAGGTGAGCCCCTACCCTCTGATTGCCTAGCCACCCGGCAGACCTCCTCCGGGAGATTTTTGGTCTACCCTAGGCATGCGGCCCACGAGGTCAACCATGGCGCGGGAGCACATGAGGAGAGGGCGACAACCCCTTCTCCAAGCCTTGCCCCCTCCCCTCCTCCTATATAAGTAAGAGGAACCCTCTTCCCCTCTACACACAGGTTGTCTTCGGTTTTGAGGAGTCATCTACCAGATCTATCTCTCTTCCTCTCTCCCATGTGTTGGTGTTCTCTTCACCTCTTGTGCACCAGTTGGTTCTAATCTCTGGACAATAAGTTATGTTGGACCTTGATGTAGGTATGTGTGCGCACCGTCAAAGGGATCACACTTGGACTTGGGGTCCTTGCGTTGTTGGATCCAGAAGGCTGGATATAAGGGGAGTAGGCAACATTCTCCACTAGGATTAGCCGTGAGAATCTTTCTAAGACTTCATCAACATCGTTATCAACACTCTTCCGCATCTTCGTGTTGGTAACAGATCTACGAATCGTTTCTGCTCGTTACTTGTATCTTCATAGTTGGATGTTGGTTGTTGCGTAGTTGGCAAAAAGAAATTGTGTCCTGTTACGCAACCCTACACTCTATACTTCTCTATCTATCTCCTGCAGCGAGGGAATGGTCGGTGATGGATATACATACTAGACCCTAGAGGAGTTGGCAGTGCGGGAGTTGTTGGAGGCCGCGTCGGTCCTCGCCGTGTGCCGCTCCACCGAAGAGGACGCATTGAGGCGATGCTGGACGGGACGTCAGCCGCCTCCAGGTCTAGATATCCCTCTCCAACGCGACGCACCCAAGTTTGGAGGAGTGGTGTCGCGGGAGGCTGCCAGGGTCCTTGCAGTATGTCATGCCACCGACGGGTTATGTCCAAAAAGGAAAGACAAAGCAAGATTCTACTAGTAATATTTATCTCATCATTAAAGTTACCACGTCAACAAGTAATAATTCAAGCAATGGGGAGTCAAATCAAGCAAGCTGGGTTTATCTTCGGACTCGACTTGTTTCTTATTACTATTTACAACCTCTGTTTTAAATTCCAAAACATCTTATATTTAGAAATGGAGGGAGTACAAAATTAGATTCAAGTCATTTCATTGTTTTTAGAGAGAAAGGTCACTGAATTGGTGATTGAGAGTTTCAGGTATCTCAAGGTTGTTTTTAGCCTTAATGGGCTCGTTCGACCCACATAAACAAAGCGAGCCCAACCGCCACACTTAGCTGTAGCTTATCCATTTCCTTCTCAAGGAAAAAACCATCCATTCCTCTCCAGCTCCAAGCTCTGTCATGGGAGGAGTGGACACGGGCGACCAATGGCCGCGCTCAACGCCAAGTTCCTCCCGACGCCGCCAGGCCACGGTACTCCACCGCGCCAACACCTCCGTTGCGAGCAGCCGGAGGTCGTGCGCGACTGCAAGCGGCTGGACGGGCTCATGAAGTCCGGCAAGCTGGCGGACGCCCTGGACCTGTTCGACCAGATGCCGCGCAAGAACGAGGTCGCATGGACCTCGGCCGTGTCCGGGCTCACGCGCGGAGGGCGCCCCGGGGAGGCGCTGGAGATCTTCACGGACATGGTGGCGTCCGGCGTCGCGCCGAACGACTTCGCGTGCAACGCGGCGCTGGCGGCGTGCGCGGCCGTGGGCGCGCTCCGCGCCGGGAAGCAGGTGCACTCGCTCGCCGTGAGGTCTGGGTTCGCCGAGGACGCGTTGGTCGGGAGCTGCCTGGTCGAGCTTTACTCGCGGTGCGGCTCCCTACGCGCCGCCCAGGATGTGCTCAACCGGATGGAGTCGCCGGGCGTCGTCGGATACACCTCGCTCGTCTCGGCCTTCTGCTGGAACGGCGAGTTTGGGCTGGCGGCGGATGCGCTAGGCCAGATGATGAGGCAGGGAGTGGAGCCGAACGAGCACACAGTGACAAGCGTCCTGGCGGCAGGTTGCCCGCAGGTTCTCGGTGAGCAGATACATGGCTACATGATCAAAGCAATAAGCTCACTGTCGCAGAGCGTCCACGCGTCAAGTGCATTGACCGATTTTTACTCAAGAAACGGCGAGCTCGACATGGCGAAGACGGTGTTCAACGATCTCCAGTGCAAGAATGTGGTAGCCTGGTGCTCCATGATGCAGCTGCGCAACCGAGCTGGGAGGCCGGAGGATGCCCTCCAGTTGTTCGACGATATGCTCTTGGAGGGTGTCACCGAACCCAACGAGTTTGCATTCTCAATTGCTCTTAGTGCTTGCGGATCCGTTGCTCTGGGGCATCAGCTTCACTCCTTGGCCATCAAGCACGACCTGACTAGCGATCTCCAGGTGTCGAATGCCCTGCTCTCTATGTATGGCAGAAGTGGTTTGGTCGAAGAACTCGAGGCTGTGTTCAGTAAAATGGAGGATCCTGACCTTGTCAGCTGGACAGCAGCTATTTCTGCATACTTCCAGAATGGTCATCGTGAGAAGGCCATAGCATTGCTCTCCCAGATGCACTCGAAGGGTCTCAGACCAAACGACTATGCCTTCTCGAGCGTGCTGAGTTCCTGCGCTGATCTGGCACTGCTGGATCAAGGGAGGCAATTCCATTGCCTGGCTCTGAAGCTAGGATGTGACTCGAAGATCTACACCGGAAACGCGCTGGTCAACATGTACTCAAAGTGCGGCCAGATTGTCCCTGCGAGGTTGGCGTTTGATCTCATGGATCACCATGACACGACGTCCTGGAACTCACTGATCCATGGGTACGCACAGCATGGGGAGGTGAGCATGGCCCTGGAGGCATTCGGTGAGATGTGCTCCGACGGTGGTGGTGAGCCAGATGAGTCGACGTTCCTGGGAGTCCTAGCAGCATACAACCACGCCGGATTGGTGGATGAAGGAATGGCATTCTTCAGATCAGTAATGGCCGGTGGGTACGGCGCCTCCCCGACACCCTCACATTACACCTGCATGGTCGACATGCTGGGCCGGAGTGGGAGGTTTGATGACGCCCTCCACCTGATCGAGGAGCTGCCTTTCGAGCCCGGCGTCCTGACATGGAAGACCCTGCTGGCATCCTGCAGGCTGCATGGTAACTTGGAGGCCGGGAGGCTCGCCGCCGAGAAGCTCTCGGAGCTCTCAGAAGGGGGAGAGGACCGGGACTCGGCGAGTTACGTGCTGATGTCGGGCATCCACGCAATGCGTGGGGAGTGGCGTGACGCTGGTGTGGTTCGGCGGAGGATGGACGAGGCCGGAGTGAGGAAGGAGGCCGGGCGCAGTTGGGTGGAGGTTAGGAATGAGGTGCACACCTTCGTCGCCTGGGACTCGTCTCACCCAGAGTCGGCGTCCATCTACCGGATGCTCTGGGGATTGTTTGATGCCATGCAAGATACAGGCTACCACAAAGAAGATGTTGGATTGTTCGATGTACATATGCATATTTAGATTTGAAAAATGTACATAATCTGGTGTTGTTTGCCGGTTACTGGATCAAAGTTGTTTCCAGTTTAAAGGCTAGCGATGTTTTTTTTTCTTAACCGGGAGGCTAAAGGTACATAGTTGTTTGGTAATGGTGCGTAATTCTGTCGGAACACATGGAGATGGGATGTTAATTCTGAAGTTTTGTGCCACGGGATGGGGATGCTGCTGGAAGGAGTCCCATCAACAGTTCAAGCAGAAGAAACAAATCTGTCAAGGTAACCCAAGTCCCTGTTCTTTTCATTTTGCTACTGCCATTTACCCGGTTCCTGTAGCTACTGTTATGAGCTAATAAATGTGAACGATATATCAATAGCATCTTGGTTTCAGTTTTCAACGATAAACATGTGCTCCATCAAATTGATTAAAACACCTTTCATTGACATCCACGATTGCCATATTCAGGTAGAGATTTAGCAGTAACGGTAATACTAGCACCAGCACATTGTTAAGATTGTACAGACTAGCACGGCTGACCACGTCGAGCACCAGATGTAAGTTCAGATCATGTTGCATCTAATTCAAAACGACGTCGCAGTTTCAGACACCTCTGATGTGTACTTGTGAAAAAAAAACAGACAACACCTACAACAAACCAATGTACAGCACAAAAAGAACCTAGGGTGGCGACAGTCCCTCATCCATGTACTATTCTGTATCCTTCCGACCATGAATCCCGCGAAATAAATTTCTAGACCACTCCCAAACCGCGAGACAGTAAGCTATGAGAGGTCCTATGAAGCGTCGGGTGCAGGCTCCGAGGATGCTGGCGCCGCTGCTCCGAGGATGCTGCCTTGATGACGATGCTCATGTTGGGCCTGAACTCTGCTTCGTATTGCACGCACAGAGCCGCCACTGCAGCAAGCTGCAGGTAAGGGAGTGCCAAGGATGTCATCAGTGACGCTATTGTTCATCAAGATGGTAACTACGGAACATTGTAAAAAATAATGACACACACGCGTAGAGTGGATATGTGAGATATACCTTGGCGACTCCCTTGGGAGGATACTCTCCCTTCATCCTAGGATCTATGCACTGTTTGACCTTATCTTCACTCAATCTTGGAGTGGTCTGAAGAGAAATTTGCACTGCCAGGTTAGTTGTGGAAATTTTACTTTGGTTCAGATCTTGCTACCAGAGAAGTCCTAACAATAGCATGTACTCATCAACTGCCAGAGCTCGAACCAGACAAAATTTGAGCCATTAGAGAAATCTAAAATTCTTAACAGAGCACGTGTGGAGGGTCATCATCCCAATTTCCTGTTAGGTTTGGTGTTCAGACACTAACTGGTTGAAATACTCGAAGCTGGACTAAGTTGTTGTTTGTTCAAGCCCACTGCTCAGTTAAATGGGACCAAATTCCAATCCAAAATCACGAATAACTATGCTAGCACCTCTGTCCCCAAATAACTCACCAAAACGTCTTATATTTGTTGACAGAGGTAGTAACTTCTACAGATCATATCCAGGAGTGTGCAAATGTGGGTATCGTGTCGCCTACTTACCGTGTTTCTTTATAACTTCTAAGATTTTAATTCTACCAGCAATGACAGAGAAATGAACAGTCATAGTAATCAGCATGCTAACAAAATAACATACCCAAGTGACCAAACTTTGTTGCCCCTGGGGCATTGTATGATCAACGGGTTTCCTTCCAGTCAGAAGTTCAAGAAGAACCACGCCAAAGCTGTAGACATCACTCTTCTGTGTCAGCTGGCCAGTCATAGCATATCTGCAACAAGTAGGAGCGTCAAAGTTAGAGAGGAAATGTGTGAAATGCTGGACTACAGATATCTCCACAACTAATACCAAGAATGCAAGTAAGCTTTGATCTCGCTACAGGAATGTGTAGAAAAACTAAAGTCGGTCTCATAATCATGAAAACCAGAATGGTTGCCGACCTACCTTTGTCCAGGTTCACTAGTGCGCCGTTGGTTCTAAAGAACAAGTGATAGCACGAATCAAATATTCAGAAGTCATGGTAGTTATGCAATCTCATGAAGATAAAAATGTGTTGGATGTCTCAAATGATGTATTACGCAAGTGAACAGTGGACAAAATAGCGAACCTCGGATTATTGGCACATATCAGTGTAACTAGATTTGTCGACCCAAAATCGATTTACAGCACAATGACAAGTTTAAGATTTTAAGAAGTGGAATTCACTTCTTAAAAACATGCATACTGCAAAAGTGGGGTTCAAACCGTATTAATTAACTCAAGATTTTAAGAGGACAAGTGTGCTGGGAGACTATGGCATGAACTACTACTTTCAATTATTCATTTGCACACAGAATGGCTTGCAGTCGTTGAGGAATCCATCCACTATATATAGATACAGGTGTACATAGTTGGGCTCAAATCGGGAAGTTCTTTAATCCACTATATTTGGTAGTAGGTGTACTCTCCAGAACTGTGTTGTGGTGTTTATTTCATGGACGCAGGAAACATGCGTGCCTCCATGCCTTGATGCACCAGTACAGCCTCTGCTAATGATGGCAGTTTGGTTACCATTAGGTACCCTCTACAATCTCTCTAATTCAAAAAATGAAATAATTTTGTAATGACATTATCATTTGAGAACACTTAGTTCAATTTTTTGAACTAGAGTGGGTAAAGGATACCCTAATGGTGACCCACTGCCATCACTATCCCCTGGGAGGGTTACTTTGGCTCGGGGCACCTACACTTGTCTAGTGATGTTTATTAAGTGTGAACCTGAAGTCTATGTGCACCATTGCTTCCATATAGTATAAAACAACAACCCTATTGCTACATCAGAAGAACCACAAATGTGGTTTATGCTGCTGGCTAAGTTTTTATGAGAACTGTCCGTCTGACATTGAGTCCATAGGAATCAACCAGCTAAAACACGCACACAAAAAGCATATAGAAATTTTCAAAGCAGCTCTCATATTGAACTGAATTATGATCTAAACCCACAGAAATACTTACTTTTGCCATATAAGTTATTATGTATAAGATTTTTTGACACTTGTGGGATGGAAAAACTGATAGTTGAGTTATGTTAATGCAAGGTACTGAAGGGCATGCAGAAATGCATTACTATGAATTAGAAAATTACTCTGGAGCATGGTATCCAAATGTCCCTAATACACGGGTTGAATGGAGACGGGCTGCCATATCTGGAGCTTGATTTAAGAGGTTGAAGTCTGCAATTTTCGCCTTGAAGTCCTCAAAGAGAAGTACAATGCTTGATCTGATGTCCCGATGGATGATTGAAGGCTGAACCTTCTCATGTAGGTACTCTATACCTTTTGCCGCCTCGATAGCGATCTTGACCCTCTGCATCCAGTCAAGCACAGGGCCAGGCTGGGCGCCTTGAACTCCTTATCAAGAAACAGATGTAGGTCCATCATAATTGAACTTGATATCCTAAAGAATAGTCTCATTCCACGTGCTAAGGACAATAGGATCATAATGTCTTACCATGCATAATATCGTGAAGAGAACCCATGGTTGCAAATTCATATGCCAGTATACGATAGCTGCCTTCCACATAGTAGCCCAACATCTCAACAAGATGGTCATGTTTCAGCCTTTATACAAGTGAAACCTGGATTCACAAATAATGTAACTATAGAGCTTAAGCCGTTTGGTACTATCAATAATGCATGCGTCAAACATAAAATATACAAAAAAAACAGAGAATGTAAGGTTAACAAAAATGAAAAGGTAGCAAATGTTCACTTGTTTTAATAATTCGTCGTTTGGCTCATTTTCAGATGCATCAAATTTCTTAATAGCTGCTTGCCTGCCATAATCCATAGTAGCATGATATACTCGTTCATAGGAACCTTCACCAATCAGAGAACTTGATCCAAAATTGTCGGTCTTTTCTTTTAAATCCTCAAATGATAATTCCGGGACATCAATGGTAGGAGGGGAAATGTCTGGTTCAGGTTGATCAGCAGGTTTTGAAGATTTTTGTTTGCCTGATGAAGAACATAAAACTGCAATCACTAAGGACTCGGAATAAAAATCATAAATTTGAAAACAACTTTCCAAATAGAATGCAACAGAATACGCAAGGTGTATAACTACAACTACACGACAGAGAGAGCCGAATATGACACAAGAGTACAAGACCATAAGCACACAATATTTCTACTCACGGATCAGATGCTTGGGGACAAAAAGAAAAGCAAGAATGGGTCCATAGCTCAGTGGTAGAGCAATTGACTGCAGATCAATAGGTCACCGGTTCGAACCCGGTTGGGCCCTATTACTGTATTATTTTTATTTTCATTTCCTTTTTTAACTACTGTTTTGGTGTTGTACATTTTCTTACCAAGTAGTGAATTTCAACCCTCTCTAGGTTTTTCATCAACGATAAATATTTGGGCATGTCGATCCTTATTTGCAAGAACCAATGTTCTAACACACGATTTTTACTGCTATTTTGTCACATCCCAGTGTTTGGGAGGTTATAAGGATCTAAATATAATATGTGCATTTGCAAAGCATGCATCTAAAAATACGGGAAATTTTGACGTGAAAGTTTAAGCGAATCAAAGTGACCAATGTTTCACTTGACATGATGAAATAGGTCTAGTTCATCTAGTCAAGAGTACATTTGGAGTGATCTTTATAACAAGTACCTTAAGAAACCAAATCATTTGGTTACACAAACCATAATGGGTTGTGACCAACACAAACTCTCAACAACCTTAACCACAAGTCTTCAAGAGACTTGGGATAATTCATTAGGTATCTACAACTCAAAGAGGGGTGAGTATCCAAATCACATAACGAATGGTCACACTTCCACAAGATAGTAATGCACAACTGAACCATCTCATCAACAGAGATGTTATCTCCTATAAAACAACAACTCTCTAAGTTATCAATTCAACTACCCAACATCTTTCTAAATCATATAATAACTATTAAGTGAACCTCTACAAGTAAATAAAAAAAAAGGGTTCAATAGAACCAATGATACAAACAAGTGTTAACCCAAGTCCCACAAGTGGGAAATAACTTGATTATCATTAATAATATATTTATCAAATATGTACATATCTCCTCAACCATAAAAGAAGTATCTAAAAGAAGAAATCAATCTTCTTAACCAACTGTTAAACCTTGATCATTACATAGGATATTCCTAAACCTCTATATCTGGATTATGAATGCCAAATTTAATAAAGAGAAGGATATAAAGTAACAACATGACACCTAAGAAAAACAACTAACAACTTTGACATAAGTCATTAAACTCAATAACTCTCACATGCTCAATCATCTTATACAAGTGAACATATGAAATCTCAACACCTCAATGAACCATTTGATCAACTTACTATTTTAACTCACCATTCCACAAACACTCCACACTTCTATCCAAATCATCATTCCACAACTAAAGTATCTCTAGATACATCTAAGGAATAACAACAAGTTATAACCTCTATGAGAGGAAGTTAATTGGAAGCTAAGTAAACCAATCATGTATGATATAAGAGCATATCTTTTGGGAAATAAAATAAGAAGTATATAGAAGGATAATAAAAGCGTGAACTAACTCTTAATCCAAATCTTGTTATTTTGGCTAGACCATTGTATCTTGTTTTCCAATCTTCTCTGAATCATTCTGCAAGAGAAGCAACCCACAAGAAAGGAGGAACTACCACAAGAAGTTCTACAGAAGGATTCTTTAGGTTGTCTTAGAAGTGCTGACTCAATCTATCCTAAAGAATTTGGAAAATCATACACCAAGATCAATTATTACTTAACTATCTAGAAACAATGTGGTATTCTAATGTTGGTGTTATATAGAAGTAGTTTGGAAACAAGTTTGCAACCTTGTTAACAAATCACTTTTGTAGGCTCTAACAATTTAGTGTCATATACAAATAAACATAAGGTTTGATAATCTTGTATCTATCAGCCATTTGTATATGAAAAGGAATTTGAGGGCAAGCCTTGCAAACTTGTCAACAAATTCTTCTTATATGCATAAAGAAAACTGATGTTATAAATACACCTACATTCTGTTATATATACAACCATGATCCATAAAAGGAGAAGAATGACAAGGAGAAAATAAGAAACCACATTATGACTTGAACCACACATGCAAGTTATAAATAAGGAAGAAACCAAGATAAGGAAGAAAATAAGAACATGTTGAAATCCAAGTGTTTGGTGTTATATGAGAATAATTTGGTTACAAGGTCAGGCCAACCTTGTGAACAGAATATTCTTGTAAACATTAAAACAACTGAGTTTCAATAAGCTAATCTTCATCATAATTGAATACACCACAAGAATGAAATGGTTATGGAATCCAATGAATTCATTTCATCAGGAGCCATAGATTACTACTGAGGTTAGTATCTGGGAACCACTCCATATATCCTATCAGCTCTAGTGGTGAATTCCTTAAGTCAAGAGACCATCAAGGGATGATATTATTTGCAAAGGACCAAGGCAAGGTCTGAGGACAAGTGGCAACTAGAGAGAAGAACATCAAGCAACAAAAGACCACAAGGAGCAACACTGCCTCAGTAAGGGATCATAAGAAATTATCCAGTGAATCATTAGGATAAAATAGAGAACCAATAACCTCTGTCAAGCTCATCAGAGATGATGAACTTAGAATAAGATCTTTAGCGGAAACAACTATCAAATATGAAATAATAACAAGCCATTGCATCCACATGTCTTGATATGTGGAGGTAGATGAAAACAACCTTAATACCTTGTTTTCCATCACCTTTTCATACATAAGACTAACAGATGAAACCAAAAATTCATCTACATATAATCATGTAGATGATTACATGTTCCAAAACAAACATGGGATAATATCTATATTGGAACATATGTGGAAAACCAGTAAATAAGATTTCAAGGCCACACTTGTTTTCCAATTGATCATGTCCCTAAAATAACACATCTGATTGATACACACTTAAGTAAAAAGTCAACCAAAATTGCTAAGAGATAAATGATAAGAATTACAAAGTTTTACAAAAGAAAACAAGTATATCTACTAACCAAAGTATTGGGTAGGACTAGGAAGAATATTCCATATTTGGTGAATTTTCCATAACACGTAAAAACCCTACTATGGAGTGTTACCAAACTATTTTCCAAAAGGAATTGTATCCAAATTTGTCCAATGATGATACACCTCCTTGTTAACCACATGGTTGTCATGTGTAATCATAATACACATGCTTAAAATAATTTAATAGCCATTTAATAAATTAAAATAAGAGAAAACAACAAAATCACTTAATCTAGCACCCTAAATAAAAATTAAAAATATCTTCGTATTCACCGAAACAAAACATGGTGAGATGTAAAATTTGATAAGGAATCCAAATATGATTTTTAATAATTTTTGTGTTCACAGATAGGCCCTGAAAACATAGGTTTTCTATCAGTTTTTCTTAACAGAGAGACCTTTCTGCAAATTCCAAAAACTTGTAGGGGGTTCTGTGAAAGTTGTTCATCTTCAACCTTTGACAGTAGACACCGTGCGTGTCCCCATCGCAATCGTCGACGTGCCACCTCCTGGTTGCCGTTCGAGGCAGGAGAAGTACATCACGCCGATCCCCTTCCTCTCCTCTATCCCTTGGACCACTTTCCCCTCTCTCTCGTTTCCTCTATGCAAAGAAAACCCTAACCCTAACCCCACAGCCGCCGCCACGCGCCGTCGATTCCGGCCATGCCGGAAGAAACCGAGACCACCTAGAGCTCCGGCTTGACGTCTTCTATCCCTCCACCAACTCTCGCTTCTTGGGAAGTCCGGAGGAGGACTAATCGAAGCATCTTCTCCGAGTCCGGCCGCCGGTCGCTTTTCGACATCACCGGAGATTTGGACCTCCACACGCTGCACCAACCTCTGCATCACGCTCATGGTGAGCTCACACATTTCTAGGTGCCTCCCGTTGAGCTTATGGGCCACTATATGCCAACATCACCGAGCGCCGCCGGTCGCCGTCGTGTTTGTGCTCGCCGGCGACATCCCGGTGACCATTTGGTCACATCGTGGCCACCCGCGCGCTCACTGTGATCTCCTCTCGCGATTGCAACAAACAGAAATCACCAATCTCCTCTGGTTCGGTCGATTGCTATCGAGCATAGGAGATCCCCTGCTCTGTTGAGATAGCCATGACATCATCATGACGTCCTGAGCGAAATTCTTTTCTTTTTCTGTAATTTTTTATTTAAAAATCATATATGACAGGTGGGACCCACCTGTCAATTTAAAATAGGAGAAAAATCATTAATCCTATAAAATCAACAACTTTAATTCTATTAATCAGAAAAATATAAATAATATCCCAAATTTATTAGAAAAATATAATCTAAATGATTACCAACTTTTCAAAAATATTTAATAAAGTGTAAAATTTAATATTTTCTTTAATTAAATTAAATCATTTAAAATAGAGAAAAATAATAAATAATTCATAAAATCAGAAAAATACAAGTTATATACCAAAATGCTCCAAATGACAAATGCAATCCACCTATGATGTTTTCATGGTCATTTGACCAAGTTTCCATGTGTGCTATATTTGCCTACTAATTTTAATTCATTTAAAATTAATAAATTAATAACTTATTCGAACATTTTCAGAAAACATCAATTGATATACCAAATTAAAAAAAAACATTTCCAACTCAAATATGTCAATTGTAAAAGATTTTATTTAACCTCTAAACTTGTTCTTTTTTAAGTATACTGAAATCCTATAATGTTTTATTATAACCAGAAACTATTACCACAACATTATTTTCTTTATTAATAAAAACCTCATGTTTTCAAAACTACTAAACCTATCATCACAAGTTATTAGAAAGTATTGTGATGATAGAATTAGTTGTATTAGTTCCTTATTTTCAAATAAACTTGATGACATTAGCTCTACACTTTTGAACATAAAATAAAATGTATATGTTATCTATTCAATAATTATTTTCCATGTGTTGTTTTTTGTTATCTAATCAAGTGTGACGCCCCGAGATCGGGCACTATGCAGATTTCGGCATTTCCACCCAAATCCGCATAATAACTGATTTCAGGTTGCCACTTGTGATAACATTACAACAGTTCACGAATAATCCACAACAACACCAGAGGAGGTATATACAAAACGACTCAAATGAGTCAAGGATACAACTGATACAATACAAAGATCCAAATGGCAGCGGAAGAAACAACATAGTGTCCGACTACGGACAAGATACAAATTAGACTAAGAGTCCTGAAGAAAACCGATGGCGTCCATTCCCTGCCCAGGCCAAGCCGGAGGGATTCCCAAGCTAACGTCGGCAGACTTCAAACCTGTTGACTGCAATGTGGAATATGCAGCAACGAAATGGATTCGTGGGTCAGTACTATTAATTACTAGCAAGTGGATAAACCATACTCACAAGGTACCAGCGTAACCAATCATCGCAAGATACAAATACTTTGGGTACAATGGAAAGGGAGGGCTTATTGCAAAGAAGCGGCAGCGGGCAGCACTAAAAACTAAAGAGACGCGCTACAACTTCCGGCTAATAGAAAGGGATAAGAGAGCATATCAGAACCAACTACAACTACTCACCAAACAATACCCATCCAATGTTACCCCCTACTAAGGAAGCAACCCAAGGAAACTCACCCTGTTGATTAAGGTGACATTCATTTTTATGGTGGAGGTAATCTATATTACTAGTGAAATTATTATCGTTAAGTGTAAGTTGTCTGAGTACTTGTTAGCCAGCACTTTCACCAAGTCATCCATAACCGCGGACAACATGGCTTCTCGAGAAGATTAACCCTGCAGGGATGCACCAATTTGGCCGTACACGTAAGAATGACCTGCCAGATGGAAATGCACTTCCACCAAGCGAGGCACTCAACACAACCCAACTCTTCTTCGCATCAAGCCCAAAGAACCATGTGCAATTGAGCGCACAACTGATCAAGCCCCACGAAGAAAAGGGGACCCTCATAGCACTCTAAGAACGTGTCTCCCTAAATGCCGACTACAAAAGTTCCACCCTAGCGCCAAGGGTTCGCCCCTGCATATGCATGCGGCAAATGGAAAACCCGAACTAAGTGTGGCTATTTGGACGAGATGCGAATCGAATCAAAGTTGCGGGGGGCGCCCATACACGCTTCCCACATGCGGTTAGCGCGCTCATCATGGATCGGAGGAAAAGACCCTTTTCCTAATTAAGTTCGACACTAGCAGGCCTGAAAACCACGCCGGGCCTCCTGCCGGTGCCTTATCATCAAATTATTATTACCCAAAACATTAACATGAAGTTGATTGAATTGAAACCCAACTATCGACTAAACAAGTGATACGACAAAGGACAACAAGACTCGAGCGCAAACAAACCTAAGCATGCTACTACGACACAGGCCAACAAACAACAGGGTTATAGGTGTGGAGGTAAGGCAATATCGTGGCAGCAGGGTAAACATGTGATGGGATCGGAACACAAGCATCGAAAATACTAGGCTAGCATAAAGACAACGGAAAGAATCGGTAACAAGTGAGGAAAGGCAACATAGGTAGCAAGTGAGTATACTTGCCTGAGATCCAGCAAGTAGAGGTACATCCGAAGAACTTGTCGGTGCTCACATCATCTCAACGTCCTATCCGCGAAGAAGCAAAGCACTAAAAGAATCAACGGATGCAACAATTACTTCTACCGCAAAAGATCCAGCATGATCCTATTTTATATGCATGACAAGTTAAAGGGTGCATCAAAATAAATACAAGACATGATGAAACATTTTAAATGGGCCCAAATGCAAAGATAAGGTTGCATTTGGAAAATCCCAGGTGCATGCATAGTTATTTAAGTGAATTACAAGCAAGCATTAGGTTGAAGTGATTAAATGGCATGGTGGATGATGAAAACAGAATGTATACACCATTAGCTTCAATGTGATATCTCATTTGCCAAATTTGGAATTTTAAATATTTAATTATGAATTTTTGCAATTTAAAAGGTTTAATTAAAGCATTGAATTATTGCACCACTTTTAATTAGGAAAAGCAGTAAACAAATTGTATATTTGAAAAGTACAGAGAATTTCGATTGGAAAACATATTTTACGTTTCAAATTTGGAGTTAAAATGAATTAGTTATGTGCATTTGAATTTCAGGGACCTATTGGGAGGAAAAACAGAGAGTGTGAGGGCTTTGGTGCGAAAACAGGAAGAGCAGGGGCCTAAACGCAAAGGTCCAGATCCGATCTGGATCCAAGACAATGAACACCGAAGAGTAACCTAGCCTGAGACGATGACAGGTGGCCCCATGGTTCCACGCTGGAAAGATGTAAAAAAGATGGGGAATTGCCTTCCCCAGGATTTGAACTCGGGTCTCCCAAGCGGATGGCGGAGGGGATAGCCACTGAGCTGCTGCTGCCTTTGTGTAAGGGTACAGATCTGAATCGACATGAAGGGAAAAGGGCATATGCGAAGTTAAAGGAAGAAAAAGGAACGGAAATTCGGCGGCCGCGGGGATCGAACCTGGGTCTACAGGGTGCGGGACTGAGTGCGTTGCCACTGGGCTAAAGATGTGATTGGTGACAGTGAAGGGAACTATTTCTACATCTAGCAACCCTGTCGAGATAACTGACGAAACTGAAAATGGACGGGAGCTGAGACGGAGACAACCTGCAGCGGGCACAACGCGACGGTGCCACTCGAAGGCGCACCCACAGAGCAAGGGTGGGTAGGGGAAAGAATCCCGGAGGTGGTGCTCACCATGGGAAGCTCGAAGACGAGGTTGAAGGTGTCGTTGTCGTGGTGTCCGGGACAAGACTGGCGCCGGCGGTTCAGGGACCGAGGAGGAAGACGATCTCGCCGGCAACATCCTAGGCAGCTTTGGCTCCTGATCTTCCGCGCGGAGATGGAGGAAACCATGACAGTTCTATTCCCGCACCCATCTTGGCGCGACGGAGACCATGGCGGCGGGGCGTCTACGAGATCCTCCGATTCTCTATGTGACTGTAGAAAAATTCAGAGATAGAACAGAGGATGGAGAGAGAGATGGAGGCGGCGGAAGAGATGGGGAAGGAGGAGTCTAGGGTTTGCGGCTCGCCCTAGGATGGTTATATGGAGGAGTGGAGGAGGGGACCATGGCTTGGTGGTGGTTGACAGTGACAGGAGGAGAACGCTCTCCTGCGTGTTTCTGTCGTACGGAGGTGGAGGGTGAAGGGGTAGGTGGGCTGGTTCGGAGTGGGGAGGCTTTGGTGGTGGGCTCTGCTGGGCCGGTCGGCCTAGCAACCCCAAGATCTTTTTTTTATTTTTTATTTTATTTTACAAACCAGTTTAGTAATTGATTTAAAACACAATAAAATGTATTAGCAAATAAGTTTCATTTTAACAAAAAGGAGTTAAAAAAACCAATTTTGAGATTTCAAATAAATGACATGCAATGCATGATGCCATGACGATGCAAAAAGAAAAACAACAAAACAAATTGGGGAAAACCCCAGGTGTTACAGACGACACCACTAACAAGGGATTGCGCCCTCGCAATCCGCCAACGCCAAGAGAGAGGAAGAAGCCGGACTATCGAGTCTTCGGTCACCTTGTTGATCTCCTCGACACCACTAACAAAACTTCTCGACACCACTAACAAGGAGTTCTTGCTCAGATTGATGACGATGTTCTTCCACCAGGAATCTTCCGACGATCGAACCTATTAGGTTAACGGCTTAGAAAACGTCCACCCACGTAGGAGGCTAACACTTTGAAAGATTCAGAAGAAGAGAGACTCCAAAGCAAATAAGATGAGAGGATAAATAGAATAGAGATAAGGCGAAAACAAGAATCCTATTGAGATGTTTCCAAAATAGTTTAGCAGAAATAGTTTTTGACACTCTAGAAACAACGACCGTTAGCGAGGTTATCCTACAGGCTTTGCGGACCCGTTGCTTCGATAACCATTCGTATTGAAACAACTTTGGGAATCGGAAACCATGCTCTGATACCATTTGTGACGCCCCGAGATCGGGCACTATGCAGATTTCGGCATTTCCACCCAAATCCGCATAATAACCGATTCCAGGTTGCCACTTGTGATAACATTACAATAGTTCACGAATAATCCACAACAACAACAGAGGAGGTATATACAAGACGACTCAAATGAGTCAAGGATACAACTGATACAATACAAAGATCCAAATGACAGCGGAAGAAACAACATAGTGTCCGACTACGGACAAGATACAAATTGGACTAAGAGTCCTGAAGATAACCGATGGCGTCCAATCCCTGCCCAGGCCACGCCGGAGGGATTCCCAAGCTAACGTCGTCAGACTTCAAACTTGTTGACTGCAATGTGGAATATGCAGCCACGAAATGGATTCGTGGGTCAGTACTATTAAGTACTGGCAAGTGGATAAACCATACTCACAAGGTACCAGCGTAACCAATCATCACAAGATACAAATACTTTGGGTACAACGGAAAGGGAGGGATTATTGCAAAGAAGCGGCAGCGGGCAGCACTAACAACTAAAGAGACGCGCTACAGCTTCCGGCTAATAGAAAGGGATAAGAGAGCGTATCAGAACCAACTACAACTACTCACCAAACAATACCCATCCAATGTTACCCCCTACTAAGGAAGCAACCCAAGGAAACTCACCCTGTTGATTAAGGTGACATTCATTTTTATGGTGGAGGTAATCTATATTACTAGTCAAATTATTATCGTTAAGTGTAAGTTGTCTGAGTACTTGTTAGCCAGCACTTTCACCAAGTCATCCATAACCGCGGACAACACGGCTTCTCGAGAAGATTAACCCTGCAGGGATGCACCAATTTGGCCGTACACGTAAGAATGACCCGCCAGATGGAAATTCACTTCCACCAAGCGAGGCACTCAACACAACCCAACTCTTCTTCGCATCAAGACCAAAGAACCACGTGCAATTGAGCGCACGACTAATCAAGCCCCACGAAGAAAAGGGGACCCTCATAGCACTCTAAGAACGTGTCTCCCTAAATGCCAACTACAAAAGTTCCACCCTGGCGCCAAGGGTTCGCAACTGCATATGCATGCGGCAAATGGAAAACCCGAACTAAGTGTGGCGATTTGGACGAGATGCGAATCGAATCAAAGTTGCGGAGGGCGCCCATACACGCTTCCCACACGCGGTTAGCGCGCTCATCATGGATCGGAGGACAAGACCCTTTTCCTAATTAAGTTCGACACTAGCAGGCCTCAAAACCACGCCGGGCCTCCTGCCGGTGCCTTATCATCAAATTATTATTACCCAAAACATTAACATGAAGTTGATTGAATTGAAACCCAACTATCGACTAAACAGGTGATACGACAAAGGAGAACAAGACTCGAGCGCAAACAAACCTAAGCATGCTACTGAAGGATCGAGAGGTTAACTAGAGGGGGGGGTGAATAGGTTAACTACAAATTTTAACTTCTTTTTCAAGTTAACAAGGCAAAGCTCAAATATAGATTATCTAGAGTATGCAACTAGATGGACAATCCTATATGTTGAGCAATTACGACTAGCACAAGGTGAACAATATGACTAAGCTAGTAGCAATAAGTAAAGATAAGTTGAGGGATAACCGAACACAATGACGCGGAGATTTATCCCGAAGTTCACTTCCCAATGGAAGCTAATCTCCGTTGGAGCGGTGCGGTGCCACCAAAGTGGAACACCGAGTAGGCCTCAAATGCCACACCGTATCTCCTTCGAGATCTTCCACCGATGTGGATAGACTCGAATCACTATGTTGCCGTTGAGGTTGACAACTAGAACCTTTACAAGGATGAGGCACACTCCACAAGATTGGAGGGTCCTCACCAAATCCCAAGAGCCGCCAAGACTCCGAGAAGCAAGATCCACGGGCACAAAAGCACCGGGGATATCAACAAGGCTCCGAGCTCCGATGAACTAAGAGCAACAAGATTCCTAGCTCCAATGAACTAAGAATGACAAGATCCCTATGGGATGAGTGGTTGGATTTCTAATCGGCTCGGTGGAGTAGTAGATCGGGGGTGTCTCCTTCAAATCCCAAAGTATCACGAGCTTTGGTTGGGGATTTGTGGAGATCTTGTTCTTGAGCTTGAGCTTGGTCAATCAATGGTGGTGAGAGAGAGAGTGAGTGGGATTGACAAAGGGCAAAGGTAGGTGAAGACCCCGTATATATAGTCTTGTCGAAATATGGCCGTTTTTAGGGGGGAACACCTTTCCTGCGACCCACCCCGGCCTGGGGGCCGGCCTGGCCGGCCTGGGGGCAGCCAGGGCCGGGCCAGAACCCACCCCGGCCTGGGGGCCGGCCTGGGGCCGGCGTGGGCGCAGGGGGAGGCCGGCGTGGCAGCTGCCGACCCGGCCTGGAGGCCGGCCTGGCCGGCGTGGAACAGGGGGGGAGGCCGGCCCCCCACCCGGGCGCCCCGGCCTGGAGGCCGGCCTGGGGCCGGCGGGGGCGAGGGGTGAGGCCGGACCCCCACCCGAAAGCCCCAGCCTGGGGGCCGGCCTGGGGCCGGCGTGGGGCTGGCCAGGAGCTGCGCCTGCCCGGCCTGGAGCCCGGCCAGGCCGGCCTGGAGGCCGGCCACCCTGCACCTTTCTTCCTTTTCTCCTTTCTTTTCGCCGTTTCTTTTCAACTCTTCCTTGTATTTTCCCGTAGCATTTTCTCACTTATTGTTGAACTTTGTAAGACATTTACGGGGCTATGTTTTCTGAGTACACTTAGCAAACCACGTTAGTCCATCTATATGTTGTAATCAAACAGTCAAAACAGGATTTAGAACCTATGTTCTTTCAATCTCCCCCTTTTTGATGTTTGATGACAACATACGGATTTGCATAATAGATAATATTGCATGGCTATTTGTGAGATAAATAACATGTATTCATACTCCCCCTATTTGTGTGCATATACCAATTGACATGTATATTTTATAATCATGATGATGATGAGACTATGCCATATATATGTGAAGTGCAAGAGATTAGTTCATCCATGATTCGTAACATTGAAGATACACATGTATGAATAATAATGTTTATTTCTTTCAAGATCTTACCATAGCACTCTTCTTATGAATAATACCTTCACTCAATATGGCTTCAATATATGGAAAATAGTGAGTGGAGGAAATAACTTGATAATCTTGCTAAGATCTTCAATAACCATTGTCACACATAATATAGAGTACGATAGATAATTAAGAACATAGTCTTACAATAACACAAAGGTTCACAAAGCACACAAATAGTTTCAACTAGAAAGCAAATCACAACGATAAGACGCAAATGAATGCATGCGATGCAATGCAATGCGTGAATGGTTCTCCCCCTTGGCATCATACACCAAAAAGGGAGAAAAATGCAATGCAATCACTCGTCGCCCATCTCCTCCTCATCTTCATCCTCATGAACGTCTTCTGGAGGAGCCTGACTCGAGCTAGCGCCAGCTGTGGTGTACGCCTCCGCAAAAGAGCCAAGAGAGCTCACATCATCTCCACACCAATATGTATGCTTAGACATCCACTTCTCCTCGGAAATCTCGGCGGAGCTAGGAGGACTAAGAGGAATCTGGAGAGCAGTCTGGATGGCGCGCTGACGGCGACTAGATGCCTTCCCTTTGCGATAAGCCTCATAATCTTGATGTTGCTTATCAATGAAGAAGCAATTCATCTTCTGAAGAATCTTCTTAAGATTAAATGTCTCAGGTGCAGGGGAAGGTGAAGGAGAACGGCGAGAAACTGACTCAGTGCGGGTGCGCTTCGGCCTTGGCTCATGAGCAGTCTCAATAGGAGTATCATACATAAGAATGTTCTTCTTCGGAGTGACTTGGGCATAATTGTTGAGGAGACCTTCGGGGACGCGGGATTCAATCAGACGCTGAATGTAAGAGCCATAGATGGGGACTCTCTTCTCCTTAACAACAGTTTGCATCTCCTGCCACATATAGTCCAAGACATCTAGTTGCTTCTTTGACTGCATCTGAGGCTCAATGTGGAAGAGAAGATTGATCATCCACTTACGGACCTCGCCCTTCTCACCGAATTTTGCGGCGATGGTGTTGCGAAGAATGGCATGTATCATGTACCAATGCTCAGAGAAGAACTTGATCTTGGGAATATGCGAGGAACTGGTACCTTCAGGATAGCAATGACGAATCCCATCCTTGGCCTTCATAAGCTTGCTGGGCGCCCCATGAATACGGAACCAATAAAAATGGTCAAAGTGATAGTCAGGGAGACCCAAGATAGCACCAAACTCGTCCATAGTAGCCTCACATTGGATGCCACCACTCATCCATATCAAGGTACGCGGGAGACGCGTTGGGCCACCAGATGCGAAGTGAACTGTGGAGTAGAACTCCCTGAGCAAGTCTGGAGAGTATGGATGGGCAAGGGTGTCACCCATGAGAGGAGTGATGTTGTGAAAATCCATGATGGTCATTACCTCAGGCCATTTGTTGCGAGCATACTCAATATCAAAGTAATGATGATCCACGTGACTGTGCTGTAGCTTGCCAAGAATGAATTCATACATGACTTGATGCATTTTGCAATAAAACCGAGCATCAGAGCACGTGCGTTCACCAAACTCATACGGATTAAAGTTGAGCCGTGCTTCCTCAAAATCAGCTGCACTGAGAGCACCCCAGTTTTTGATCACGGGCTCCTTAGGATTGACAGGCAGAGTGGATCTCCGTGAGGGAGTAGAGCCAGCAACAGTTTGAGCACTCTTCTTGCGAGGGACACGAGGACGGAGAGGGCGAGAGGTATCCTCAGGGGGAGGAGAGTCACCTGAAATATATGATGCATAGAGATGGAATATGATAATGAGTGCACATGGTCGTTTGGTTTATGTGAGAGAAGCAAAAACATATAATTAAAAAAAAACATGAAGCTAGGGGACAATGTCATGGTAAATGAATTACGAGCCCCATAGTGAGTGATTGTTTGCATAGTATCATATCATGTGGATAGAATTGTTTGGAGTGTAACAAAATATGTGGCATTGAAGCATACGAGTGCCCATGAGTATGTAAATAAATTTTGTGATATCATACATACTAGGTCACAAATATAGAACAACTAGATATGAATAATAGGAAAATATGAATATGTAGTTATGGCCAACTATGAAAAAAGGGGATGTGCAAAGGGAAGTATCATAGGGCTAGGGAAACATTAACATGGCATAAACATAAGAATATGCGGCACACATGTCATGAACAAAATTTAAGAGATCATAGTGGATGAACCCTAGCATTAATCGATTAGGAGGGGCATGGAACATCAATCATGGCATATCATACAATAGATGAAACACATGTGAGGAACAAAAACATGAGAGAACATAGTGGTATGAACCCTAATCGTGAATAGATGGAAGCAAAAAAATAGCACATACATACGAATATAAGTACACACTTGGATGGCACTATCATACATATAACTCATAGAAGAGCCCATAGAAAAGTTACCCGAGTTCGAAGCCATTGGCAAGCAAAAACTACTCGGAAAGCAAGTGGCCCGATCTCCTCCAATAAGAGTTGAGTGAGAAATCCGTGTGGAGGAGAGGGAGGAGAAGGCCAAGGGCTTCCGGATCCGTGATTTTGGGCGGAGGGGATGGGCTAGGGAGGTGGGTGGGGGGGGGGGTTGGGGAGAGCAAGAACACCAAGGTGTTCTAATGGTGGGATGGAGGAGGAAGAAGGGGAGGGGGGGGCTGCGTGCGTGCGTGTGTGTTATGTGTGCGTGCGGGTGTGGGGGGGGGGCGCCCACCCCGGCCTGGGGCCGGGCTGGTGGCCGGCCTGGCCGGGCCGGTGCGCGCAGGGGCAGGGCACCCCGGCCTGGGGCCGGGGCGGGAGGGGGCGGGGCCGGCCGCGAGGCCGGTATGGTGCCCGAAGGCGCCGGCCTGGCCCCCGGCCTGGGGCCGGCTCGGCAGTGAGAGCGAGGCCGGGTGGGGATGTGGGCGCGTGTTTTTTTTTTTTTTTTTTTTGCAAATTTTGATTGATCTATCTATACAATTTTTTTTTTCGCACACAAAAAAAACGATTAACCTACCCAACCTATCAACTCACAACTCACAAACACATGAACAATATTGTAATTCAAGAATTTTTTCATGAAATATAATCTAACAACATTTTCTTGAAATTGTTTCGTAGAGCATTTTTATTTGACCATGTGCACGGATGATATGAAAATGATTACATGCATAAGATGTTTTCACTTGTATCCAATGGGGAAATATATAAAAAAAAACGAAACGAGCAACATTGGATACTAATGAAATATGAACTCAAAGAGAGAAGCAATTGATTGAACACTCGAACCCAAATGTTGGATGGAGAAATGGGCGGTGGCCGTAGCCACCATGTATGAGTATGTTCGATATGACACCGCGAAGATATATCTTGGGTGCATTGTCGAGACTCATCATTTAAGCACATGATGTCATTAAAAATGATCATTTAGGCATGATTTGTTTATTTATGCATAATAGAGGTAGTGTTGGCTCATTGATTGAGCTACACTCCCCCTATGTCTATGCGTGCATCTAAATCCAAATAAGAGTCTAGTAGGGGTGTGTATGCGAGATTTCCAATCAACTAAAATTGCTTGCACATATGATGTTGAGCTCACTCCTTAATTCCTTGAATCTCTTCACATCTAGAGGCTTGGTAAGGATGTCGGCAAGTTGATCTTTAGTGTTGACATAGGAGAGTGAGATATCACCATTGGCCACATGATCCCGAATAAAATGATACCGAATCTCAATATGCTTGGTCTTGCCATGAAGTACCGGATTGTGACCAATTTTAATGGCACTCTCATTATCACATAAAAGAGGCATAGTCTTAATCTTAATTCCAAAATCCTTAAGACATTGCCTCATCCATAAGAGTTGAGAACAACAACTTGCGGCGGAAATATACTCCGCTTCCGTGGAGGAGGTGGCAATACAATTTTGTTTCTTGGAAGACCAACACACGAGAGACCTACCAAGAAATTGGCAAGCACCCGAGGTTGATTTTCTATCCACTTTGTCACCTCCCCAATCCGCATCCGAGTATCCCACAAGATCAAAGGTTGTGTTTGATGGATACCAAAGACCATGAGTTGGAGTGTCAACCAAGTACCTAAGAATCCTCTTGACCGCAATCATATGGCTTTCCTTGGGGTTAGATTGAAATCTTGCACACAAACCCACACTAAACATAATATCCGGTCTAGAAGCACAAAGGTAAAGCAAAGATCCAATGATGGATCTATAAAGTTTGGGGTCTACCGGTATACCTTCATGATCCAAAGAGAGATTTGTGGTAGTTGGCATTGGATAAGGTAATGGTTTGGCATTAATCATATCGAATTTCTTGAGCATGTCTTGAATATATTTGGCTTGACAAATAAAAGTCCCTTCATGATATTGCTTGATCTCAAAACCTAGAAAGAACTTTAATTCTCCCATCATAGACATCTCAAATTCACTTGTCATTAGTTTGGCAAATTGATCTACAAAACTCACGTTAGATGATCCAAATATAATATCATCAACATATACTTGGCATACAAAGAAATGTCCATCTACACTTTTGGTAAAGAGTGTGGGATCAATTACCCCAAGCACGAAACCACGGTCTACTAAGAACTCCTTTAAGTGATCATACCAAGCACGTGGGGCTTGTTTGAGGCCATACAAAGCCTTGTGGAGGTAGTAGACATGGTTAGGATACTTGGGATCTTCGAATCCCGGAGGTTGTTTAACATATACCATTTCATTTAAAGGTCCATTTAGAAAGGCACTTTTAACATCCATTTGATGCAAGATGAAGTTATGACTAGTGGCAAATGCAAGTAATATACGAATGGATTCAAGCCTAGCTACGGGAGCGAAAGTTTCACCGTAGTCAAGTCCTTCGACTTGAGAGTAGCCTTGAGCAACCAATCGTGCTTTGTTGCGAATCACTTGCCCATGAGAATCTTGCTTGTTCTTGAACACCCATTTAGTTCCAATGATATTGTGATCCTTGGGTCTTTCCACTAGAGACCATACTTTGTTCCTTTCAAAATTATGGAGCTCTTCATGCATAGCTTGAACCCAATCTTCATCTTCAAGAGCATCATATACTTTGATGGGTTCAACATGAGAGACATATGAATGAATACCACAAAACTTGAGCACTTGTCCACGAGTGGAGACACTTCTTCCCAAGCCACCAATTATATTCTTTTGATATAGTGACTTTTGTTGCAATCTTGATGCTTGACGAGACTTGATACGAACTAGAGCATCATCGGGATGTTCATTTGGTGGGACATCCTCATCATTTCCTTCATCAAGACCATTGTCCACCCTTATTGGAGTTCTTGGAGAAGTATCACCAAGACCACTTCCACCATTATCATTGGGTGGATCTTGATCACTTTCTTGATGAGAGATATCCACATTAGGATCTTCTTCTTGTTCTTGGTTTACCATTTGATTGGTGGTTGAAGTAGAGGGCTCCACTTGCGTAGAGCTAGTTCCATCTTCATTTGCCACAAGGTGTCCCTCAATGGGTATAAGTGGACCTACACCCATTCTTCCTATGGCTATGGAGGATGGTTCATCACCTACATCATCACAATCAATTTGCTCCACTTGGGAGCCATTATCCTCATGAAATTCCACATTCATAGATTCTTCAACACACCCGGTGGATATGTTGTAGACTCTATAAGTGTGGGAGTTCGTGGCATAACCAACAAAAATACCTTCAAATGTTCTAGCATCGAATTTAGACAATCTAGTTCCTTTTATGTATACTTGGCATTTGCACCCAAAAACTCGAAGATATGAGAGATTGGGTTTGTTACCGGTGAGAAGCTCATATGGAGTCATGCCAATCATCGGACGAAGGAAGAGTCGGTTAGATAGATGACAAGCGGTGTTGATAGCTTCGGCCCAAAAGTTATATGGGGATTTGAACTCGGCCATCATAGTTCTTGCCATATCAATAAGTGTGCGATTCTTCCTCTCCGCAACACCATTTTGTTGAGGGGTGTACGCGGCGGAATATTGATGTCTTATCCCCTCATTACCCAAGAATTCATCCATGGTGTAGTTCTTGAACTCGGAACCATTGTCACTTCTAATGGATAATATCTTGGTGTCATATTGGCGTTGCACTTCGGTAGCCCAAGTAATGAATCTTTCTTGAGTTTCACTCTTCTTCTTGATATAGAAAACCCAAGTGTATCTTGTATAATCATCAACAATAACCAAACAATACTTCTTGCCACCAAGACTATCATATGTGGGAGGACCAAATAGGTCCATGTGAATGCGCTCAAAAGGTCTTGTTGTGGCGATGATAGATGTTTTGGGATGATTCTTCTCATGCATCTTTCCGGCAATACAAGAGCTACAAGGACGATCTTTGGAAAAATTCACACTTGTTAGTCCTACCACGTGCTCACCCTTCACAAGAGTTTGTAGATTTCTCATACCGACATGGCCTAGGCGACGATGCCAAAGCCACCCCACGTCGGATTTAGCCATTAGACATGTGGCAATATGTGTAGTTTCTTTCGAGAAATCCACTACATACATACCGTTTTCCACAAATCCAACAAAGGCTACTTTAAGAGAAATAGTGTGAAGGACAAGCACATGGTGACGCCCAAATACGCATGTAAAATTGCATTCACAAAGTTGCAAGACGGAAAGAAGATTATAGCCAAGGGACTCAACAAGGAGGACTTTCTCAATGGATGAATCCGGAGAAATGACCACCTTGCCATGTCCCAATACCTTAAGTTGTGAGCGATCACCAATAGTTACATGAGCAAACTTGAGAAGTTGGAGTTTCAAGTCTTCTAATACTTCTTTGCTTCCGGTCATGTGTGCGGAACAACCGCTATCAATCATCCATGATGTTCCACCGGAAATGCAACCCTACAATAAATCAACTTCTTGTCTTAGGTACCCATTTTTGGATGGGTCCTTTTTTGTTAGTCACAAGGGTCTTGGGAACCCAAATAGCATGCTTGTAATCATCACCATATGAGGTGCCTACATACTTTGCATAAACATGACCATTAGTAGATTTTAGAAGCACATAGGATGGGTTATACTTTCCCGCAAAGTTGTTGTGAGAAGTAGTGTTCCTAGAAACAATACTTTTAGCAATAATATCAAACTCATCTTCCTCATTAGCCAACTCCCCCTCCTTCACAAAAACAATAGAGTTAGTGGAGGGAGTTGACTTCTTCTTGTAGGCCACCTCCGATGAGGAACCAAAACCAAGACCTTCTTTACCAACAACTCTCTTATGATTACTCAAAAGATCATTGAGGTTCTTTTGGCCTTGGATGCATGTGGCAAGACCCTTGTTGAGTTGTGCCTTCAACCTATTGTTCTCCTCAATGAGAGTTGCCTTGACACACAAAGGGTTAGTAGCACAAGAGTTTTCATTCATAACTCTAACTCCTTTTAAGGTTTTGAGCTCATTTGAGATAGTACGATGATCAATTTTAAGCTTATCAAAATCCTTAATGAGTTCATTATACCCTTGGTTAGTTGCATCATTTAAACTCATGAATTCCGTTACCTTAGCAAAAGCATGTTGGCAATCAAGTTTAACTTTAGCTATGTCAATTGCAAAGGTTTCTTCAATGCTTTCTTTAAGACAATGTGATTCATCTAGAGCTTTCTCAAGCTCCTCAATTTTGTTAGCATCATCACGAGCAAACTTTTCAAGCAACATTATTCTCTCCTCATGTTCATCAATGAGGCCATGTGCCTCACTTAATTGATCCATGAGAGAGACAAAAATGGATTTAGTTTCTCCTTCTAGTGTTTCAACAAAGTTTGTCAAGGGATCTTCCTCGACACAATTTAGTAGTGAAGGAATAGAGGAGTTAGCAAGTTTAAGTGTAGGAGTCACCTTTGCGGGTACACCCTTGGCCATGAAGCACTTGTGAATCGAGGGGCCCTTGTTGTCATTTGGGTTGGAGAAGAGAGAGCTTAAGTTAGGAGGTATGACGCCCCTAGCCATGGCCGCCATACCTACTTGTTCGCCTTCACCATCATCCTCTTCACCACCGGATGTGTACTCGACTTCGTTAGCAATCATTGCCCTAGGAGGGCCTCTCTTGATGAAGTTCTTGGACTTGGGAATGAAGGTGGATTTCTTGATAAGTCTTCCTCCATTCTCAATTCTATTCTTGAAGGGACACTCGGCAACGAAGTCCTCGGAATCTCTACAATTGAAGCAAGTTCTTGCTTTCTTCGTGCTAGAGGATTCCTTTCCTTTGTTCTTGGTGGCATTGGATCTAAAATCTCCTTTCTTCCACCACTTGTGTTGAGCAAGAGCTAAGCATTCATCATGTGATGTCCTCATTTCTCTCTCGGAGACTTCATGCATAGAAGCACCATCATCACTCGAGTCATTATCTTCATGGGGAATGACCTTGGCCTTCAAGGCAAGAGATGCTTTCTTTGCTCCGTTCACACGGGCCATGACATCATCGGAGGTTTGTTTCATGACCTTGAGAGTGATAAAAAGACCTAGGACATCATTGGGGGATAGGTCCAAATAGTCGGCCCTTGCTTGTACATTCATCACCATGTTTTCATTATATGGCATCAAGGTGAGAAGGAATTTCTCCTTGACCCAATTCTCCGTGCAATCCGTGAATCCACCATCTCTCATATCATTAACAAGAGCCTTGAGTCTTCTAAACATGTCTTCTATGTTCTCTCCGTCGCCCAAATGAAAGTGTTCAACTTTTCTTTGAATGATTGACCTCTTGGACCTTTGGAGGTTGACATTGCCGTCAAACATATCAACAAGACCATCATAAGCTTTCTTTGCACTTGTGAAGGACCGGATGTGCTCAACTCCTTCCTTCTCCATTGCCCTTTCCAACATGTGCAAGGCATGAGCGTTGAGTTGCTCATCAATGATGTCACTTGAGCTTAGATTAGCGGGATCCTTTGGCTCATATCCCTTTTCAACAATTCTCCATATTTGCATTGAAGAGCTGCACATGTAAGACTTCATGGAAGCTTTCCAATTAGTAAAACGATGCCGATCCACCAAAGGAGGTGGACCAAGATGAGAGACATGCGGATGTTGAACATTAGGAGCATTGTTGTATGCATAGCCAAAAGAATTGCCACCACTACCATTTGATGGTGCACCATTATTTAAAGGTGAAGTTGTATCACTTCCTTCTTTAGTTGGCAAAGGGTTTCCATTTTCATCTAAGATAATCTTTTCACTAGGTTGCTTAGATGGAGATGTCAATTCTTTTATTAGTCCCTCCATCTTCTTCTCGGAAGAATCAATCATAGCTTGGATTAGCTTTTGAATCCCATCCATGGTGACGGGATCATCGGCCATCCTCACCTCCTCTTTAGGCGGTAAAGCCTTTTATAAAGAGACGAGGCTCTGATACCAATTGAAGGATCGAGAGGTTAACTAGAGGGGGGGGTGAATAGGTTAACTACAAATTTTAACTTCTTTTTCAAGTTAACAAGGCAAAGCTCAAATATAGATTATCTAGAGTATGCAACTAGATGGACAATCCTATATGTTGAGCAATTACGACTAGCACAAGGTGAACAATATGACTAAGCTAGTAGCAATAAGTAAAGATAAGTTGAGGGATAACCGAACACAATGACGCGGAGATTTATCCCGAAGTTCACTTCCCAATGGAAGCTAATCTCCGTTGGAGCGGTGCGGTGCCACCAAAGTGGAACACCGAGTAGGCCTCAAATGCCACACCGTATCTCCTTCGAGATCTTCCACCGATGTGGATAGACTCGAATCACTATGTTGCCGTTGAGGTTGACAACTAGAACCTTTACAAGGATGAGGCACACTCCACAAGATTGGAGGGTCCTCACCAAATCCCAAGAGCCGCCAAGACTCCGAGAAGCAAGATCCACGGGCACAAAAGCACCGGGGATATCAACAAGGCTCCGAGCTCCGATGAACTAAGAGCAACAAGATTCCTAGCTCCAATGAACTAAGAATGACAAGATCCCTATGGGATGAGTGGTTGGATTTCTAATCGGCTCGGTGGAGTAGTAGATCGGGGGTGTCTCCTTCAAATCCCAAAGTATCACGAGCTTTGGTTGGGGATTTGTGGAGATCTTGTTCTTGAGCTTGAGCTTGGTCAATCAATGGTGGTGAGAGAGAGAGTGAGTGGGATTGACAAAGGGCAAAGGTAGGTGAAGACCCCGTATATATAGTCTTGTCGAAATATGGCCGTTTTTAGGGGGGAACACCTTTCCTGCGACCCACCCCGGCCTGGGGGCCGGCCTGGCCGGCCTGGGGGCAGCCAGGGCCGGGCCAGAACCCACCCCGGCCTGGGGGCCGGCCTGGGGCCGGCGTGGGCGCAGGGGGAGGCCGGCGTGGCAGCTGCCGACCCGGCCTGGAGGCCGGCCTGGCCGGCGTGGAACAGGGGGGAGGCCGGCCCCCCACCCGGGCGCCCCGGCCTGGAGTCCGGCCTGGGGCCGGCGGGGGCGAGGGGTGAGGCCGGACCCCCACCCGAAAGCCCCAGCCTGGGGGCCGGCCTGGGGCCGGCGTGGGGCTGGCCAGGAGCTGCGCCTGCCCGGCCTGGAGCCCGGCCAGGCCGGCCTGGAGGCCGGCCACCCTGCACCTTTCTTCCTTTTCTCCTTTCTTTTCGCCGTTTCTTTTCAACTCTTCCTTGTATTTTCCCGTAGCATTTTCTCACTTATTGTTGAACTTTGTAAGACATTTACGGGGCTATGTTTTCTGAGTACACTTAGCAAACCACGTTAGTCCATCTATATGTTGTAATCAAACAGTCAAAACAGGATTTAGAACCTATGTTCTTTCAGCTACTACGACACAGGCCAACAAACAACAGGGTTATAGGTGTGGAGGTAAGGCAATATTGTGGCAGCAGGGTAAACATGTGATGGGATCGGAACACAAGCATCGAAAATACTAGGCTAGCATAAAGACAACGGAAAGAATCGGTAACAAGTGAGGAAAGGAAACATAGGTAGCAAGTGAGTATACTTGCCTGAGATCCAGCAAGTAGAGGTACATCCGAAGAACTTGTTGGTGCTCACATCATCTCAACGTCATATCCGCGAAGAAGCAAAGCACTAAAAGAATCAACGGATGCAGCAATTACTTCTACGGCAAAAGATCCAGCATGATCCTATTTTATATGCATGACAAGTTAAAGGGTGCATCAAAATAAATACAAGACATGATGAAACATTTTAAATGGGCCCAAATGCAAAGATAAGGTTGCATTTGGAAAATCCCAGGTGCATGCATAGTTATTTAAGTGAATTACAAGCAAGCATTAGGTTGAAGTGATTAAATGGCATGGATGATGAAAACAGAATGTATACACCATTAGCTTCAATGTGATATCTCATTTTCCAAATTTGGAATTTTAAATATTTAATTATGAATTTTTGCAATTTAAAAGGTTTAATTAAAGCATTGAATTATTGCACCACTTTTAATTAGGAAAAACAGTAAAAAAAATTGTATATTTGAAAAGTACAGAGAATTTCGATTGGAAAACATATTTTACTTTTCAAATTTGGAGTTAAAATGAATTAGTTATGTGCATTTGAATTTCAGGGACCTATTGGGAGGAAAAACAGAGAGTGTGAGGGCTTTGGTGCGAAAACAGGAAGAGCAGGGGCCTAAACGCAAAGGTCCACATCCGATCTGGATCCAAGACAATGAACACCGAAGAGTAACCTAGCCTGAGACGATGACAGGTGGCCCCATGGTTCCACGCTGGAAAGATGTAAAAAAGATGGGGAATTGCCTTCCCCAGGATTTGAACTCGGGTCTCCCAAGCGGATGGCGGAGGGGATAGCCACTGAGCTGCTGCTGCGTTTGTGTAAGGGTACGGATCTGAATCGACATGAAGGGAAAAGGGCAGATGCGAAGTTAAAGGAAGAAAAAGGAACGGAAATTCGGCGGCCGCGGGGATCGAACCTGGGTCTACGGGATGCGGGACTGAGTGCGTTGCCACTGGGCTAAAGATGCGATTGGTGACAGTGAAGGGAACTATTTCTACATCTAGCAACCCTGTCGAGATAACTGACGAAACTGAAAATGGACGGGAGCTGAGACGGAGACAACCTGCAGCGGGCACAACGCGACGGTGCCACTCGAAGGCGCACCCACAGAGCAAGAGTGGGTAGGGGAAAGAATCCCGGAGGTGGTGCTCACCATGGGAAGCTCGAAGACGAGGTTGAAGGTGTCGTTGTCGTGGTGTCCGGGACAAGACTGGCGCCGGCGGTTCAGGGACCGAGGAGGAAGACGATCTCACCGGCAACATCCTAGGCAGCTTCGGCTCCTGATCTTCCGCGCGGAGATGGAGGAAACCATGGCAGTTCTATTCTCGCACCCATCTTGGCGCGACGGATACCATGGCGGCGGGGCGTCTACGAGATCCTCCGGTTCTCTATGTGACTGTAGAAAAATTCAGAGATAGAACAGAGGATGGAGAGAGAGATGGAGGCGGCGGAAGAGATGGGGAAGGAGGAGTCTAGGGTTTGCGTCTTGCCCTAGGATGGTTATATGGAGGAGTGGAGGAGGGGACCATGGCTTGGTGGTGGTTGACAGTGACAGGAGGAGAACGCTCTCCTGCGTGTTTACGGAGGTGGAGGGTGAAGGGGTAGGTGGGCTGGTTCGGATTGGGGAGGCTTTGGTGGTGGGCTCTGCTGGGCCGGTCGGCCTAGCAACCCCAAGATTTTTTTTTATTTTACAAACCAGTTTAGTAATTGATTTAAAACACAATAAAATGTATTAGCAAATAAGTTTCATTTTAACAAAAAGGAGTTAAAAAACCAATTTTGAGATTTCAAATAAATGACATGCAATGCATGATGCCATGACGATGCAAAAAGAAAAACAACAAGACAAATTGGGGAAAAACCCAGGTGTTACAGACGACACCACTAACAAGGGATTGCGCCCTCGCAATCCGCCAACGCCAAGAGAGAGGAAGAAGCCGGACTATCGAGTCTTCGGTCACCTTGTTGATCTCCTCGACACCACTAACAAAACTTCTCGACACCACTAACAAGGAGTTCTTGCTCAGATTGATGACGATGTTCTTCCACCAGGAATCTTCCGACGATCGAACCTATTAGGTTAACGGCTCAGAAAACGTCCACCCACGTAGGAGGCTAACACTTTGAAAGATTCAGAAGAAGAGAGACTCCAAAGCAAATAAGATGAGAGGATAAATAGAATAGAGATAAGGCGAAAACAAGAATCCTATTGAGATGTTTCCAAAATAGTTTAGCAGAAATAGTTTTTGACACTCTAGAAACAACGACCGTTAGCGAGGTTATCCTACAGGCTTTGCGGACCCGTTGCTTCGATAACCATTCGTATCGAAACAACTTTGGGAATCGGAAACCATGCTCTGATACCATTTGTGACGCCCCGAGATCGGGCACTATGCAGATTTCGGCATTTCCACCCAAATCCGCATAATAACCGATTCCAGGTTGCCACTTGTGATAACATTACAACAGTTCACGAATAATCCACAACAACAACAGAGGAGGTATATACAAGACGACTCAAATGAGTCAAGGATACAACTGATACAATACAAAGATCCAAATGACAGCGGAAGAAACAACATAGTGTCCGACTACGGACAAGATACAAATTGGACTAAGAGTCCCGAAGATAACCGATGGCGTCCAATCCCTGCCCAGGCCACACCGGAGGGATTCCCAAGCTAACGTCATCAGACTTCAAACTTGTTGACTGCAATGTGGAATATGCAGCCACGAAATGGATTCGTGGGTCAGTACTATTAAGTACTGGCAAGTGGATAAACCATACTCACAAGGTACCAGCGTAACCAATCATCACAAGATACAAATACTTTGGGTACAACGGAAAGGGAGGGATTATTGCAAAGAAGCGGCAGCGGGCAGCACTAACAACTAAAGAGACGCGCTACAACTTCCGGCTAATAGAAAGGGATAAGAGAGCGTATCAGAACCAACTACAACTACTCACCAAACAATACCCATCCAATGTTACCCCCTACTAAGGAAGCAACCCAAGGAAACTCACCCTGTTGATTAAGGTGACATTCATTTTTATGGTGGAGGTAATCTATATTACTAGTCAAATTATTATCGTTAAGTGTAAGTTGTCTGAGTACTTGTTAGCCAGCACTTTCACCAAGTCATCCATAACCGCGGACAACACGGCTTCTCGAGAAGATTAACCCTGCAGGGATGCACCAATTTGGCCGTACACGTAAGAATGACCCGCCAGATGGAAATTCACTTCCACCAAGCGAGGCACTCAACACAACCCAACTCTTCTTCGCATCAAGCCCAAAGAACCACGTGCAATTGAGCGCACGACTAATCAAGCCCCACGAAGAAAAGGGGACCCTCATAGCACTCTAAGAACGTGTCTCCCTAAATGCCAACTACAAAAGTTCCACCCTGGCGCCAAGGGTTCGCACCTGCATATGCATGCGGCAAATGGAAAACCCGAACTAAGTGTGGCGATTTGGACGAGATGCGAATCGAATCAAAGTTGCGGAGGGCGCCCATACACGCTTCCCACATGCGGTTAGCGCGCTCATCATGGATCGGAGGACAAGACCCTTTTCCTAATTAAGTTCGACACTAGCAGGCCTCAAAACCACGCCGGGCCTCCTGCCGGTGCCTTATCATCAAATTATTATTACCCAAAACATTAACATGAAGTTGACTGAATTGAAACCCAACTATCGACTAAACAGGTGATACGACAAAGGAGAACAAGACTCGAGTGCAAACAAACCTAAGCATGCTACTACGACACAGGCCAACAAACAACAGGGTTATAGGTGTGGAGGTAAGGCAATATTGTGGCAGCAGGGTAAACATGTGATGGGATCGGAACACAAGCATCGAAAATACTAGGCTAGCATAAAGACAACGGAAAGAATCGGTAACAAGTGAGGAAAGGAAACATAGGTAGCAAGTGAGTATACTTGCCTGAGATCCAGCAAGTAGAGGTACATCCGAAGAACTTGTTGGTGCTCACATCATCTCAACGTCATATCCGCGAAGAAGCAAAGCACTAAAAGAATCAACGGATGCAACAATTACTTCTACGGCAAAAGATCTAGCATGATCCTATTTTATATACATGACAAGTTAAAGGGTGCATCAAAATAAATACAAGACATGATGAAACATTTTAAATGGGCCCAAATGCAAAGATAAGGTTGCATTTGGAAAATCCCAGGTGCATGCATAGTTATTTAAGTGAATTACAAGCAAGCATTAGGTTGAAGTGATTAAATGGCATGGATGATGAAAACAGAATGTATACACCATTAGCTTCAATGTGATATCTCATTTTCCAAATTTGGAATTTTAAATATTTAATTATGAATTTTTGCAATTTAAAAGGTTTAATTAAAGCATTGAATTATTGCACCACTTTTAATTAGGAAAAACAGTAAAAAAAATTGTATATTTGAAAAGTACAGAGAATTTCGATTGGAAAACATATTTTACTTTTCAAATTTGGAGTTAAAATGAATTAGTTATGTGCATTTGAATTTCAGGGACCTATTGGGAGGAAAAACAGAGAGTGTGAGGGCTTTGGTCCGAAAACAGGAAGAGCAGGGGCCTAAACGCAAAGGTCCAGATCCGATCTGGATCCAAGACAATGAACACCGAAGAGTAACCTAGCCTGAGACGATGACAGGTGGCCCCATGGTTCCACGCTAGAAAGATGTAAAAAAGATGGGGAATTGCCTTCCCCAGGATTTGAACTCGGGTCTCCCAAGCGGATGGCGGAGGGGATAGCCACTGAGATGCTGCTGCGTTTGTGTAAGGGTACGGATCTGAATCGACATGAAGGGAAAAGGGCAGATGCGAAGTTAAAGGAAGAAAAAGGAACGGAAATTCGGCGGCCGCGGGGATCGAACCTGGGTCTACGGGATGCGGGACTGAGTGCGTTGCCACTGGGCTAAAGATGCGATTGGTGACAGTGAAGGGAACTATTTCTACATCTAGCAACCCTGTCGAGATAACTAACGAAACTGAAAATGGACGGGAGCTGAGACGGAGACAACCTGCAGCGGGCACAACGCGACGGTGCCACTCGAAGGCGCACCCAGAGAGCAAGAGTGGGTAGGGGAAAGAATCCCGGAGGTGGTGCTCACCATGGGAAGCTCGAAGACGAGGTTGAAGGTGTCGTTGTCGTGGTGTCCGGGACAAGACTGGCGCCGGCGGTTCAGGGACCGAGGAGGAAGACGATCTCACCGGCAACATCCTAGGCAGCTTCGGCTCCTGATCTTCCGCGCGGAGATGGAGGAAACCATGGCAGTTCTATTCCCGCACCCATCTTGGCGCGACGGAGACCATGGCGGCGGGGCGTCTACGAGATCCTCCGGTTCTCTATGTGACTGTAGAAAAATTCAGAGATAGAACAGAGGATGGAGAGAGAGATGGAGGCGGCGGAAGAGATGGGGAAGGAGGAGTCTAGGGTTTGCGTCTCGCCCTAGGATGGTTATATGGAGGAGTGGAGGAGGGGACCATGGCTTGGTGGTGGTTGACAGTGACAGGAGGAGAACGCTCTCCTGCGTGTTTACGGTGGTGGAGGGTGAAGGGGTAGGTGGGCTGGTTCGGATTGGGGAGGCTTTGGTGGTGGGCTCTGCTGGGCCGGTCGGCCTAGCAACACCAAGATTTTTTTTATTTTACAAACCAGTTTAGTAATTGATTTAAAACACAATAAAATGTATTAGCAAATAAGTTTCATTTTAACAAAAAGGAGTTAAAAACCCCAATTTTGAGATTTCAAATAAATGACATGCAATGCATGATGCCATGACGATGCAAAAAGAAAAACAACAAAACAAATTGGGGAAAACCCCAGGTGTTACAGACGACACCACTAACAAGGGATTGCGCCCTCGCAATCCGCTAACGCCAAGATAGAGGAAGAAGCCGGACTATCGAGTCTTCGGTCACCTTGTTGATCTCCTCGACACCACTAACAAAACTTCTCGACACCACTAACAAGGAGTTCTTGCTCAGATTGATGACGATGTTCTTCCACCAGGAATCTTCCGACGATCGAACCTATTAGGTTAACGGCTCAGAAAACGTCCACCCACGTAGGAGGCTAACACTTTGAAAGATTCAGAAGAAGAGAGACTCCAAAGCAAATAAGATGAGAGGATAAATAGAATAGAGATAAGGCGAAAACAAGAATCCTATTGAGATGTTTCCAAAATAGTTTAGCAGAAATAGTTTTTGACACTCTAGAAACAACGACCGTTAGCGAGGTTATCCTACAGGCTTTGCGGACCGTTGCTTCGATAACCATTCGTATCGAAACAACTTTGGGAATCGGAAACCATGCTCTGATACCATTTGTGACGCCCCGAGATCGGGCACTATGCAGATTTCGGCATTTCCACCCAAATCCGCATAATAACCGATTCCAGGTTGCCACTTGTGATAACATTACAACAGTTCACGAATAATCCACAACAACAACAGAGGAGGTATATACAAGACGACTCAAATGAGTCAAGGATACAACTGATACAATACAAAGATCCAAATGACAGCGGAAGAAACAACATAGTGTCCGACTACGGACAAGATACAAATTGGACTAAGAGTCCTGAAGATAACCGATGGCGTCTAATCCCTGCCCAGGCCACGCCGGAGGGATTCCCAAGCTAACGTCGTCAGACTTCAAACTTGTTGACTGCAATGTGGAATATGCAGCCACGAAATGGATTCGTGGGTCAGTACTATTAAGTACTGGCAAGTGGATAAACCATACTCACAAGGTACCAGCGTAACCAATCATCACAAGATACCAATACTTTGGGTACAACGGAAAGGGAGGGATTATTGCAAAGAAGCGGCAGCGGGCAGCACTAACAACTAAAGAGACGCGCTACAACTTCCGGCTAATAGAAAGGGATAAGAGAGCGTATCAGAACCAACTACAACTACTCACCAAACAATACCCATCCAATGTTACCCCCTACTAAGGAAGCAACCCAAGGAAACTCACCCTGTTGATTAAGGTGACATTCATTTTTATGGTGGAGGTAATCTATATTACTAGTCAAATTATTATCGTTAAGTGTAAGTTGTCTGAGTACTTGTTAGCCAGCACTTTCACCAAGTCATCCATAACCGCGGACAACACGGCTTCTCGAGAAGATTAACCCTGCAGGGATGCACCAATTTGGCCGTACACGTAGGAATGACCCGCCAGATGGAAATTCACTTCCACCAAGCGAGGCACTCAACACAACCCAATTCTTCTTCGCATCAAGCCCAAAGAACCACGTGCAATTGAGCGCACGACTAATCAAGCCCCACGAAGAAAAGGGGACCCTCATAGCACTCTAAGAACGTGTCTCCCTAAATGCCAACTACAAAAGTTCCACCCTGGCGCCAAGGGTTCGCACCTGCATATACATGCGGCAAATGGAAAACCCGAACTAAGTGTGGCGATTTGGACGAGATGCGAATCGAATCAAAGTTGCGGAGGGCGCCCATACACGCTTCCCACATGCGGTTAGCGCGCTCATCATGGATCGGAGGACAAGACCCTTTTCCTAATTAAGTTCGACACTAGCAGGCCTCAAAACCACGCCGGGCCTCCTGCCGGTGCCTTATCATCAAATTATTATTACCCAAAACATTAACATGAAGTTGATTGAATTGAAACCCAACTATCGACTAAACAGGTGATACGACAAAGGAGAACAAGACTCGAGCGCAAACAAACCTAAGCATGCTACTACGACACAGGCCAACAAACAACAGGGTTATAGGTGTGGAGGTAAGGCAATATTGTGGCAGCAGGGTAAACATGTGATGGGATCGGAACACAAGCATCGAAAATACTAGGCTAGCATAAAGACAACGGAAAGAATCGGTAACAAGTGAGGAAAGGAAACATAGGTAGCAAGTGAGTATACTTGCCTGAGATCCAGCAAGTAGAGGTACATCCGAAGAACTTGTTGGTGCTCACATCATCTCAACGTCATATCCGCGAAGAAGCAAAGCACTAAAAGAATCAACGGATGCAGCAATTACTTATACGGCAAAAGATCCAGCATGATCCTATTTTATATGCATGACAAGTTAAAGGGTGCATCAAAATAAATACAAGACATGATGAAACATTTTAAATGGGCCCAAATGCAAAGATAAGGTTGCATTTGGAAAATCCCAGGTGCATGCATAGTTATTTAAGTGAATTACAAGCAAGCATTAGGTTGAAGTGATTAAATGGCATGGATGATGAAAACAGAATGTATACACCATTAGCTTCAATGTGATATCTCATTTTCCAAATTTGGAATTTTAAATATTTAATTATGAATTTTTGCAATTTAAAAGGTTTAATTAAAGCATTGAATTATTGCACCACTTTTAATTAGGAAAACAGTAAAAAAAATTGTATATTTGAAAAGTACAGATAATTTCGATTGGAAAACATATTTTACTTTTCAAATTTGGAGTTAAAATGAATTAGTTATGTGCATTTGAATTTCAGGGACCTATTGGGAGGAAAAACAGAGAGTGTGAGGGCTTTGGTGCGAAAACAGGAAGAGCAGGGGCCTAAACGCAAAGGTCCAGATCCGATCTGGATCCAAGACAATGAACACCGAAGAGTAACCTAGCCTGAGACGATGACAGGTGGCCCCATGGTTCCACGCTGGAAAGATGTAAAAAAGATGGGGAATTGCCTTCCCCAGGATTTGAACTCGGGTCTCCCAAGCGGATGGCGGAGGGGATAGCCACTGAGCTGCTGCTGCGTTTGTGTAAGGGTACGGATCTGAATCGACATGAAGGGAAAAGGGCAGATGCGAAGTTAAAGGAAGAAAAAGGAACGGAAATTCGGCGGCCGCGGGGATCGAACCTGGGTCTACGGGATGCGGGACTGAGTGCGTTGCCACTGGGCTAAAGATGCGATTGGTGATAGTGAAGGGAACTATTTCTACATCTAGCAACCCTGTCGAGATAACTGACGAAACTGAAAATGGACGGGAGCTGAGACGGAGACAACCTGCAGCGGGCACAACGCGACGGTGCCACTCGAAGGCGCACCCACAGAGCAAGAGTGGGTAGGGGAAAGAATCCCGGAGGTGGTGCTCACCATGGGAAGCTCGAAGACGAGGTTGAAGGTGTCGTTGTCGTGGTGTCCGGGACAAGACTGGCGCCGGCGGTTCAGGGACCGAGGAGGAAGACGATCTCACCGGCAACATCCTACGCAGCTTCGGCTCCTGATCTTCCGCGCGGAGATGGAGGAAACCATGGCAGTTCTATTCCCGCACCCATCTTGGCGCGACGGAGACCATGGCGGCGGGGCGTCTACGAGATCCTCCGGTTCTCTATGTGACTGTAGAAAAAATCAGAGATAGAACAGAGGATGGAGAGAGAGATGGAGGCGGCGGAAGAGATGGGGAAGGAGGAGTCTAGGGTTTGCGTCTCGCCCTAGGATGGTTATATGGAGGAGTGGAGGAGGGGACCATGGCTTGGTGGTGGTTGACAGTGACAGGAGGAGAACGCTCTCCTGCGTGTTTACGGAGGTGGAGGGTGAAGGGGTAGGTGGGCTGGTTCGGATTGGGGAGGCTTTGGTGGTGGGCTCTGCTGGGCCGGTCGGCCTAGCAACCCCAAGATTTTTTTTTATTTTTTTTTATTTTACAAACCAGTTTAGTAATTGATTTAAAACACAATAAAATGTATTAGCAAATAAGTTTCATTTTAACAAAAAGGAGTTAAAAAACCAATTTTGAGATTTCAAATAAATGACATGCAATGCATGATGCCATGACGATGCAAAAAGAAAAACAACAAAACAAATTGGGGAAAACCCCAGGTGTTACAGACGACACCACTAACAAGGGATTGCGCCCTCGCAATCCGCCAACGCCAAGAGATAGGAAGAAGCCGGACTATCGAGTCTTCGGTCACCTTGTTGATCTCCTCGACACCATAACAAAACTTCTCGACACCACTAACAAGGAGTTCTTGCTCAGATTGATGACGATGTTCTTCCACCAGGAATCTTCCGACGATCAAACCTATTAGGTTAACGGCTCAGAAAACGTCCACCCACGTAGGAGGCTAACACTTTGAAAGATTGAGAAGAAGAGAGACTCCAAAGCAAATAAGATGAGAGGAGAAATAGAATAGAGATAAGGAGAAAACAAGAATCCTATTCAGATGTTTCAAAAATAGTTTAGCAGAAATAGTTTTTGACACTCTAGAAACAACGACCGTTAGCGAGGTTATCCTACAGGCTTTGCGGACCCGTTGCTTCGATAACCATTCGTATCGAAACAACTTTGGGAATCGGAAACCATGCTCTGATACCATTTGTGACGCCCTGAGATCGGGCACTATGCAGATTTCAGCATTTCCACCGAAATCCGCATAATAACCGATTCCAGGTTGCCACTTGTGATAACATTACAACAGTTCACGAATAATCCACAACAACAACAGAGGAGGTATATACAAGACGACTCAAATGAGTCAAGGATACAATTGATACAATACAAAGATCCAAATGACAGCAGAAGAAACAACATAGTGTCCCACTACGGACAAGATACAAATTGGACTAAGAGTCCCGAAGATAACCGATGGCGTCCAATCCCTGCCCAGGCCAAGACGGAGGGATTCCCAAGCTAACATCGTCAGACTTCAAACCTGTTGACTACAATGTGGAATATGCAGCCACGAAATGGATTCGTGGGTCAGTACTATTAAGTACTGGCAAGTGGATAAACCATACTCACAAGGTACCAGCGTAACCAATCATCACAAGATACAAATACTTTGGGTACAACGGAAAGGGAGGGATTATTGCAAAGAAGCGGCAACGGGCAACACTAACAATTAAAGAGACGCGCTACAACTTCCGGCTAATAGAAAGGGATAAGAGAGCGTATCAGAACCAACTACAACTACTCACCAAACAATACCCATCCAATGTTACCCCCTACTAAGGAAGCAACCCAAGGAAACTCACCCTGTTGATTAAGGTGACATTCATTTTTATGGTGGAGGTAATCTATATTACTACTCAAATTATTATCGTTAAGTGTAACTTGTCTGAGTACTTGTTAGACAGCACTTTCACCAAGTCATCCATAACCGCGGACAACACGGCTTCTCGAGAAGATTAACCCTGCAGGGATGCACCAATTTGGCCGTACACGTAAGAATGACCCGCCAGATGGAAATGCGCTTCCACCAAGCGAGGCACTCAACACAACCCAACTCTTCTTCGCATCAAGCCCAAAGAACCACGTGCAATTGAGCGGACGACTAATCAAGCCCCACGAAGAAAAGGGGACCCTCATAGCACTCTAAGAACGTGTCTCCCTAAATGCCGACTACAAAAGTTCCACCCTGGCGCCAAGGGTTCGCACCTGCATATGCATGCGGCAAATGGGAAACCCGAACTAAGTGTGGCGATTTGGACGAGATGCGAATCGAATCAAAGTTGCGGGGGGACGCCCATACACGCTTCCCACATGCGGTTAGCGCGCTCATCATGGATCGGAGGACAAGACCTTTTTCCTAATTAAGTTCGACACTAGCAGGCCTCAAAACCACGCCGGGCCTTTTGCCGGTGCCTTATCATCAAATTATTATTAACCAAAACATTAACATGAAGTTGATTGAATTGAAACCCAACTATCGACTAAACAGGTGATACGACAAAGGACAACAAGACTCGAGCGCAAACAAACCTAAGCATGCTACTACGACACAGGCCAACAAACAACAGGGTTATAGGTGTGGAGGTAAGGCAATATCGTGGCAGCAGGGTAAACATGTGATGGGATCGGAACACAAGCATCGAAAATACTAGGCTAGCATAAAGACAACGGAAAGAATCGGTAAAGTGAGGAAACGCAACATAGGTAGCAAGTGATTATACTTGCCTGAGATCCAGCAAGTAGAGGTACATCCGAAGAACTTGTCGGTGCTCACATCATCTCAACGTCCTATCCGCGAAGAAGCAAAGCACTAAAAGAATCAACGGATGCAGCAATTACTTCTACGGCAAAAGATCCAGCATGATCCTATTTTATATGCATGACAAGTGAAAGGGTGCATCAAAATAAATACAAGACATGATGAAACATTTTAAATGGGCCCAAATGCAAAGATAAGGTTGCATTTGGAAAATCCCAGGTGCATGCATAGTTATTTAAGTGAATTACAAGCAAGCATTAGGTTGAAGTGATTAAATGGCATGGTGGATGATGAAAACAAGATGTATACACCATTAGCTTCAATGTGATATCTCATTTGCCAAATTTGGAATTTTAAATATTTAATTATGAATTTTTGTAATTTAAAAGGTTTAATTAAAGCATTGAATTATTGCACCACTTTTAATTAGGAAAAACAGTAAACAAATTGTATATTTGAAAAGTACAGAGAATTTCGATTGGAAAACATATTTTACTTTTCAAATTTGGAGTTAAAATGAATTAGTTATGTGCATTTGAATTTCAGGGACCTATTGGGAGGAAAAACAGAGAGTGTGAGGGCTTTGGTGCGAAAACAGGAAGAGCAGGGGCCTAAACGCAAAGGTCCAGATCCGATCTGGATCCAAGACAATGAACACCGAAGAGTAACCTAGCCTGAGGCGATGACAGGTGGCCACATGGTTCCACGCTGGAAAGATGTAAAAAAGATGGGGAATTGCCTTCCCTAGGATTTGAACTCGGGTCTCCCAAGCGGATGGCGGAGGGGATGGCCACTGAGCTGCTGCTGCGTTTGTGTGAGGGTACAGATCTGAATCGACATGAAGGGAAAAGGGCAGATGTGAAGTTAAAGGAAGAAAAAGGAACGGAAATTCGGCGGCCGCGAGGATCGAACCTGGGTCTACGGGGTGCGGGACTGAGTGCGTTGCCACTGGGCTAAAGATGCGATTGGTGTGACAGTGAAGGGAACTATTTCTACATCTAGCAACCCTGTCGAGATAATTGACGAAACTGAAAATGGACGGGAGCTGAGACGGAGACAACCTGCAGCGGGCACAACGCGACGGTGCCACTCGAAGGCGCACCCACAGAGCAAGGGTGGGTAGGGGAAAGAATCCCGGAGGTGGTGCTCACCATGGGAAGCTCGAAGACGAGGTTGAAGGTGTCGTTGCCGTGGTGTCCGGGACAAGACTGGCACCGGCGGTTCAGGGACCGAGGAGGAAGACGATCTCGCCGGCAACATCCTAGGCAGCTTCGGCTCCTGTTCTTTCGCGCGGAGATGGAGGAAACCATGGCAGTTCTATTCCCGTACCCATCTTGGCGCGACGGAGACCATGGCGGCGGGGCGTCTACGAGATCCTCCGGTTCTCTATGTGACTGTAGAAAAATTCAGAGATAGAACAGAGGATGGAGAGAGAGATGGAGGCGGCAGAAGAGATGGGGAAGGAGGAGTCTAGGGTTTGCGGCTCGCCCTAGGATGGTTATATGGAGGAGTGGAGGAGGGGACCATGGCTTGGTGGTGGTTGACAGTGACAGGAGGAGAACCCTCTCCTGCGTGTTTCTGTCGTACGGAGGTGGAGGGTGAAGGGGTAGGTGGGCTGGTTCGGATTGGGGAGGCTTTGGTGGTGGGCTCTGCTGGGCCGGTCGGCCTAGCAACCCCAAGATCTTTTTTTAATTTTTTATTTTATTTTACAAACCAGTTTAGTAATTGATTTAAAACACAATAAAATGTATTAGCAAATAAGTTTCATTTTAACAAAAAGGAGTTAAAAAACCAATTTTGAGATTTCAAATAAATGACATGCAATGCATGATGCCATGACGATGCAAAAAGAAAAACAACAAAACAAATTGGGGAAAACCCCGGGTGTTACATCAAGTAATAAACACTTCTACTTAAACATGATAACAATTGTTTGTCAAGTAAAAGTGAAACCCATGTAACTCTAAAACAAGTAATAACAACATCACGACAAGTAACGAAACAACTCACCTGAAACCTGTGTGATTACTTATCGTATCGATCGTAGCTTACACTTGTAAGCTGGGGTATTTTACAGGGTAATTCACGATGCATCTCATTACTATGCATGTATCATCCTTGCCAGTGTTTTCTGTAGTCCTTACCGGGACTACTTTGCTATCTTTCAGAAGTCGGGATTTTCTACGAGACCCTCGAACCTCGAAGACCTGGATTATTATTGTTATTTCAATCTCAGGCAAGTTCATCACTTGCTCATATCCTTTGCAGTACTTTATAACAAACTATTTGCAAAAACCCTATCGTATTATCACCTACTCTCAAAAGAATGCATGATCCTATTTTTATAATAATATGACTACTTGAATGACTACCCGAGTGGTAGTGTTCTATTTGGTGGGCAGATGGGACCATGGTAAGATGAATAGGTCAAAGGAAGGTTCCATCTGCACGGGAACGTATTACCTAGGAACTAATCACAAATGCCGTTAGAACTCGGTGCGCCGTAAATACCGCGTTAACCATGGGTCTTCTATGGGGGAGTAAGTCAGCTGTGATACTTCTCTCATTGCATGTCAACGGACTGCCAGAGAACGTACGCTGTAGGTTCCGCGGGGACTGCGTGCACATGGGTGGGAGCCCTTACGTCCCACGGACTCTGGAGTCTATGAGTGTCTGCCAGGGGCGCGTAGATCTCCATCGTGAGGGGTGGAATCAGGCGTTCAACCTGCTGGCGGAAATGGGTGGGCATGCGTTGTGCGGGGAAGCACAGTTTGGCTTGGACCAACAACCGGGCCCCACACCTGAGTGGGAGTGGACAGGAATGTACACCTGGTTGTGCAACATGGTCTTGGTCGTCCATGGGTAAAGTAACGCACCCCTGCAGAGTGTAAAAGGATGTGGCATGTTACCCCCTGTTCCGGGAAGGAACTGCGAACGCTACAGGAAAGACAACTCCATGAAGTTCTAGTCCTCTGATGGTCTGGCGGGCATAGTTTGCAGAATTAAAAGCAACCTCTTGAAGAAAGTCTTACAAAACCTTGCATTAGCTTATGACTCTTTCGAGTCTAAAGCTGTAGTTAGTGCATCAAACTACCCACTATATATCATGAACTTGTGGAGTAACGCTCGTTACTCATTCATTCCCGTTTGACCCCCTGCTTAGAGTTGAAGCCCTATGGAAGTCGTCATCGTGAAGCCATCGCTACCTCATGAAGCTAGGTGGAGTCATATCTTACTTAGTCAGTAAAGCATCATCATCAACAACGCTGGTGGAGGAGAAGATATCAAGATGTAGGTAGAGACCATTCTTAGACTTAGCATTTACAAGCCATAGATTAGGGCTGACATTAGCCGTAGTGGATTAGTTCTGAGCTAGAGTTCTTCTCCAGCTTGGATCTTCGAATTGCTTCTTCTGATGTTTCATTTGCATGAGACCTTCTTGATTCATCAAGGATATTCTCAAGATTTTGTAATGAAGTTTGTATCCTATAGCTTTTCTTGGACCCGCTGTGTTTCTGTTGTACCACTCTGAGAGATGTAATATTCACGGATAAGTCCTTCTGTGAGTATTATGTCACTGACTTGCACACTACACATGCAGTGGTATGCTGGGTCACCACGGATTTAAACAATTACTAATTACTCCATAGTCAATTCAGTTAGGTACATTCAAAAGAATCTAAGAATGGTTTGCATAAACCAAAAGCAGCATGTTACATAAAAGCTGGAACTAGAAATCCAAGAGCACAACTTGAAGTATTTTTCTACCTATAATTTGTAATGGCACCTTTTTCTATGAGCATGTGCTTCCATTCTTCTTTGTGAGAACCGTTCTTCTTACCCTGGATGTTTACCCCTATTCAATTACTCCAAAGTCAAGTCAATTAATTACCAATTAGGTCCATTCAAAGAATCTAAGAATGGTTTGCATAACCCAAAGCAGCATGTTACATAAAAGTTGGAACTGGCAATCCAAGAGCACAACTTAAGTATTTTTCTACCTAATTTGTAATGACACCATTTCCTATGGGCATGTGCTTCGATTCTTCTTTGTGGGAACCGTTCTTATACTAGATGTTTACCGCTATTTAGACAGTTATTAATTACTCCAAAGTCAAGTTAATTATTCGCCAATTAGGTCCATTCAAAAGAATCTAAGACTGATTTTCATAACGCAAAAGTAGCATGTTACATAATAAAAATGGGAAAAGGGGAAATAATACGACCATACACAAGGAAGCACATGTCAACTCTATTGGTAGAAATATGATCTTCTAGAAATCACAGTTTTGATACCGATCCGTTGTAGTAGACATAAAACACTTAAATTCTACAACAACGAAGCACACACAAATTTCTTTCTCACTTAAAACTTTCGTGGACTTCAACTGATTACCAAAGAAAGTAATATGAGGCAACTCAGACATACCAAAGATTGACATGATCAACTTAGCGCCACATTCACTATCTAGCATGGGGACGAAGACACTTTTTTGGCAATCCATTGACATAATAGACAGACCCCTTTGAAATAGGAATAACCCTGAAATCATCAACCACAATATGTGAAGAATCAGGGTCTACACAACTAGCAATCACACGAACAAAAGTTGAAGGAAATTAAAATTTCTGAAATAACAAAAGGAACCCAAAACCAACTTCTGAATGCCATCCTTCCGATGATTGGAAAAGGATGCCACAACCTCCTAATGGTACTTCATAGAATATGAAAAGAAATCACCCCTGCCAATAACTTGTTTATTCACCCGTTTTTGGGGAAAAACTAGATCAAACACAGAAAGCATGAGGATAAGCACTCCATATAGAATAGAAGAAAAGTCAAAATAAGATAAAAAACAAACTTTAGAACAAAGATTAGATTCATTGTTGGAAAAAGATAAAATCCCTCTTAAGAGATTTAAAACCTACAAAGATAGAAGAACATGATCAAAATTCACACTAAATGATCATATGATAAGCATTCAAATGTAAATATACAAAATTTGTTGTGCGCACAAACCTATTTCGAAAGAACTCAGACAATGCATCGTCCAGGAACCTTTTCATACAAGGATTAACATTCTCCTTCAAGAAAGGAAACACAAAGAAATACTAAGCATTAGAACTACTTACAAACAAAACACACCAAAATGAAAAAGCCACAAAAGGAAAGAAATTCGTACTTTGTGGCTTGATGATAACATATGCTCAAAGCTATCAACATAAGACATCTCACAATCAGGTTCGTGATCTGCTGAACCACGAATTCTTCAATTTACTACCGACAAGTTATCACCAACCTTCTCCCATCTTGACGATAAGGTAGCTAGGTTGCGGCGCCCAGGCCGCCCTCCTGCATGAGTGACGAGGGGAAGGCAATCGTGCTACCTTAGGGAGGCCACAGAAAGGGCGGCGGTGCTTGGTCGTGGTAGAGAAGAATTATTTTGGATCTGTGTTTGGGGAATTTTCTATGCTACAATAGTTTTATGGTTTTGCATTATTTAAAGAAATGTTCTGCTACAACCGTCACGTTTTGTACTATACGGTTATGTGGATTTTCATCATAATTATAAGTATTTTGCTATAATTACTCGGTTGTTTTGCCATATCAATACAAAATATTTTGCTAAGAGTTCTTTGGCGAGACATAGTTCTCTTGGCAGCGAGAGTCTTCGGCGATGTCTCCGACAAAGTGAATTTTTGCAACACGTGGCGGGCTACTTTGTTGCAATACGAGTAGCTTATGCAGTTATTTTTCGAACATTTTTTGAATAATTTGTTGCAATATATTTTTTGTACACGGGGCGATAATTTTTATTGTGATACGAGTGAATTTGTTGCAATGGCCGTTTTACTGTAATTATCGAGACGACTTGGGCAACGCAATATACCACTTCTTTTAAGTGGGTCCGATGTGGAATGTGGGTTCTATATACAAAAAAGACAGACGAAATGCAAAAACATGTTGGGCTGATTTTTAACCATATGATCACGACCGAAACGGTGCTAAATGGTGGTAAAGGGGGCATAGATTTGGGCAATCATCTACCCCCAAATGACTCACAATCTGACATTGCAATTACGCCAATCAAGCAGGCTGGGTCGACGACGGGCTGATAGCATCTTCCTGGTTGCGCGGCGGGTCGAAGAATTCAGGAGACAAGAGGTCCGGCTGAGCGCTCAGAAACGGGATCTCTGCGAGGCGTCGGGGCGGCAGGAGACGCGGCTGGCTGCTGTCCCGCACGTCGATGCCGATGAGGTAGCCCCCGCTCTCGGCCTTCATATCGGCTGGCGGCAGGAGGAGGTAGATTATGCCGGCGTCCTGCTTCCTGAGGAACGGCGCCCATGGCACCCTCCTCGGCAGCCGTGCCTCCACGAATCCCTCAAGCGCCCAGATGCTCAGCAGGCTCAGCTCCATGTGCCTCTTCCATCGCCGCTCGCCAGCGCAGTCGGACAGGTCCAGGCTCAGCACCACAACGGTGGTGTCGCCAGGGTGCTCGCACGACTCGAGAATGACGAGCCAGACGCTGTCCCCGACGCCGACGCCCATGGCCCGGTGCCTATACTCCTCTCTGCCGTCCTCGATCAGGTACTCCTCCGGCAGCACGACAAAGGTGAACTCCGCGGCGCCGGCGCCGTCGTTGAGGAGGTCGGCGCACTCGCAGTAAAGGATGCCTTGTGTCACGTTAGCCCAGAAAGCCTTTCCCTTGTACGTGAACGCTCACGCCGCGTCGAACGTCTCTAGCATCCCTGTGGCATGCCTCCGCTCCCGTATCCTCCACGGCCCTAGGAAACCGTCGCCGTCGTTGTGGAGGGACGGCGTCCACGAGCAGACGACGGGCCGGCCTAGTGCGTCGCCGGTACTGCGGTCAACCGCCAGGAGGACCAACGAGTAGCCACTGCCGTGGCGGCAGCGCACGACGAGAGGGCAGCTGGTGTACACGGTCCGGCAGTGCATAGGCTCATACGGGAGCAGGGAGAGCGACGATGCCTCTCTATCGTAGACGAGGTGGTACGAACGGATATGGAGGTGCGCCCTACGATGGACGAATCTCACAGAAAATATCTGTGTACCCGCACCTGTAGGTACCGCCCTATCCTGTACGTCCATATTTCTTGGGATAAGAAATCTATCCATGTAATGGTTGTGTTTAGAAGGCATGGTTAGTGCAATTTTTAGGGTTGGCAGCCTTTTTTTACTGACTAGTGAGCAGACTATGGTAGAAGACAAAAGCCATGTGAACCCACACTTGTGTACTGCCACAAGGAAGAGACAAAAGAACATGACAAAATCATAGGATTCTCGAGAAAAAAAACAGCGGTGGCCACATCTGTTGACTTTCGTAGTGGTGGCCACATGATTCTCGGAAAAAATAGCGTGGCCACATCTATTTTTCATCTCTTGTTTGCACCGGTTGTTTTATATATTTTTATGCTAAATGTAATACTGTTTTATCCAATCGAGTTTTCACGCATAATATATACATAATTTTTTTTTATATAATGTGAGTTTTTTATAGTACACAAAAAAGACTGTTTTATATAATCTAATTTTACATATAGAACACAAGAAGATGTTTTATATAATCGTATTCTTATGTTGAATATAATATTGTTTTATCCAATCGATTTTTCACGTATAATATATACATAAAACTTTTTTTTAATAAAATGTGAGATTTTTACACAAAAGACTATTTTATAGAATATATTTTTATAGAGAGAGCACAAGAGGATGTTTTATATAATCGTATTCTTATGTTGAATCTAATATTATTTTATTCAATCGAGAATTTACGTATAATACATAGAAAAAAGTTTTTTTATAGAATGTTAGTTTTTTTATAGAACACAAAAGGCTGTTTTATAGAATCTATTTATACATATAGAACACAAGAGGATGTTTTATATAATCGTATTGTTATGTTGAATCTAATATTCTTTTATTCAATCGAGTGAAATTTTCACGTATACTATATACATAAAAAAAATAGAATGTGATTTTTTTATAGTACACAAAAGGCAGTTTTATAGAATTTATTTTTATATATAGAACACAACAGGATGTTTTATATAATCGTATTCTTAAGTTGAATCAAAATTTTGTTCAAATTTTTTCATCTCGTGTTTGTTTTTTTTTAGAAATGGGGAAGCCCCCGCCTCTGCATCAAAGTGATGCATACGGCTTTTTCATCTCGTGTTTGTACCAGATTAAGAAAAGAAATGTACTAGCATGTGTACTGTTTTTGTCTGCTTCCGGTTGTCATCTAGTTTAAAAACAGTGAGCAAAGGAACAGAAGAGATGCTGCATGCACAGCACAGCTATGACAGTTCGATGTCAGTACGTATACTAATGACGCTGCTAATTGCCAAGTGCGGTCACACATCCCTAAGAAAACAGCCAGACACCAACGACCACGATAGGAAGATACCTACGCGTACGCTTACCAGATTCGCTCTCCGAATCTCACATGGAGGACCAGGACGCCCTCCTCGCCGTCCACGGCCTCGATGTCGCCGAAGGGGGTGACTGCATGCCCGTAACTCAGCTTCATCCTGTCGGCGTGCTCAGCTGGGACCTCCTCCTCCAAGCGGTGGAGGACCTCGTCCATGGCCTAGATGGCGATGCGCGGGACGTGGTCCTCGTCGTCGTCACCGGAGCCGAGGCCGGCGAGGAGGGTGAGGCCCTCCACGATCTGCTGGCCGAGCAGCCCGCAGCCGTAGGCCACCCAGCTCTCGCACTCGCACACCACCATCCTCCAATCGGCGTATTCCTGGTACCTCACTTTCTTGTCCAGCAGCACGAAGGGCCGGGAAAGCGCCGGCGCCGGCGCCGCCATGGATCTCACCAAGTGGTTTTCTTTATGAACGGGGATAATAGATCTGCGAAGTTGATTGATTTTTCAACGGATACAACAGATGATACTTCATGTAGGAATTGGCCTAGAAAAAAAAAAGAATTCGTTTTTGTTACCAAATCTATATCTGCCGATTTTTTGATCCCGTAGTCTACTCGATCTATTCGGTTTGGACTCCAGCGTGAGGGGTCGATGCATCGCTGCCGTTATACCATAGGCTGGGCCACATGTGCGTGAACCAAGGACAAGATCCCCTTGTTCACGATGTTTGTTATCAAATTTAAGTTCAATTTTCTTTTCAAAATGTTTCTTACAAAATTAACATATACAAATGGATCTGATCAATCTAACCATAAAAATTAATGTGTTACATCATTTTATATATAGGTACACACAGGGCGGGCCGGCAAAATCCGAGACACTGTGCGAAAATCTAAAACTAGTCCCTATCTGACATGAAAAATTGATATAATAAATTTTTGCAATATATATGACCTAATATTTTACAAAACAATTAAATATATGAAGAATCATACCTAGCAAGCCGGCTCATTAAAAATCTTACGGTCCCCTTAGGTAATCTGGAAGAAAAATAGTGCGTCTGGAACTTGCTGGTTCGACATCAAACAAAAGTTAAATCGTTCAAAATAGAGTTTAGAGGGTTCATCGACCCAATTACACGACAAAAACAGATTCATACCTATTTAACTCGAAGTTGCATAATGTTTATTTAAACATCATCATTCTTTTTGTGTTTTTTGAAATGAAATCTTCAATGATATCCTCATAATCAATCTTCTCCCACACTTTGCTCTCCAACGTTATTTGTGGCCAAATCATTGAGTCTTTGTTGTGTCATTGTAGTACGCATATATGACTTCAATAAGTTCAGTTTAGAAAAGCTTAGTTCCGTCGATGTCACTCTCATAGGAATGGTCAAAAAAATCTCTATATGCAATACCTGCATTCGGAAAACAATCATGCCGCTTTAAAAACTTCAAAACTTCAACCGTACCCATATTTTATTTTGCCATGAATGTTTGAAGAAACTTCAACTCAACAAATAGATCATTGGCATCAACATCAGATTCTCCATCTTTAGTAAGAGTAGCCTCAATATTATCACAAGAATACTTCAAACTATTATACTCGATGCAATTATTTGCGCGTTGGAACTACTCGTCAGTAACTCGGGATCGGGAGGAAGGCGCAAGGCGGCCAATGCGGTTTTTCCACACGTTCGTGGGCTTCCCCGTCTTATCCAAGGGTCTACAATGAAGGGTACGTTGCATAGAAAACAAAAAATTTCCTACGCGCGATAAACCCGTAGGGACAAGATCTAATGTAGAAGATGAAAGGTAACGGGCGTAGAGAGTCTTAGGAAACATACCCTCGAAGACACAAAGCGTTACAAGATAAAATCTCGTTGTTGGCGTAGTCGTACTCACACCGATCCCGAGAGCGAGAAGATGTGCACCGCAATCCGACGGTGTCTCCGTGATCGGTCACACGTACGATTGATGACGAGCTCCGTTCCCTCGATCCAGCGGGGCAGCGGAAGAAGAGGATCCCTCGGAACTCCAGCAGCACGACAGCGTGGTGGTGGTTAAGAATCCCAGGTCAGGGCTTCGCCAAGCCGCAGACCATGCAATTGAGCAGGGCTGGAGAGGAAGTGAGGTCGGTAAATGTGTGGAGGAGGGAGAGCTCTCACCCTCCTTTTATAGGGGAGGGGGAGGCAGCCCAAGGGGGGTGCGGCCAGCCCATGTTGGTGCCCCCACCTCTTCCAATCACACCCACTCATTTTCCACTGAAACTCCACTAAAAAATCCCAACGCTTTTTATTTAATAAATAAATAAAACAATTTTATTTCTTTATTTCAGCATTTGTTAATTCTATTAACAAACTTTTGCATATAGCACCTTGAATCATTTATTAATTCTGTTAACAACCATTCGATGAAAACCCCCTTGAACTATTTCACTTTTTCCCGAAACAATTTCGATGATGTCCAAAACATTCTTCGATATTCCGTATCCTCTCAAATGCGTCATCGAACCTTAAGTGTGTCACCCTACGGTTCGCGAATAACATAGACATGATCGAGACTCCTCTCCGATCAATAATCAACATCGGGATGTGGAGATCCGTGATGACTCCTATATATATTCAACGATGAATCTCGTGATCGTGTGAACCATCAATGTCGTGGCTAATTCCCTTTGTCTCGCGATATTTTACTTGTCCGAGATCCGATCATCGGTATCAACCATACCTTGTTCGATCTCGTTACCGACAATTACTCTTTACTTGTTCCGTGATATGACATCCTTGTGACCTAGTCACGTGCTTGCAAGCGGTGTCGATTTGATATCACCGAGAGGGCCCACAGTATATCTCTCCGTCATTTGGATGGACAAATCCCACTCTTGATCCACGATCCTCAACTAATACTTTCCGAATACCCAACGGCACCTTTATAGTCACCCTGTTAAGGTGTGACGTTTGATGACATCAAAGCACCCTTCCGGTATCAGTGACTGACATGATCTCATGGTCTAAGGAATAAGTTATTTCGTATGATGATATAACAATGTAAACTTAATGACTTGATCGCATTGCTATATTTGGGTATATGTACATCACATAATTCTTCTAATGACATGACCCCGTTATTAACAACATCCAATTTTCATGATCAGGAAACCTTGATCATCGGTTAATCAACGGGCTAGCTAAAGAGAGGCTTTACTAGGAACCATTGTTTGTTTATTAAACACACATGTATCAACGTTTCTGGTTAATACAATTCTAGCATGAGAAATAAACATTTATCATAAACAAGGAATAAGATAATAGCCACTTTATTATTGCCTCTCGGGCATATTCCCTTCAGTCTCCCACTTGCACTAGAGTCAATAATCTAGTCTGTAAGCACTTAAAACATATGGCGTTCTGATACGTCCATTTTGCATCACTATTTTATATCATAATTTTATTTTATTCATCGATATATTTCATGTTATGATGCATATCTTATGTTATTTTATCTCATTTTGCATGTTTTATAATTTTTGGAGAATAAACACTAGGACCAGAAATCTGATAGAAAAAGCACCGTCGGGATACCGTATTTCAGAAGATCGGAAGAAGAAGTGGGACACCGGGGGTGTCCTAAAAGTTCAGAGGAGGGACCCAGCCAGAAGGAGAGCCAGAGGGGGGCCACCATGGGGTGGCGCCGCCCTCTCTTGGTCGCGCCACCTAGGGGTGTGGCCACCCTGGCCCACCTCTGGGGGATATCTTTTGTGTGACAGTCCCCCAGGAAACCCTAAGCCTCATTCCATCGTTAAAGAATTATTCCGCCGCCGCCTCGGGGCAGAAAACACCCGAGGGAGAAAAGCTCTCTGGCAGGGAGAAATCTGCCGGGGAAATTCCTCTCCGAAGAGGGGAAATCACCGCCATCGTCACCGTCATCACTCTGGGCATCATCAAGATCGTCATCATCATCAACATCACCACCAGCACCATCACCCTCATCATCCACCGTCACCCCGCTGTAAAAATTAGGGGCCTCTATCTTTGTTTTGCATTAGATCTCTCTTCCGGTGTGGATTACTTGTTAGTAGTTGATGCTTGTGAGATCTATCGATGTTTGCACTTTATGACCAGATTGTTATCATCCATTATATCACCTCTGATCATGATCCATGTGAAGTTTTGTGAGTAGTTCGTGTTGTTATTGAGTACATGGGAGAAGTAAGGTTGTTAGTAGTGAAGTAATGTTGAGTAATATTTAATGTTTGTTATTTAAGTTGTGGTGTTATTCTTCTAGTCGTGTCATGTGAACGTTGACTACATTATACTTCACCATTTATGAGCCTAGGGGAATGCATCGTGTATTAGGCTACTAATTGTGGGGTTGCTGGAGTGACAGAAACCTAAACCCCCTTTAGGAAACCATTACACGAGGGAGCGTAGGATCCCGGAGTTTAAAGCTGTGGTTAGATTTATTTCTTAATTACTTTTATGTAGTTGCGGATGCTTGCAAGGGGTATAATCACACGTATGTTTTAGTCTTGGATGGGACGATACAGTAGCATAGGTTCACCCACACAAAACTTATCAAATCACCAAAATTATTCAACTGCATGGAACAAAAGCACTTGACAGAAACCTCCCGTGTGTCCTCGAGAACGTTTGTTAATCATAAGTAAACTCACCGGCTTGTCCTTTGCTGAAGAAAGGATTGGGACACTTGCTGGAATTATTACTACTGCATTTTATTTACTCGCACTTTATTAGTTTCCAATATCAAAAACCCCTATAAATCTATTTTCCATTATTTACAGTTATTCCTTCATCGAAACTGCTTGTCAACACCTTCTGCTCCTCGTTGGGTTCGACACTCTTATATATCGAAAGTACTATGATACACCCCCTATACTTTTGGGTCATCAAGACTATTTTCTGGCGCCGTTGCGGGGGAGCGAAGCGCTCTTGGGAAGTGGAATTGATAAAGGAAGCTTCATCTATAAGTGTTGTTTTTATTACTGTCTACTGCTTTATTACACTATGTTTGGATCTCCTTTTGAGTCCTTATTTGCGGGCACTGTTACCCCTGCTAGGGTAGTAAGTGACCCACCTCCTAATGATCTGGATCCTTATAAAATACGTATAAGATTGCTAAATATGCTAGGGATAACTGCTATTCAGGTGATGGAACTGTCCATCCTGGTGATCATTTTCTCTTTTTACATGAATTGCGCGAGTTGTTCAAGTGTGTAGGTATTACAATGAGTCAAGTGAAGAGGAAATTATTCTCTATATCATTGACAGGCCGAGCCACTGAATTGTTCAAACTGCTGAAAATAGCCAGACTATTGGATGGGAGGAAATTGTACCTCTCTTTTATTCTAAATTCTATCCTCCAAGTGAAATCCATAGAGATCGGAATTATATATATAATTTTTGGCCTCATAACGGAGAGAGTATTTCCCAAGCATGGGGGAGACTGAAGTTACTAATGCTCAAATGCCCCATTCATGAGCTCCCCAGTAATATTGTTATTAATAATTTCTATGCAAGGCTTCCTCTTCATGATAAGGATTTATTGGATGCTTCTTGTTCTGGATCATTTACACGTATGAAGGATGAAGCTAAATGGGATCTTCTTGACCGTATTCAAGAAAACACTAAAGCATGGGAGAACGACAAAGGTAGAAATTCAGGTATAAATTATGACTACGAATGCATTAAAACTTTTATGTCATCCAAGGATTTTCATAATGCTAGTGCTGTTTATGGTCTTGATTCTCAAGTTGCTGCAAACTTATCTATGGCTTTTGCTTCTTACATTGATATTCCTAAAAAGGAATGGGATAAGTACCATGCACCTTATAAAGATACTATTAATTGTGTTCCTGCTAGAGATATATAAGTTCATACTGTTGATTCTATTGTGCCTGAACTTTACATTCAGAAAATGCCTTTCCCTGCTAAGGTAAAAGAACATTCTATGTTAGCTAGTGTGGTTAATAAAAGTGCAAAGAAACTTGTAGAACCTGAGGAACAAATAACTATAGAACCTACAGTAGGAATAGTAAAGGACCTTGTTTCTGAAAATGTAGAAGAGGGACACATTATATTTTGTGAAGATGCTTCTAATATTGTCTCTCATCCTAGTAAATCTAGGAAACCTAGTGTTCCCGTGTTATCTGTTAGGATATGAGATCATTGCTATTATGGTTTGTGTGATATTGGTGCTAGTTCTAGTGCTATTCCTTATGAGCTTTATAAAGAAATCATGCATGAAATTGGTTCTTGTGAACTTGAAGACATTGATGTGATTATTCAACTTGCTAATAGGGAAACTATTTCTCCGATTGGTATTGTTAGAGATGTGGAGGTCTTATGTGGTAAAACTAAATATCCTACTGATTTTCCAGTACTAGGTACTTCTGCTAGTGATACTTGTCCGAATATATTCGGTAGACCTTTCTTAAACACTTGTGGTGTTGTTATAGATTGTAAAAAGGAGAAAATCCTTACAAAGTTTGATGGAGAGTCTTATGAATTTAATTTCTCCAAATCTGCTAAAACACCTTATGAAGCTGAATTGCCTTGTGAGAATTATAAAGTTGAACAATTGGCTGCTATTGCTCTTGCTCCTAACAATCCTTTGCAGCAATACATCGAATACCACGAAAGTGATGTCTTTATGGAAGAAAGGAATGAAATTGATGAGATTTTCCTACATTACCAAGCAATGCTGAAACATAATTTACCTGTGGAGGACTTGGGTACCACATTACCACCCAAGGAGGATCCTGTTTTGATTTAAAGCCTTTGCCCGATAATCTTAAATATGCTCATATTGATGATAAGAAATTATATCCTGTTATTATTAGTTATCAACTTTATGATAAAGAAGAGGAGAGATTATTGGGGATATTGAAGAAACATGGAGGTGCTATTGGTTATACGCTTGATGATTTGAAGGGGATTTCTCCTACTATTTGTCAGCATGATATTAATATTGAACCTGATGGAAAGCCAGTTGTTGAACATCAACGTCGTTTAAATCCTAAGATGAAGGATGTGGTAAGAAACGAGGTATTGAAACTCCTTGATGCTGGTATTATTTATCCTATTGCTCATAGTAGATGGGTTAGTCATGTGCATTGTGTCCTCAAGAAAGGAGGGATGACTGTTGTACCAAATGAACATAATGAACTTATTCCTCAAAGAGTAGTGGTTGGTTATAGGATGTGCATTGATTTTAGAAAGGTTAAAAAAGTCACTAAGAAAGATAATTATCCTTTTCCTTTTATTGATCAAATGTTAGAAAGGTTGTCTAAGAAAACTCATTTCTTCTTTCTTGATGGTTATTCTGGATTTTCTCAAATTGCTGTTAAAAAGCTTGATCAAGAGAAAACAACTTTCACTTGTCCTTATGGAACCTATTTTTATAGACGTATGCCTTTTGGTTTATGTAATGCTCCTGCTACTCTTCAAAGATGCATGTCTGCTATCTTTCATGCTTTTTGTGAAGAAATTGTGGAAGTATTCATGGATGATTTCTACGTATATGGAACTAAAGGGGTTGTTGCATAGAAAACAAAAATTTTCCTACGCGAGAGACACCCGAAAGGCCAAGATCTAATCTAGGAGACGAAGTGCAACGGGCAAAGAGAGGGTTAAGGAGAACACATACCCTCGAAGACACAAATCGTTACGGGATCAAATCTCGTTGTTGACGTAGTCGTACTCACACCGATCCCGGTAGCGAGAAGATGTGCACCGCAATCCGGCGGTGCCTCCGTGATCGGTCACACGTACGGTTGATGACGACCTCCGTTCCCTCGATCCAGCGGGGCGCGAAAGTAGAGGATCCCACGGAACTCCAGCAGCACGACGGCGTGGTTGTGAAGAAGAATCCTACGGCCAGTGCTTCGCCAAGCCGGAGACCATGGAATGGAGCAGCGGGTGGAGGGAAAAGCTAGTGGGCAAGTGTGTGGAGGAGGGAGAGCTCTCACCCTTATTTTATAGGAGAGGGGGGAGGCAGCCCAAGGGGGGTGCGGCCAACCCCATGGTGTGCCCCCACCTCTTCCCTCATGATGTGAGTGGACACTCCACTCACACCCACTCATGTTCCTTTAAAACCCCACTTAGAAAATCCAAGAGTTTTTCTTTAATAAATAAATAAAACAATTTTATTTCTTTATTTCAGCATTTGTTAATTCTATTAACAAACATTTGCATAAAGCACCTCGAATCATTTGTTAATTCTATTAACAACCATTCGACGAAAAACCCCTTGAACTATTTCAATTTTCCCCGAAACAATTTCGGTGCTGCCCAAAATATTCTTCGATATTCCGTATCCTCTCAAACGCGTCATCGAACCTTAAGTGTGTCACCCTAAGGTTCGCGAATAATATATACATGATCGAGACTCCTCGCCGATCAATAATCAACAGCGGGATCTGGAAATCCGTGATGACTCCTATATATTCAACGATGACTCTCGTGATTGTGTGAACCAACAACGTCGTGAACTATTCCCTTTGTCTCGCGATATTTTACTTGTCCGAGATTTGATCATTGGTATCAACCATACCTTGTTCAATCTCGTTACCGACAATTACTCTTTTCTCGTTCCCGTGATATAACATCCTTGTGATCATATCACGTGCTTGCAAGCGGTATCGATGTGATATCACCGAGAGGGCCCAGAGTACATCTGTCCGTCATTTTGGATGGCCAAATCCCACTCTTGATCCATGAGCCTCAACTAATACTTTCCGAATACCTAACGACACCTTTATAGTCACCCTGTTACGGTGTGACGTTTGATGACCTCAAAGCACCCTTCCGGTATCAGTGATTGACATGATCTCATGGTCTAAGGAATAAGTTACTTCGTATGCAAGATATAACAATATAAACTAAATGAATTGATTGTATTGTTATCTTGATATTGGGTAAGTGTTCATCACATCATTCTTCTAATGACATGACCTCGTTATTAACAACATCCAATGTTCATGATCAGGAAACCTTGATCATCTATTAATCAAGGAGCTAGTTAAAAGAGAGGCTTTACTAGGAACCATTGTTTGTTTATTAAACACACATGTATCAACGTTTCCGGTTAATACAATTCTAGCATGAGAAATAAACATTTATCATAAACAAGGAATAAGATAATAACCACTTTATTATTGCCTCTCGGGCATATTCCCTTCAGGAACTTCTTTTGATAATTGTTTGCAGAATCTTGATAAAGTTTTGTAGAGATGTGAGGAGACTGATCTTGTTCTTAACTCGGAGAAATGCCATTTTATGGTTAATGAAGGGACTGTTCTTGGACATAAAATTCTGAAAGAGGTATTGAAGTTGATAGAGCTAAAGTCAAAGGTATTCGTAGTATTCTTGGTCATGCTGGTTTCTATAGAAGGTTTATTAAAGATTTCTCTAAAATATCATAGCCTCTTACTAATCTTCTTCAAAAGGATGTACCTTTCGTTTTTGATGAAGATTGTAGAGAAGCTTTTAAAATTTTAAAGAAGGCTTCAATATCTGCCCCTATTGTTCAACCACCTGATTGGAATTTACCGTTTGAAATTATGTGTGATGCCAGTGATTATGTTGTAGGTGCTGTTCTTGGACAGCGGATACATAAGAAGTTAAATGTTATTCATTATGCTAGTAAAACTCTTGATGCTGCTCAAAAGAATTATGCTACCACTGAAAAAGAATTCCTAGCTGTAGGTTTTGCTTGTGATAAATTTAGGCAGTACATTGTTGATTCTAAAGTTACTATTCATAGTGATCATGCTGCTATTAAGTACCTTATGGAAAAGAAAGATGCTAAGCCTGGACTTATTAGATGGGTGCTTCTTTTACAAGAATTTGATTTACATATTGTGGATAGGAAGGGTGCTGAAAATCCTGTTGCTGATAATTTGTCTAGATTAGAAAATATCCCTGATGACCCTCTTCCTGTTAATGATAGTTTTCCTAATGAATAGTTAGCTATAATAACTCAAGAGAGGCCTTGGTATGCTGATTATGCTAACTTTATTGTTTCCAAGTATTTGTCCCCTACCTTTACAGCTCAGCAAAGAAGAAAATTCTTCTATGATTTGAGGCATTATTTTTGGGATGACCCGCAGTTATATAAAGAAGGTGTTGATGGTATTATGATAATATGTGTTCCTGAAAATGAACAACGAGAGATACTGAGAAAATGTCATAGTAGTGCTTATGAAGGACATCACGCTGGAGATAGAACTGCACATAAGGTTCTACAATCAGGTTTTTATTGGCCTACTCTCTTTAAAGATGCTAGAAAGTTTATTTTATCTTGTGATCAATGTCAAAGGGTTGGAAATATTTCTAGACGTAATGAAATGCCTATGAATTATTCTCTAGTTATTGAACCGTTTGATTGTTGGGGTTTTGACTTTATGGGTCCTTTCCATCCTTCACAAGGCTACACTCATATTCTTGTTGTTGTTGATTATGTTACTAAATGGGTATAAGCTATAACTACTAAAAGTGTTGATGGTGAAACCTCATTAAAAATGCGTAAAGACATTATTTTGCCTAAGTTTAGTGTTCCTAGATATCTTATGACTGATGGGGGTTCTCATTTTATTCATGGTGGTTTCAGAAAAAACCCTTGCTAAATATGATGTTAATCATAGAATTGCTTCACCTTATCATCCCCTAACTAGTGGGCAAGTAGAATTATCAAATAGATAAATCAAATCTATCTTGCAAAAGACTGTTAACAAATCTAGGAAAAATTGGGCTAAGAAATTAAATGATGCTTTGTGGGCTTATAGAACTGCTTATAAAAATTCCATGGGCATGTCTCCTTATAAAATGGTTTATGGAAAAGCTTGTCACTTGCCTTTAGAATTAGAACACAAAGCTTATTGGGCAGTGAAGGTCCTAAATAGAGATTTTAAACTTGTTGGTGAGAAAAGGTTGCTTGACTTAAGTTCTTTAGATGAATGGAGGAGTGAAGCATATGAAAATGCTAAGCTTTTTAAAGAGAAAGTTAAAAGATGGCATGATAAGAGAATTATTAAAATAGAATTTCATGTTGGTGAGAAAGTGCTATTGTATAGGTCTCGTCTCAGTTTTTTTGCAGGGAAACTACTCTCGAGATGGGAAGGACCTTTTGTTATCGAAGAGGTATATCGTTCTGATGCAATTAAAATTGTTTCCCTTGAAGACAACACTTCACAAGTGGTGAATGGCCAAAGACCGAAGCATTATATTTCTGGAGATCCTTATAATGAAAATGTTGATTGTATTCAAGACATGATCCCGGAGGAGTTTATTAAGAAACATATTTTAGAAACTGCAGAGTCAGCTTTCGAATATGTATCAGTTTTGGTAAGAAAACATTCGCGAAACATCTTCCAACTTTTATTTTTACTGTTTTTGGAAAATATGAAAAATTATGAGCCGGAAACGAGGCGGAGACAGAGCCCGGAGGCTCCACGCCATATGGTGGCGCGGGCCCACTCCTGGTCGCGCCAACCTATGGTGTGGGCGCCCTGGAGCCCCTCTCTGACTCGTTTTCGACCTGGACTTTCCTTTCGTTATAAATTTTTTTGCTATATAATCCCCTGGATCCCCCGAGGTGCGTATATTATTTTCTCGTCGTGTTTCTGTTTCGAGTTGTTTCTGCCAGGATCTGTTTTCGGTTTTAGAAGCATCATGGTCTCCGCCAATGACAACAAGGGGAAGGGTCCAAAGGAAGATGATGTCCAAGACCTGGAGCAGGAGGAAGAGATCGAGAGTGGAGCTGAAGGAGATGTAGAAGAGAACTCACAAGTGCGTCCACGCGCCACCGTCGCAAGCATTAGAGTGGTTGCTAACCCCTTGAAGCTCAAGAGAGGTGCACATATGAGCATCGGAGGGAAGATTCCACGTCACGCCTTAGCATCAAGAACGCCTGCTGCGGGCGTTAAGAACCACTTCCACTCATTAATTCATGATTATCAGTACAAAAAGGTGCCCTAGAGGGATTTTCCCTCTATGTGGGATATCAATCGTTCTAACAGTGCAAATGAAAGAAGCTCTCAACCTAAGGAAGAGTGGGGGAAAATCTTGGTGGCTGGAATTCATAGTCCGACATGCATGCAAACTGTACTGATCGCAATACGGAGGTGATGCGTATGCTTATGTTCGCGATTGAAGATCTAAAGAAATCAATTGATAAGCTCATCGAGAAGGACTGACCACCACCACCAAAGAATTGATTCGTCATTGGGTTTGGCATCCCCTCGGCTTGTTCCAATCTTGGGGGGAGTGCCGCGATATCACATCACTATCTTTCATCATTTTAGTTTTTCACTAGAATCATATCATGAGTAGAGAAGTTATCATATAGGATGGTTTGTAGTATGGAAGTGTCTCTCCTTAGTTGGTTATTGTTGTATCCGTTGGTGTGAGTTGCCGGTTTGAAATATTAATGACAAGTTTCATCATTTACTTTCTTCACACATCATTTTAGTTTTCAATTTCCGTCATATGGTTGAGCTTGTTATTAGTATTTGGTATCACTCTAGAGATTATCAAGTTAATCTAGTTGGTTTTGGCAAACTTAGCTTGGGTCAGCAGAAATAATAATTTGAGATGCTAGTATAAGAAGAGGAATTTTCCTATTAGCTCGTAAACTTAGTATTCACAAGTTAAGATCGCTTGGGCTTTCAATGAAGATTGCATGAGTGGTTTCATCATATGTATATTTTTTTGTTTTCCATCAACTCTTATGCTTGCTACCCAACCTTGCTCGCCAAAAACCCTGTACTGAGAGGGAATGCTTCTTGTGCATCCAAAACCTTGAGCCCCAAAACCTTGCCATTGTGTACACCATACCTACCTACATGTGGTATTTAACAGCCACTCTAAGTAAAATGCTCATGTGCTACCTTTAAAACTTTCAAAATTATTCTTGTTTTGTGCCCCTGTTTTAGCTCACGAGGACGTAAATAGAGAATCTTTATCTCACTTGTTGATTGGACTTCAAACACCTGGACTAGTGGCTTCATCCGCTTATCCAAATGCTAGAAGAGCTCGCAGCAGGGTGCCCAGCCCCAAAACTAATACACAAATTCTCTTCACTATTTTTGCCCCTGATTTATCAGTCAAAGCATAATCGTGTAAACAAAAGAGAATGATGGATGACCTTCTACACCAGTTGCGTCCCTCATATGGGAGCCGCTCTTATGAAGTCTAGTTGTCTTGTGACGTACTTTATTGTCTGTTTACCATTCGTTGACATAAGCATACACCTCTCTTAAAAATGTTTTCAATACCTCTGTTTAATAAAATAAAAGCTCTAGCACATGAGTGATCCATGCTTCCCTCTGCAAAGGGCCTTTCTTTCACTTTTATGTTGAATTAGTATACCCATTTCTCTCTGTCTCCAGCAAGCATTTGAGTTGTTGTGATCTCACCATCTATATGTTGATTTACTCAATCATGTTTTCTATTCTTCTTTGCTTAGAACATGCTTTATTATCTGAATGAATATTACTTTGAAAAGCTATGAATCACTGCAAAATAATTATTATAATTAAACATGTTAAGCTCTACAAGATGAGCCTTATTATAAAGACTTCACCTAAGATAAGCAGGAGATCATTAAATGTTCTCTGACCAATAATGAAGTTTGCCATTACCAATTTTGATTCTCTCTTTTGTATCTTTGTTTGTGACTCCCATTACTTGTTTCAAGTTAGGTTACATGAGAGGAAGTTGTTGTCTATAATGATTGGTGCATAGATAGATGTGATGCTTCTTGTCCGTATTTTATTTATCGACTCTTCACTCCATAAACATGTGGTCATGTTTTCCGAGTTAAGTTTCGCTTGGGGACAAGCGAGGTCTAAGCTTGGGGGTAGTTGATACGTCCATTTTGCATCACTATTTTATATCATAATTTTCTGTTATTCATCGATATATTTCATGTTATGATGCATCTCTTATGTTATTTTATCTTATTTTGCATGTTTTATAGCTTTTGGAGAATAAACACCGGGACCGGGAATCTGATGGAAAAAGCACCGTCGGGATACCATATTTCAAAAGATCAGAAGAAGAAGTGAGACACCAGGGGTGTCCTTAAAGTTCAGGGGAGGGACCCAGCCAGAAGGAGAGCCAGAGGGGGGCCACCATGGGGTGGCGCGCCCCCTGGCCGCGCCACCTAGGGGTGTGGCCACCCTGGCTCACCTCTGGGGGATATCTTTTGCGTCCTCATTTGAGAAATACCTCCCATCACCATATAACATTTTGTGGTAATCAAAAACTTAGCTGACTGTCCTGCAGGAAACCCTAAGCCTCATTCCATCGTCTAAGAATTATTCCGCCGGCGCCTCGGGCGGAAAACACGCGAGAGAGAAAAGCTCTCTGGCAGGGAGAAATCTGCCGGGGAAATTCCTCTCCGGAGAGGGTTAATCACCTCCATCGTCACAGTCATCACTCCGGGCATCATCAATATCGTCATCATCATCATCATCACCACCAGCACTATCACCCTCATCATCCACCATCATCCTAATGTAACAATTAGGGGCCTCTATCGTTTTTTTGCATTAAATCTCTCTCCTGGTGTGGATTACTTGTTAGTAGTTGATGCTTGTGAGTTTATCAGTGTTTGCACTTTATGACCAGATTTTTAGCATCCATTATATCACATCTGATCATGATCCATATGATGTCTTGTGAGTAGTTCGTGGTGTTCTTGAGGACATGGGAGAAGTCAAGTTGTTAGTAGTGAAGTAATGTTGAGTAATATTTAATGTTTGATATTTAAGTTGTGGTGTTATTCTTCTAGTGGTGTCAAGTGAACGTCAACTACATGATACTTCACCATTTATGGGCCTAGGGGAATGCATTTTGTATTTGGCTACTAATTGTGGGGTTGCCGGAGTGACAGAAACCTAAACCCCCTTTAGAAAACTATTACACGAGGGAGCATAGGATCCCGGAGTTTAAAGCTGTGGTTAGATTTATTTCTTAATTACTTTCTTGTAGTTACGGATGCTCTCAAGGGGTATAATCAGAAGTATGTATTAGTCTTGGATGGGACGGTACATTAGCCTAGGTTCATCCACACAACACTTATCAAAACACCAAAATTATTCAACTGCATGGAACAAAAGCACTTGACAGAAACCTCCTGTGTGTCTTCGAGAACGTTTGTTAAATATAAGTAAACTCACCGGCTTGTCCTTTGCTGAAGAAAGGATTGGGCCACTTGCTGCAATTATTACTACTGCATTTTATTTACTCGCACTTTATTTATCTACAATATCAAAAAACCCTACAAATATATTTTCCAGTATTTACAGTTATTCCTTCATCAAAACTGCTTGCCAACACCTTCTGCTCCTCATTGGGTTCGACACTCTTATTTATCAAAAGTACTACGATACACCCCCTATACTTGTGGGTCATCACGTTCCAGTGTTATTACCATGATTTTCATGTGGTAAACGTCATAAAAAATATCTGAACTGTTCAGGTCCTATTGTATTTGCATGTTCTTTGCGTCTACACGCATCACTCATTCTCTTATGAGATTGCTCTATATATATTTGGTCAACCGGAGAGACCTTAATTCCTCAGCTTAATCCAATGTTACTAACATTGTGAAAATGTAGCTTCATAGTGTGAGCATTCTTGGAAATTCATCAAGTTAAATAAAGAACTCCTTGACACAAAATACTCCTATTATTGGTTGTCAACACAGCGATATGCCTTTGTTGTAGTATCTGTCACAATAATTTAATTTTGAAACTCTTTCAAATCCAGCAAGGAACTTTCTTCCAGCCTATTGTGCTACCCTTCATCACTTATTTTAGTTGAGATAAAATTACTTGAATAGATGACAGGACTATTAGTGTAACATATTACAACAAATAGTTTGTCATTATTGCATAGGAAAACACATCCTTAGCATTTCTAAAATGGCATAAGGATCTCTCCCACCGTTGTCTAATCATCATATGAATTATCCTTCTATAAGAATTATCCTTCTATAACATTTTATAGCACGAGACTCATATGGTTGTGTACATAGCATGGAACATGTGACTTAGAAATCTCAATTTCATTATGCTCATCATGTGTCAAAACACTTGAATATTTCTCAATTGTTTTCCATGTGGTAAGAGCTCCTTCTTGTCATTTTGATATTGACTTAATTTAATATTTCATCTATGTAATTTGGCTCAACCATATTAGGCGCTTCAATCCATCTCTTATGGATATTGATGCCCAATATCTTCTAAGCCTTTGATCAATATGAAAATCTTAACCTTGTTAATTTGTAATACATATTTTCCAATCAACCATATGTCATCTACATAAAGCATTGTAAATATTTCCTAGCGCTCCCACTTAATTTCTTGTAATTCTACAAGCATCTTTATTGTTCATGATGGAATCAAACTCATTTGATACCTTCATTAAGGTAAAGATTCCAACTTCGTTATGTTCACTTCAACCATTTAAGTGTGCATACTTTTCCAGCAACCTGTTGAATTTTACAAAACTCGCAGACTATGTCAAGTACACATCCTTGATCAAACTTCCTTGAAAGGAAAGTTGTTTTTTTGTTATTCAACTGCCATGTCATAATATGTAACTTTTTGTTAGAACTATCCGTAAATACTAAAGCATTACTATAAAGATCAAAATCTTGAAGTAGTCAACTCTTTGACCTTCGTCGAAAACATATTTTCGACAAGTACAACTTTCAAAGGATGTAAATATCCTTGTCTTTGTTGCTATATAGACCCGTTTTCTATCGTTAGGCACCATGCCTATCGAAAGGACTACCAAGTCACATACTTGATAATCATACAGGGATTCTATCGCGGATATAATGACTCATAGCCAATTTAACGAAGTCAGGGCCTATCATTTGCTTCCTTTATAAGGTCTAGGTCCTTTGTTGTAAAAAAAAACACTTCACTCTCAAACCACAAGTTGGTCTAAGTACAAAGTTTTAGGACTTTTGTGGTTCAGTGTCTTCTACTTTGTCAAAACAGGAAACCCCGGAACACTTCCAGTACCGCGCTACTCTTGACATGATAATGGAAATTCTCTAATCTCGTTGAGTTTGTATTGTCTTCACACTCATTTGTTTCGCAAGAACTACTTTCTCGAGAAATCAACCGTTTCTGACAAACAACATTTGTCTTTGGTTCGGTGATAGGAGAAATACCCAATGGATTCGTTGGGATAACCTTATAAACATATATGCATCCCATTTTGGTTGTAAACATTTTACACATGCTATGCATACCAAAACTTAAGAAAAAGACAATTTGGGTCATTACCCAAACTATATCTTATATGGTGTCAATTTCAATGGATCATGATGGTGCTCTTTTCAGTGTAAAAGCGGTTGTCTCTAATGTATAAAGTACAAAATTATAATGGCAGATTATTAATCTTACCATGTCCAACAAGGTTTGATTTTGTCTCTTGAATACTCCAAACTAATGTGGGGTATTCGAGAAGTATAAGTTCTAGAACAGTTCTGCAACTCCTCAGATGTTTTGCTAAACTTGTAACTCAAACTTTATCCTTTATGATCCAATCATAAATACTTGATTATCTTGTTACGATGATTTTTTACTTCGTACTAACAATAATTTGAACCAATTCAAAATGTCAAACTATGCTCTCTTTAAATAGATATACGCATATATCTACTCAAATCATCGGCGGAATTTTATGAAGGAAAAATTAATCCACCACATATGACTATAAATAATGGACTATATACATCAACATGTACAATCTCCATTAAATTAGTCGTCCATTCTACTTTGGCCTATGAACGGAATTCTAGTCATCTTTTGGACGAGGTCTCACAAGCGTCAATTTATTCAAAACAAAATGACTCTGAAAGTCCATCAATATGGAGTTCCTTCATGTTTTCCTTTCCAATATGAACTAAAATGGCGGTGTCACAATTTAAGTAAAAAAAAATTACGTCTTGCAACATTTAGCATTTAGTCTTATAGATGTTTACTTTACCAACACAATTTATATTAACTCATCCATCAATTATGGAATATGGTCATAGTTTGAACAATCTCATTTGTTCTAAAAAAAAAACCGGAACGAAATAACAACTTATTAAGTTCTTAAAATAAATCTTGAATGTTTGATTCGATACGACAATGAACACAATAACACTTTATTTCTGTTCTTGTCATAATCGATTCCACATCTACTACAAGTTCCTTTTAGGCCCTTGTGTTTATTGGATTGTGTTTCTTTGTATGACAACTCATACCAACCAATCTGGTATCAAAATACCCAAAAAATACTTTGTTAACTAGTAATACATCTATAACTTGTATATCGAGTATATACTTGTTAGCTGGACTTTTCCAGTTATCTTCTTTTATGCCATATACCTTTTTGTAATTATATTTTCAGTATTCCCTTTTCTTTACAGAAGAATCATTCAACATCAAACAATGCTAGTCGCACTAGCTCATTTTTCTTGGCGTGCTAGTCATATACTATCACCCATTGAGTCATACTTTGAGTTTGATTGTTATACTAATATCACCATATTAATAGCATTCTTACGGATTCCAGTCTTAGCAATCTCCAAGTAAGGTAAACGATTTTTACCCATACTTTCAATCCATCCCATCATAACAATTTTATGATTAAGCTACTATAGCTCGAAGGAAGCAATTTAGAGGATAATTTTTAGCATCCAACTTCTTGGAATATTCAAACGCCTTGCGTCTTCAATCATTGCATATATTCAAATAATATAAGCATACATTGTCACGCTAAATTATACTCAGTCATGTTGCCACAAATAAGTTTCTGGATATCAATATATCTTTCACTTGATTGTTTCCGAAAACAATTCTTTTTAGTTCCTAAATCACCTTGATCAACAAACATTCTTTTGAAGATAAAGTAATATGGAAGCAAGCATGACTCTGGATTCTAAGTAGGAATAATTTTCTCTCTAAATCAATCAATCATTAATCATACCGAGCTAGGTAGGAAATACCGAAAATCTACAATAGGACTCAATTTTAAATTTCACTAATACGATACCAAACTTAAATGGTTTTACCAGATCATAACAGATATATCTCAATTAACAATCTAAGTGTAAGGTAGTTTGTGTATGTCAATGCATACTACAATTTGTGCAAAGTCACTTTGATTGGTTGTTCATGATAAATAAGTTCAACTTAATTAAAAATTACTACGTGAACTCACACTCAAAAACAACATCCCTCTAGTCGTTTTAGTGATTACACGAACCAAATTCACTACACCAAAACCGATCATCACATGAGATGATGTTGCTTCAAAGGCGAACATCGACATGTTCATCATACCATCCATATGACTCATGCTTTACCTTTCGGTTACGTGTTCCGAGGCCATGTATATACATGCTAGGCTCGCCAAGTAGAACCGTAGTATTGCATGTGTTCCGAGGCCATGTCTGTACATGCTAGGCTCGTCAGCACCCGTTGTATGCGAACGTTGAGTCTGTCACACCCGATCATCACGTGGTGTCTCGAAACGACGAACTTTCTTAATGGTGCATACTAAGGAAGAACACATTATTATGTTGATATTAAGTGAGAGGGGTCATCTTATAAAGCTACCGTCGCAATCTAAGAAAATAAGATGCATAAAAGTATTAACATCACATGAATGGATAATGTGATATGATATGGTCTTTCTTGCACTTGATCTCCATCATGTGCATCATGGTATGATCTCCATCATTCCACCGGCGTGGTACCAAGGTACATGGATCCTCCATCTTGATTGTCCATCAATAATAAGACAACCATATGGATTCCTTCCGGTATATCAATAATTTACAAAAGAGATCATCTCATAATCAAATTTTTAACATTGGCCATATCACATCACATGCCCAGCAAAAACTAGTTAGACGTCTCTAAGTTATTTTTTGCATATTTTACGTGGCTTAGGGCTTTCGAGGATAAAACCGTTCATACCTACGAACATCAACCACAATGTTGATAAACACATTTTTAGCAACCCTTCGTAGTTTAGATCTTAACTATAGTAGGAGAAACCGACACCCGCAAGCCACTTATGCAATACAAGTTGCATGTCAGTTGTGGAACAAGTCTCATGTACGTGGACATGTAAGGTTAGTCCAGCCGCTTCATCACACTATGACACTAAGATCATAAAATACTCAAGGAGGCAATAACATGATCATCAACAGCCACATACACCTATGTGTTCTACCCGTACAAATCATTTATGCATAGATCCGGCTCTTATACCACTGAAGGGTACGTTGCGTGGAAAACCAAAATTTTCCTAGGTGCGATAAACCCGAAGGGCCAAGATCTAATCTAGGAGAAGAAAGTTAATGGGCATAGAGAGTCTTAGGAAATATATCCTTTAAGACACAAAGCGTTACGATATGAAATCTCGTTGTTGGCGTAGTCGTACTCACACCGATCCCGAGAGCGAGAAGATGTGCACCGCAATCCGGCGGTGCCTCTGTGATCGGTCACATGTACGGTTGATGACGACCTCTGTTCCCTCGATCCATCGGGGCAGCGGAAGTAGAGGATCCCTCGGAACTCCAGCAGCACGACGGCGTGGTGGTGGTTAAGAATCCCACGGTCAGGGCTTCGCCAAGCCGGAGACCATGGAAGTGAGCAACGGGTGGAGAGGAAGTGAGGTGGGTAAGTGTGTGGAGGAGGGAGAGCTCCAACCTCCTTTTATAGGGGAGGGGGAGGCAGCCCAAGGGGGTGCGGCCAGCCCATGGTGGTGCCCTCACCACTTCCCTCATCATGTGAATGGACTCTCCACTCACACCCACTCATTTCCCACTTAAACTCCACTCAAAAATCCCAAACCTTTTTCTTTAATAAATAAATAAAATAATTTTATTTCTTTATTTCAGCATTTGTTAATTCTATTAACAAACTTTTGCATATAGCACCTCGAATCATTTTTTAATTCTATTAGCAACCATTCGATGAAAAACCCCTTGAACTATTTCAATTTTCCCCGAAACAATTTCGGTGTTGTCCAAAACATTCTTCGATGTTCCGTATCCTCTCAAATGCGTCATCAAACCTTAAGTGTGTCACCCTACGGTTCGCGAATAACATAGACATGATCGAGAATCCTCTCCGATCAATAATCAACAGCGGGATCTGGAGATCCGTGATGACTCCTATATATTCAATGATGAATCTCGTGATCGTGTGAACCATCAACGTTGTGACTAATTCCCTTTGTCTTGCGATATTTTACTTGTCCGAGATCCGTTCATCGGTATCAACCATACCTTGTTTTATCTTGTTACCGACAAGTACTCTTTACTCGTTCCGTGATATGACATCCTTGTGACCTAGTCACGTGCTTGCAAGCGGTGTCGATGTGATATCACCGAGAGGGCCCAGAGCATATTTCTCCGTCATTTGGATGGACAAATCCCAATCTTGATCCATGAGTCTCAACTAATACTTTCTAAATACCCAATGGCACATTTATAGTCACCCTGTTACGGTGTGACGTTTGATGACATCAAAGCACCCTTCCGGTATTAGTGATTGACATGATCTCATGGTCTAAGGAATTAGTTACTTCGCATGTTTGATATAACAATGTATACTTAATGACTTGATCGTATTGCTATATTCACTTTGTGTATATGTTCATCACATCATTCTTCTAATGACATGACCCCGTTATTAACAACATCCAATGTTCATGATCAGGAAACCTTAATCATCGGTTAATCAATGAGCTAGCTAAAGAGAGACTTTACTACGAACCATTGTTTGTTTATTAAACACACATGTATCAACGTTTCCGGTTAATACAATTCTAGCATGAGAAATAAACATTTATCATAAACAAGGAATAAGAAAATAATCACTTTATTATTGCCTCTCGGGCATGTACGACGTGAGGCTAGTGACGAGGCTCGCCAGGGTGTTCGTGGGCTTTGTGAATTTCCTTTGACCCGTGCATTTTGTTGGAATGAATCTCCCCTTGATTCATGCCTAGGTTCGTTCTGTTAAGGAATTTGTAATTTGAAAACAATACTTTCCTTGATCTCGCTGGGTTGTGTTTGGAAAAAATTTCTGGTGGTCAATTCTTTTGGAGAGAAACCTTGTCAATTGTGTTGTGTCTAAGACATCAGTTTTTGTTTCCGGGATCACTAATTCTATTAGATGGTGAGAAAATGTAAATATTTTTTCTGTGTCCAATGGATGCAGATGAAATTAAGGACATATAATATAATGTATACTATGTTTGTATAAAGTCAAACAACGAAGCAACTTGTGAATGGAAAATGGAATAAGCTCCGTAGCTGGATGTGTTTTTTGCAATGTGCACCTAGACGTGTTTGGAGGGGTTCTTTGCAACATGCAAAGGTTGTTGCACAGATCCCAATAAGTGAGTGGACATCCAGGATAAGCCCGGGACACCCACGCATGTGTGGAAAGTGTTTTCCCCAAGGCGGCCAGATTGTGTGTCTTGACTCACGATGGCACTTTCTTATTGATGCCCTTTTTAAATAGGAACACAACCGCTAGGCCACAATGCTTTCTTGTAGAACATTCGGTTTTAATCTTCTTATTGTTTATTTTTTCTGTTTTAATTTTTCCCATCTCTTTTCTATTTCTGTTTTTTTTCGTTTTATTCTTTATTTTCTATTTTTTTATTTTATTATTATTTATTGTTAATTTTATTTTCCTTTATTTTGAAAATATTTGTTTTTTTATTTTAAATAATCTAAATTATTTTTCGTTTCTGTTTTTACAGAACTTTTTTTAGATGTTGAACCATTTTCGGTTTGAAACCATTTTCAATTTGCAATCATTTTTAAAAATCAGAACTTTTTTAAAATTTGGAACCATTTTGGTTCACCGTAAATTTTGGTTCGCTAATATTTTCGTTCACCAAATATTTTGGTTCACTATTAGTTCTGGTTCACCGAAAATTTTGGTTCACTATTGTTTCTGGTGCATCCAGTTTTTCTGTTCACTATTATTTTTCGTTCACCGAAAAAGTTTGTTCGCTATTATTTTTGGTTCATCAACATTTTTCGGGCACCGATGGTTTCACTATTTTCTTTTTGGTTCACCGAAATTTTTGATACAGAATTACTTTTAGTTCAAACTGAAAAATGTTGAGATAAAAATTTGTTCAAATTTGATAATTGTTCATAGGTAACATTTGTTCATGGTTTAAATCATTTATATATTTAAAAATCATTCAAACTTAAAAGTTGTTCAAAATTAAAAATCGTTCATATTTTAGAAAAGACTGAAATTTTAAAAAATGTTTTCAGAATAAAAAATTGTTATATTTTTCGAAATATACTGCCTATAGTGATTTTAGCACTAAACGTGGGGATTTTAGCTATGCCATCTAAAATAAAAAAAATAATCCAATGGTACGGATAGAAAGGAAAACACCAAAACGATCGCTCGATCGGGAGACTGACAAAAGAAGTGCGGGCATCACGAACTAACGATCGTGGAGACCGGCATAAGACTGGTAGTGGAGACTGACCAAAACGTGCGCAATTCCTTTAATGGGCTTCTACCAAAATGGGCCTAACGAAAGCTGTGGGCGAGTCCTAGGGCATGGCTCCCTAAGAGCAACCTATAGGGGACCCCCTCATAAGAACGAAGTGTATATTGACTATATAAAAAATTTGGGCCCCCTAAAAATTCGGGGCCATGTACGGGCTGCACAGTTGGCACAACCATGGTTCTGGGCCTGGGTACACAGATAATACTAAGATAAGTGAGTATGAATATATCAAAAAGTTGACGCAATATTTTTTACTACAAATCCACAAAATTGTCTCTTTTTTAGCTCACATAGTAAAATATTTCGTAATGACACGTTACACCTATGTAAGATTTTGGTCCCGAACAATTTTTCCCCAGAGTGGACTTGGGATTCTTAGTTACAACGGCAACAGAGAAATCTCTAACGATTATCGGACAAATAAAATAAATTAAATGCAAATTTTCTCAAGAAGGGTCATCTAGCGTTAGGGCGTGTTTGTTAGCCGGGTCTCTTCGACATGTGTTTCTCAACTGGACCAAGTTGACTTTATACGGGTTGGGCTGAGATTTTGCTGTGTGTTTGGTAGGTTGTATGTGTTCAAACAGGTTGGGCCGAGACGTTGTTTGGTAGGTTGCATGTGCTGAGACTAGTGTCCAGGAATTAAAATAAAAAACAGGTCCAAAGTTTTACACACAAGTCCTTGAGAGGAAATTTAAAAAGCAATCAAGTCCTTCAACTAGTCCAACCACCGATCTGGACAGAGCAGCTCGCCGACGTCAGCACTCGACGCCATCCACGGCGGTGGCGCTCGTGACCATCCACGGCGATGGCGCGAGTCACGAAGTTTCGACGCTCGTGGCCAACCAAGGCGGTGCTACGGAGGGGCGCTCGGTGCCCATCAACGTAACTCTATTTTGGCGATGGCCCTAGGCACCGACTGTGGAGATTGAGGTGGCGCAGAGCGACCAGACCCGGTCGAGCGTAGACGACGGCCAAAGGTGGGGTGCGATGCATAGCTACCACATGTGCGTGAACAAAGGGATGTTAGTTATCAAATTTAGGTTCACTTTTTGTTTCAAAATGTTCCTTACAAAAGTAACATATACAGATGGATCTGATCAATCTAACCATAAAAATCCATATGTTACATCTTTTCATATATAGGTACTCAGATAATACTGAGATAAGTGAGGTATGAAAATAGCAAAGAGTTGACGCAATATTTGTTATTACAAATCCACAAAATTGTCTCTTTTTGTAGCTCACATAGTAAACATATCTCATAATGACATGTTACACCTATGGAAGATTTTGTTCCCAAACTTTTTCCCCAGAGAGGACATGGGATTTCCGGTTACGGCGGCAAGTGAGAAATCCTAAATGATTATCAAACATTTCTTTTAGACAAAAAAAAATCAAATTTTCAATGCTAATTTTCTCTAGAAGGGTCGTCTAGTTTAAACTCCAACTAGACTCAACCCCCTGTAGCGTAGTGGTATGCCTCTGTTTAGTCTTGTAGACACTTACCAGGTAATAGGTTCGAATCTTGTTGGCCCCTGCTTTTCATAATAATGGAGATTTAATCTCTCATAGAGATAATAATTCTCAAATAATAGACACGGGCGGGGAACTCGAAGCTGGGATCACTAGGACATGTATATATACGTGATAATAATACATTTTATTTATCTATGTTTGCGCATACAAAATAAAAAAGTCTCTCTTAGCATCAACTAATAGTTGTGGTGTACTAGATTTAACACATGTTTATTAGGCTGCAACCTTTTGCTTTTAACCATGTGTTGGAACTGATCCCGCACGCTGTTAAAACCAACCCATGCTTTAGAGAGATTTCCATATGAACTGTTTCATATATGATTATTATGATAAATCTTGTGTGAGTTCCATTTTCACCTTGAAGACCCTTGATAATACGGATTTTCCTCACAAGCTCAAAACTACAAAAAAAAAAAAACTATATCTTCAGACCTTACTCTGAGTCTTCATGTTTTCTCGATCAAATCAATAGCTCCGAGGTAGCATGCGTCGTTATATCTTCAAGTACGTCACAGAGAATACTGACTTGATCCAAAACTTTGTCGTTTGTTCTTCATCCATACCGTCTTCATGCAACCTCATTTCCAGGATGATGTAGCGTACGATGGGTTAGTTAGTGGGTGTGGTGACTTGAAATTATATGTTCGTTGTCGCACAGAAGATATTACCACAAGTAGCACCCTCTTAGATTTTTCTCTGGCAAATAAGTTATATGCGACTTGAATGTTCGTGTAGGTGTTCTTTTCAATGATGTTGAGGCACTCAGGCATCTTGTGTCGTTGATTAAGGCAGTAGGTATGCATGTCTTCAAGTTCGCCCGATGTTATGATGATCGACGTTTGTCTTGATTCTTGAATGTTTTCCAACCAGCTGATAATATATCATTGATTAGTGCTAAACTTGAAGATGATTCTCCATGATAGAGAGAGTGTGTTACTACACCCACGATATTGCTCCCCGACAATGGCCCCCAAAAGGTCTTGATATCCCACATGTATATGAGACCGTGTGTAGCCCTTTTTATAAGTAAGAATGTCGAACCAATAAAGAGTTAAAGGTAGGATAAATGTTCTCTCGAGTTCTATCAAACATTGATACAACTATACACACACTAAATGTTTACTTTATCTAGGAAATAATTCTAGGGAAATAATACGGGTATGAGAGATAGCTTTGCAAGATAATAAATACAAGAAAGTAAATGTTAGTGCTCAGCAATAGAATATACTAAGTAACAATAAACTAACAGTACCATGGGTGTGGAAAAGTGGTGGTAGTTATGATGGATTTGTCCATAATCAAAAAGTCAAATGCAAGGTTGATATTCCTCTTTTATGAGGGAGAGGCAAAACTAACAAGATCTCACTATCCAATGATTGCAAGTACTTATAATTGAAACTCTAGAAAAAATCCGTAACTATTAGAAGATACATAAAGGTAAAAATACCCAACCATAGTATTAAGATCAAAATATCCTCTTTATCCCATATGCTTTAATCACTAGATTGGGGCTCATGTTTCTGTCACTCAAGCAGCCCTCCCTCTATCTTTCTCCACATACTACAAACCCTATGATGTGATCCATGTGCGCATAAGGGCACCATAGAACTGTAACAAATACAATATATAGCTCAAAGTATCTATAGATATTCAACAATCAATCATAGGACAAAAGGGAACTACACAAACATGACATACATGCAATAGATCATCTGCAAACAATTTATAATGTTAAACACCATGTTTACATAGGGAGGTACAGTGGTGTGTGGGAGGATGAACCATTGTATACAAGGAGGAATTGGTGATGGAGATGGAGGTAAAGACGGTGGAGAGGACAGCGCGGGGCGCAGGGCGGCGCCGGCGTCGGCTGTGAGCGCCGCCCCTTAGCCCTCTTCTTTCATGGCTTCTTGGGATCCCTACCCCATGGAGATGGGATCCATGGGGGAGGCTAAAAAATATCTTTGGTGTCTGGAAATTTGTGGTATGGGGTGTCTCTCACGACCTAGGTTTCCTCCCTTTATATAGTCTCACGGATTTCCGTCATCCCATCTAGGTCTGCACTAAATCAGGTGTATCTCGGCCGTCCCGACTTGGAATCAAGAAAATTTTAAGTCTAGAATGTTTGTCGCAAAATTTCACACAATTTTGTCTTCTATGAGATTTCCGTTTGACGCCATCTTTGACCAGTAATGTGGCAATCTTTAAAAAGAGTTTTCAGACAGATACCAGGAAAGTCCCAATTCGATTCCAACAAGGATTACTCTTCTATTTTTGCTAATTCTTACACATCAAAGTGTAAAATAAGAATATTGTGCACTTTTGCAACTGTTGGTATGTTAGTCCAAATAAATCATAAACTTAATATAAAAACAATTATCAAATCATAAAAGTAGCATGAAACCATCAAAAATTATAGATACGTTCTGGACGTATCAGTAATATGGAAAATACTTTGAGTATCATAATAATTAAACAACATGGTTCCTCACGAGATAAACCAAATATCAAGCAAATAAGTTCAACTAAAAAATGGACACAAGTTCTATAAAAATGATAAACGAGCATGCTTGTGTCCGACCCTTGCAAATCCCGCGAGATACCCTAGGAGAACTTCTTATCCCCCTTTGGCATCGAAACGCCAAAAAGGGAAAAGAGCGATGCTAGTGCCCCATGTGATCACCCGGAGACCTCATCATCGTCCTCGTCACCATCATCCCCATAAGAGGCATCCTCCTCATCATCAGTGTATGAGCATTCATCCTCATCGTCTGTTTCATCATCCATATCTGCTTCATCAGTGCGAGTTGTGTTGCGAGAGAAAGAAGGAGCCTTTGTGTTATATAGCTCCTTTTCCACCTCAACCCATGGATACTGAGAGGCGCCCCATTTATTGTATGGAGTGGGAGATCTAGCCTTAGGAGGCGATCCTGTAGAGCCACTAAGGTGGTGAAGAATAAGCTGGTGAGTATGAGCTGACTGGAGGTCACGACAATACGCATTATACTGCTCATGATAGATATCCACCTTCATGCATAGGACATTCCGTTGGAACTAGTTTAGCTTCCTGGTATGTGGAGCAATAGAAGCTGAAGGAGTATAATGCCTACGGATACCACGAGTATCATCCATGAAGGATCTAGGAGCAGTGTGAGGAGTAGCAGAGGGAGCAGCAGAAGAAGCAGGTGGAACAATCACAAATTTCTTGACATAAGGATTCTTCACTTTGTGCTGCTCACAATCATCATCGGATAGATCCTAGGATGGTAATGCCTTCTTGATGAGCAGAAATATATATATGGAGCATAGGGGATAGTGTTGCGGTGCATCATAGGATCATACATCTCATTATAGATTAAGTCCATGACATCCACGGAGAAAATTCTTGTCGGGGTCTTCGTTTTCAGCACACTCCTGAGCAAGGAACAATAAGTTGACAAGAGACGTGCAAACTGCATCATTGTTTCCACCACTTGGAGCGAACTTCTCCCTGAAATTCACACAAGCTGGTCATAGAGTGGTAGAAGTCTTTTAATGGTAGAAGTAACTCCTTTTGACCCATACATATTTTCCATCAGATTCTTGTCAGGCTTGTCTGGAGAGTGCAGACATTGACCAACAACAATGGAGTCATCATAGGTATATCCAAGAACTGAAGCAAAATCAAATAAGTTTTCCTCACACATGGTTGAGCCTATCATCCACTTCAGAGTATTGGCATCATCATTAATCATCACAAGAGTGGCATAGAACTGCTGAATGAGAGTGATGTTGTAGTTGCACTGGCATTCCATGAGGGTTTGCAACCCCATATGTGCAATCACCTTTGCAACCTGAGCAAAATATGATTTAGACTTAAGATAGTACAATTTTATGGGATGCATAGGACGTATAGGACGCGACTTGGTTAAATACACATCCCTATGAATGTATAGCCGCTCCATGCACCAAAAACTGGAGTCCTCAATCTCCAAGTCACGCTCAACATCAGTGTACCAATCATCTTGTCTGATTTGGCATAATAAATACCATCCATTAGTTGATAGTTGATTCTTGTGGCCTTTCCCTTCCTCTTTCCAGTTTTGCCAGATTGAGCCTTCTTCGCCATTTCAGCCTCAACTTGTCGATGTCTGAGGATAATATCATCAACAAACCTTCCTTGCTCATCAGTGTGAAGATAACGACCACAATCCCTCTTTTTGGGACCACCTGAACCACATGAGAATATGGAGTAATAGAGGAGTGATACGTCTCCAACGTATCTATAATTTCTGATGCTCCATGATGATATTATGCCAATTTCTACATGTTTTCTCTCTTCTTTATAGCATTTTTTACACGTTTTCCGGGACTAACCTATTAACAAGATGCCAAGTGCCAGTTCCCTGTTTTCTGCTGTTTTTTATTTCAGAAAAGTTGTTCTGGAAATATTCTCGGAATTAGACCCCATGAATCCCGAAGTTCCTATTTTCCCTGGAAGCTTCCAAAAGTCCCGAAGAGCCCCGGAGGGGGGCCATAGGGTGGCCACACCATGGGGTGGCGCGGGTCCCCCTAACAGTGCCACCTGGTGGTGTGGGTCCCCTGGCCACCCCCCGGCATCGCCCTTTCGCCTATTTATACTCCCCCGAGGGAAAACCCTGAAAACATTGACCTTTTCCACAAAATATATATGTAGCTCCGCCGCTGCCAGCAAGAAGTTTCGGGGGGACAGATCTCTGTTCTGGCACTCTGCTGGGACGGGGAAGTGCCCCCCGGAACCATCTCTATCGACTCCACCACCATCTCCATCGTCGTTGATGTCTCCTATGATGAGGAGGGAGTAGTTCTCCCCCGAGGCTGAGGGCTCTACCAGTAGATATGTGTTTCATCTCTCTCTCCCATGGTGTGATCTACATGTGATCGTGAGCTTTGTAATCTAGTTGAATTCGTAGATATTATTCTTCATCTATTATGATACTCAAGTGGTTTTTGTTATGAGATCTCCGTAAACACTTTGATCACGGTGTAAAGGTGACAGTGTGTGCAACGTGTGGTTTAGCATTATATTTATATTTTGTGTTGTATAACCCTATGAAATTGTGGTGTTTGCGTGGAACCATCTGGGTCCCATCGTGATATGCTCTCTTGATTTTTCGCTCTCAGTCTTTTGCTAGCCTCCACCTATACTGAGTATGAGATCTACTCGTGCATCCAACTCCCTAAAACCAAAGTTTTTCCATTGTGTCCACCATACCTACCTACATGTGGTATTTCACTGCCACTCCAGTTAAATTGCTCATGTGCTAGCTTTAAAACTTTCAAAATTACTCATGTTTGTTTTTGCTCATGAGGACGTCAATAGAGAATCTTTATCTCACTTGTTGATTTGATTTCACACCCTGGACTAGTGGTTTCATCCGCTTATCCAAATGATAGAAGAGCTGGCAGCGGGGTGCCCAGCCCCAAATTAATGCAAACAAATTCTCTTCACTATTTTTGCCCCTGATTTATCAGTCAAAGCATAATTGTGTAAACATAAGAGAAAGAGGGATGACCTTCTACCCAGATGTGTCCTTCATATGGGAGCCGCTCTTGTGAATCTAGTTGGCTTGTGATGTACTGTATTTTCTGTTTACCATTCGTTGACATTAGCATACACCTCTCCTAATATATAGACACTCCTCCATGGTATGTGATTGTTGGTAGGCACCCGAGGATTCGATTAGCCATGGTTTGTGTAAGATCGATGGGAGGAGTGTCAAACTTTTAATACCTCTGTTTAATAAAATAAAATCTCTAGCACATGAGTGGTCCCTGCTTCCCTCTGCGAAGGGCCTTTCTTTTACTTTTATGTTGACCTTCCATCTTCTAACTTTATGCACAGTTGCGAGAACATTTTTGCCATTCTGAGTTTTATGTGCATTTGTCCCATAAACATCATTAATTGATTCATGAAGTGTTATTGCTTGTTCTCCAACTATTTTTTCTAGTCTTCCTCATGAACTTCGAAGGTGACCTGACATTTATGTTTTGTCCCACTCTTAAGGACTTGCGAAATACCACTTTTACATGCTTTCTCTATACTTGAAACAAACGTATAACTTTCAATGCATTGTTACTCATGATATTTTATTTGAGTTGCTTCTCATGATGCAAAGTGATTGCTATGCTTTATTATTAAAGTTCTATTTATCATGTATGTGTTCAAAGTTCTATGATCTTAGATTACATATGCTTTTACATTATGATGATCAAGTTTATGTTAGTAGCATGTCACCTTAGAAATTATTTTGTTTTATCGTTTACCTACTCGAAGACGAGTAGGAACTAAGCTTGGGGATGCTTGATACGTCTCCAACGTATCTATAATTTATGATGCTCCGTGATGATATTATGGCAATTGCTACATGTTTTCTCCCTTCTTTATAGCATTTTTACACGTTTTCCGGGACTAACCTATTAACAAGATGTCAGGTGCCAGTTCCCTGTTTTCTGTTGTTTTTTATTTCAGAAAAGTTGTTCTAGAAATATTCTCGGAATCAGACCCCATGAATCCCGAAGTTCCTATTTTCCCCGGAAGCTTCCAGAAGTCTCGAAGAGCCCCGGAGGGGGGGCATAGGGTGGCCACACCATGAGGTGGTGCGGGTCCCCCTGGCCACGCCACCTGGTGGTGTGGGCCCCCTGGCCACCCCCGGCATCGCCCTTTCGCATATTTATACTCCCTAGGGGGAAAACCCTGAAAACATTGACCCTTTCCACAAAATACATCTATAGCTCCGCCGCCGCCACCGACAAGTTTCGGAGGACAGATCTCTGTTCTGGCACCCTGTCGGGACAGGGAAGTGTCCCCGGAACCATCTCCATCGACTCCATCGCCATCTCCATCGCCGTTTCCGTCTCCTATGATGAGGAGGGAGTAGTTCTCCCCCGGGGCTGAGGGCTCTATCGGTAGCTATGTGTTTCATCTCTCTCTCCTATGGTGTGATCTACATGTGATCGTGGGCTTTGTAATCTAGTTGAATTCGTAGATATTATTCTTCATCTATTATGCCACTCGAGTGGTTTTTTTATGAGATCTCCATAAACACTTTGATCACGGTGTAAAGGTGATAGTGTGTGCACCGTGTGGTTTAGTATTATACTTATATTTTGTGTTGGATAACCCTATGAAATTGTGGTGTTTGCGTGGAACCATCTGGGTCCCATGGTGATAGCGTGAAGGTTACTGATTACCCACAAGTATAGGGGGTGTATCGTAGTACTTTTGATAAATAAGAGTGTCGAACCCAACGAGGAGCACAAGGAGTTGACAAGCAGTTTCGATGAAGGAATAACTGTAAATACTGGAAAATAGATTTGTACGGGTTTTTGATATTGCAGATAAATAAAGTGCGAGTAAATAAAATGCAGAAATAATAATTGCAGCAAGTGGCCCGATCCTTTCTTCAGCAACGGACAAGCCGGTGAGTTTACTTATGATTAACAAACGTTCTCGAGGACACTCGGGAGGTTTTCTGTCAAGTGCTTTTGTTCCATGCAGTTGAATAATTTTGGTGTTTTGGTAAGTGTTGTGTGGGTGAATCTATGCTAATGTACCGTCCCTACCAAGACTAACACATACTTGTGATTATACCCCTTTCAAGCATCCGCAACTACAAGAAAGTAATTATGAAACAAATCTAACCATAACTTTAAACTCTGGGATCCTACGCTCCCTCGTGTAATGGTTTCCTAAAGGGGGTTTAGGTTTCTGTCACTCTGGCAACCCCACAATTAGTAGCCAAATACACGATGCATTCCCCTAGGCCCATAAATGGTGAAGTATCATGTAGTCGACGTTCGCATTACACCACTAGAAGAATAACACCACAACTTAAATATCAAACATGAAATATTACTCAACATTACTTCACTACTAACAACTTGACTTCTCCCATGTCCTCAAGAACAACACGAACTACTCACAAGACACCATATGGATCATGATCAGAGGTGATATAATGGATGATAACAATTTGTTCATAAAGTGCAAACACCGATAAATCTAACAAGCATCAACTACTAACAAGTAATCCACACCGGGAGAGAGATCTAATGCAAAACAACGATAGAGGCCCCTAATTGTTACAACGGGATGAAGGTGGATGATGAGGGTGATGGTGCTGGTGGTGATGATGATGATGACGATCTTGATGATGCCCGGAGTGATGACGGTGACGATGGCGGTGATTTCCCCTCTCCGGAGAGGAATTTCCCCAGCAGATTTCTCCCTGCTAGAGAGTTTTTCTCTCTAGGGTGTTTTCCGCCCCTAGGCGGCGGCGGAATAATTCTTCGACGATGGAATGAGGCTTAGGGTTTCCTCGTGGACAAGAACGTAGAAAATATTCCCCAGAGATGGGCGAGGGTGGCGACACCCCTAGGTGGCGCGGCCAAGGAAGGGGCGCACCACCCCGTGGTGTGAGCCCATGGTGGCCCCCTCTGGCTCTCCTTCTGGCTGTGTTCCTCCTCTTAACTTTTAGGACACCCCGGTGTCCCACTTCTTCTTCTAACCTTCTTAAATATGGTATCCCGACGGTGCTTTTTCCATCAGATTCCTGGTCCCGGTGTTTATTCTCCAAAAATTATAAAACATGCAAAATAAGATAAAATAATATAAGAGATGCATCATAACATGAAATATATTGATGAATAACAGAAAATTATGATATAAAATAGTGATGAAAAATGGACGTATCAACTCCCTCCAAGCTTAGGCCTCTCTTGTCCCCAAGCGAAACTGAACTCAGAAAACATGACCACGTGTTTATGGAGTGAAGAGTCGATAAATAAAATATAGACAAGAAGCATCACATCCATTTATGCACCAATCATTATAGACAGCAACTTCCTCTCATATAACCTAACTTGAAACGAGTAATGGGAGTCACAAACAAAGATGCAAAACAGAGTATCAAAATTGGTAATGGAAAACTTCATTCTTGGTCAGAGAACATTTAATGGTATCCTGCTTATCTTAGGTGAAGTCTTTATAATAAGACTCATCTTGTAGAGCTTAACATGTTTAATTATAACAATTCTTTTACAGTGATTCATATATTTTCAAAGTAATATTCATTCAGATAATAAAAATATGAAAGATAGTGATGTGATACTGCGACACCCCCCAAGCTTGGAACAAGCCGGGGGATGCCAAAACCAATGACGAACCAATTCTTCGGTGGTGGTGGGGAGTCCTTCTCGATGAGCTTATCAATTGATTTGTTCAGATCTTCAATCGCGAACATAAGCATACGCATCACCTCCATATTGCGATCATTACAGTTTGCATGCCTATCGGACAGTGAATCCCAGCCACTAAGATTTTTCCCCCACTCTTCCTTAGGTTGAGAGCTTCCTTCATCTGCACTGTTAGAACGATTGATATCCCACATTGAGGGAAAATCCCTCTGGGGCACCTTTTTGTACTGATAATCATGAATTAATGAGTGGAAGTGGTTCTTAACGCCCGCGGCAGGCGTTCTTGATGCTAAGGAGTGACGTGGAACCTTCCCTCTGGTGCTCATCCGCGCGCCTCTCTTGAGCTACAAGGGGTTAGCAGCCACTCTAATGCTTGCGACGGTGGCGTGTGCATGCCATCGCGAGTTCTCTTCTACATCTCCTTTAGGTCCACTCTCGATCTCCTCCTCCTGCTCCATGTCTTGGACATCATCTTCCTTCGGCCCCTTCCCCTTGTTGTCGTTGGCGGAGACCATGATGCTTCTAAAACCGAAAACAGATCCTGGCAGAAACAGCTCGAAACAAAAACACGACGAGAAAACGATATACGGACCTCGGGGGATCCGAGGGATTATATAGCAAAAAGGTTCATAACGAAAGAAAAGTCCAGGTCGAAAACGAGTCGGAAAGTGGCTCCGGGGCGCCCACACCATGGGCTGGCGCGGCGAGGGGTAGGCCCGCGCCACCCTATGGTGTGGAGCCTCCGGGCTCCGTCTCTGCCTCGTTTCCGGCTCATAATTTTTCATATTTTCCAAAAACAGTAAAAATAAAAGTTGGAAGATGTTTCTCAAACATTTTCTTACCAAAACTGATACCTATTCGAAAACTAACTAACTCTGCAGTTTATGAAATATGCTTCTTAATAAACTCCTTCGGGATCATGGCTTGAATAAAATCAACATTTTCACTATAAGGATCTCTAGAAATATAATGCTTGAGTCTTTGGCCATTCACCACTTTTGAAGTGTTGTCTTCTAGGGAAACAATTTTAATTTCCCCCGAACGATATACCTCTTCGATAACAAAAGGTCCTTCCCATCTCGAGAGTAATTTTCCTTCAAAAAATCTGAGACGAGACCTATACAATAGCACTTTCTCACCAACATGAAATTCTCTTTTAATAATTATCTTATCATGCCATCTTTTAACTTTCTCTTTAAAGAGCTCAGCATTTTCATATGCTTCACTCCTCCATTCATCTAAAGAACTTAAGTCAAGCAACCTTTTCTCACCAGCAAGTTTAAATCTCTATTTAGGTATTTCACCGCGCAATAAGCTTTGTGTTCTAATTCTAAAGGCAAGTGACAAGCTTTTCCATAAACCATATTATAGGGACACATGCCCATGGGATTTTTGTAAGCAGTTCTATAAGCCCACAAAGCATCATTTAATTTCTTAGCCCAATTTTTTCTAGATTTGTTAACAGTCTTTTGCAAGATAGATTTGATTTCTCTATTTGATAATTCTACTTGCCCACTAGTTTGAGATATGATAGGGTGAAGAAATTCTATGATTAACATCATATTTAGCAAGGGTTTTTCTAAAACCACCATGAATAAAATGAGAACCCCCTTCAGTCATAAGATATCTAGGCACACCAAACCTAGGGAAAATAATGTATTTAAGCATTTTTAATGAGGTTTGACCATCAACTCTTTTAGTAGGTATAGCTTCTACCCATTTAGTAACATAATCAACAGCAACAAGAATATGAGTGTAGCCTTGTGAAGGAGGGAAAGGACCCATAAAGTCGAAACCCCAACAATCAAAATAACTAGAGAATAATGCATAGGAATTTCATTACGTGTAGAAATATTTCCAACCCTCTGTCATTGATCACAAGATAAAATAAATTTTCTAGCATCTTTAAGAAGAGTAGGCCAATAAAAACCTGATTGTAGAACCTTATGTGCGGTTCTATCTTCAGCGTGATGTCCTCCATAAGCACTACTATGACATTTTCTCAATATCTCTCGTTGTTCATTTTGAGGAACACATCTTCTCATAATACCATCAACACCTTATTTATATAAGTGTGGGTCATCCCAAAAATAATGCGTCAAATCATAGAAGAATTTTCTTCTTTGCTGAGCTATAAAGGTAGGATGCAAATACTTGGAAACAACAAAGTTAGCATAATCAGCATACCATGGACTCTCTTGAGAGCTCACTTTTATTGCAGGTAACTGTTCATTAGGAAAACTATCATTAACAGGAAGAGGGTTATCAGCGATATTTTCTAATCTAGACAAATTATTAGCAACAGAATTTTCAGCACCCTTCCTATCCACAATATTTAAATCAAATTCTTGTAAAAGAAGCACCCATCTAATATGCCTAGGCTTAGCATCTTTCTTTTCCATGAGGTACTTAATAGAAGCATGATCAGTATGGATAGTAACTTTAGAATCAACAATATACTGCCTAAATTTATCACAAGCAAAAACTACAGCTTGGAATTCTTTTTCAATGGTAGCATAATTCTTTTGAGAAGCATCAAGAGTTTTACTAGCATAATGAATGACATTTAACTTCTTACCTGTCCGCTGTCCAAGAACAGCACCTACAACATAATAACTAGCATTACGTATAATTTCAAACGGTAAATTCCAATCAGATGGTTGAACAATAGGGGAATATATTAAAGCCTTCTTTAAAATTTCAAAAGCTTCTCTACAATCTTCATCAAAAACAAAAGGTACATCCTTTTGGAGAAGATTAGTAAGAGGCTTTGATATTTTGGAGAAATCTTTAATAAACCTTCTATAGAAACCAGCATGACCAAGAATACTACGAATACCTTTGACATCAGTGGGAGAGGGCATTTTCTCAATAGCTTCAACTTTAGCTCTATCAACTTCAATGCCTCTTTCAAAAAAATTATGTCCAAGAACAATTCCTTCATTAACCATAAAATGGAATTTCTCTCAATTAAGAACAAGATTAGTCTCCTCACATCTCTGCAAAACTTTATCAAGATTCTGCCAACAATTATCAAAAGAAGTTCCATAGACGGAGAAATCATCCATGAAGACTTCCACAATTTCTTCACAAAAACCATGAAAGATAGCAGACATGCATCTTTGAAAAGTAGCATGAGCAATACATAAACCAAAAGGCATACATCTATAAGCATATGTTCCATAAGGACAAGTGAAAGTTGTTTTCTCTTGATCAAGCTTTTTAACAACAATTTGAGAGAACCCATAATAACCATCAAGAAAGCAGAAATGAGTTTTCTTAGACAACCTTTCTAACATTTGATCAATAAAAGTTAAAGAATAATGATCTATCTCAGTGACTTTGTTAACCATTCTAAAATCAATGCACATCCTATAACCAACGACTACTCTTTGAGGAATAAGTTCATTACTTTCATTTGGCACAACAGTCATCCCTCCTTTCTTAGGGACACAATACACAGGACTAACCAATCTACCATCAGCAATAGGATAAATAATACCAGCATCAAGGAGTTTCAATGCCTCATTTCTTACCACATCCTTCATCTTAGGATTTAAACGGCGTTGATGTTCAACAACTGGCTTTACATCAGGTTCAATATTAATAGCATGCTGACATATAGCAGGAGAAATCCCCTTCAAATCATCAAGAGTATAACCAATAGCCCCTCTATGTTTCTTCAATATTTCCAATAATCTCTCCTCTTCTTTATCAGAAAGTTGAGAAGTAATAATAACATGATATAATTTCTTATCATCAATATGAGCATATTTAAGATTATCAGGCAAAGGCTTTAAATCAAAAACATGATCCTCCTTGGGTGGTAATGTGATACCCAAGTCTTCCACAGGTAAATTATGTTTTAGCGTTGCTGGCTGATGTAGGAAAATCTCATCAATTTCATTCCTTTCTTCCATAAAGACATCACTTTCGTGGTCTTCCATGTATTGCTGCAAAGGATTATTAGGAGCAAGAGTAATAGCAGCCAATTGTTCAACTCTATAATTTTCATTAGGTAATTCAGCTTCATAAGGTGTTTTAGCAAATTTGGAGAAATTAAATTCATAAGACTCTCCATCAAACTTTGTAAGGATTTTCTCCTTTTTATAATCTATAACAGCACCACAAGTGTTTAATAAAGGTCTACCAAATATAATAGGACACGTATCACTAGCAGAAGTTCCTAGTACTAGAAAATAAGCAGGATATTTAGTTTTACCACATAAGACATCCACATCTCTAACAATACCAATTGGAGAAATAGTTTCCCTATTAGCAAGTTGAATAATCACATCAATCTCTTCAAGTTCACAAGAACCAATTTCATGCATGATTTCTTTATAAAGCTCATAAGGAATAGCACTAGAACTAGCACCAATATCACATAAACCATAATATCAATGATCACCTATCCTAACAGATAGCACATGAACACTAGGTTTCCTAGATTTACTAGGATGAGAGACAATATTAGAAGCATCTTCACAAATTATAATGTGTCCTCTTCTACATTTTCAGAAACAAGGTCCTTTACTATTGCTACCGTAGGTTCTACAGTTATTTGTTCCTCAGGTTCTACAAGTTTCCTTGCACTTTTATTAACCACACTAGCTAACATAGAATGTTCTTTTACCTTAGCAGGGAAAGGCATTTTCTCAATATAAGGTTTAGGAACAATAGAATCAACAGCATGAACTTCTATATCTCTAGCAGGAACACAATTAATAATATCTTTATAAGGTGCATGGTACTTATCCCATTCCTTTTTAGGAATATCAATGTAAGAAGCAAAAGCATTATATAAGTTTGCAGCAACTTGAGAATCAAGACCATAAACAACAATAATATTATGAAAATCCTCATATGACATAAAGGTTTTAATGCATTCATAGTCATAATTTATACCTGACTTTCTACCTTTGTCATTCTCCCACGCTTCAGTGTTTTCTTGAATACGGTCAAGAAGATCCCATTTAGCTCCATCATTCATACATGTAAATGATCCATAACAAGAAGCATCAAATAAATCCTTATCATGAAGAGGAAGCCTTGCATAGAAATTATTAATAACAATATTACTGGGGAGCTCATGAATGGGGCATTTGAGCATTAGTAACTTCAATCTCCCCCATGATTGGGAAATACTCTCTCCTTCATGAGGCCAAAATCTATATATATATAATTCCTATCTCTATGGATTTCACTTGGAGGATAGAATTTAGAATAAAAGAGAGGTGCAATTTCCTCCCATCCAATATTCTGGCTATTTTTCACCAGCTTGAACCATTCAACGGCTCAGCCTGTCAATGATATAGAGAATAATTTACTCTTCATTTGACTCATTGTAATGCCTGCACACTTGAAAAACTCACATAATTCATGTAAAAAGAGCAAATGATCACCAGGATGGACAGTTCCATCACCTGAATAGCAGTTATCCCTAGCATATTTAGCAATCTTTATAGATATTTTATAAGGATCCAAATCATCAGGCGGTGGGTAACTTACTACCCTAGTAGTGGTAGCAGTGCCCGTAAATAAGGAATCAAAATAGTTCCAAACATAGTGTAATAAAGCTGTAGAGAGTAAAAAAAACAGCACTTACAGCAGAAGCTTCCTTTATCAATTCCACTTCCCAATAGCGCTTCATTCCCCGGCAACGACGCCAGAAAATACTCTTGATGACCCACAAGTATAGGGGGGTGTATCGTAGTACTTTTGATTAATAAGAGTGTCGAACCCAACGAGGAGCAGAAGGTGTTGACACGCAGTTTTGATGAAGGAATAATTGTAAATACTGGAAAATAGATTTGTAGGGGTTTTTGATATTGCAGATAAATAAAGTGCGAGTAAATAAATTTTAGTAGTAATAATTGCAGAAAGTGGCCCAATCCTTTCTTCAGCAAAGCAAAAGCCGGTGAGTTTACTTATGATTACCAAACGTTCTCGAGGACACACGGGAGGTTTCTGTCAAGTGCTTTTGTTCCATGCAGTTGAATAATTTTGGTGTTTTGATAAGTGTTTTGTGTGTGAACCTATGCTAATGTACCTTCCCATACAAGACTAATACATACTTGTGATTATACCCCTTGCAAGCATCCGCAACTACAAGAAAGTAATTAAGAAATAAATCTAACCACAGCTTTAAACTCCGGGATCCTACGCTCCCTCGTGTAATGGTTTCCTAAAGGGGTTTAGGTTTCTGACACTCCGGCAACCCCCAAATTAGTAGCCAAATACACGATGCATTCCCCGAGGCCCATAAATGGTGAAGTATCATGTAGTCGACGTTCACATGACACCACTAGAAGAATAACACCACAACTTAAATACCAAACATTAAATATTACTCAACATTACTTCACTACTAACAACTTGACTTATCCCATGTCCCCAAGAACAACATGAACTACTCACACCACATCATATGGATGATGATCAGAGGTGATATAATGGATGATAACAATCTGCTCATCAAGTGCAAACACCGATAAGTCTCACAAGCATCAACTACTAACAAGTAATCCACACCGGGAGAGAGATCTAATGCAAAACAACGATAGAGGCCCCGAATTGTTACATCGGGACGAAGGGGGATGATGAAGGTGATGGTTCTAGTGGTGATGATGATGATGATGACGACGATCTTGATGATGCCCGGAGTGATGACGGTGACGATGGCGGTGATTTCCCCTCTCCCGAGATGAATTTCCCCGACAGATTTCTCCCTGCCAGAGAGCTTTTCTCTCTCGGGTGTTTTCCGCCCCGAGGCCGCGGCGGAATAATTCTTCGACGATGCATGGAATGAGGATTAGGGTTTTCTCGGGGACAGGCACGCAGAAAATATCCCCAGAGGTGGGCCAGGGTGGCCACACCCCTAGATGGCGCGGCCAAGGGGGGGCGCGCCACCCCATGGTGTGGGCCCATGGTGCCCCCCTCTGGCTCTTCTTCTGGCTGTGTTCCTCCTCTGAAATTTTAGGACATCCCCGGTGTCCCACTTCTTCTTCTGACCTTCTGAAATATGGTATCCCGACGGTGCTTCTTCCATCAGATTCCTGGTCCCGGTGTTTATTTTCCAAAAATTATAAAGCATGCAAAATAAGATAAAATAACATAAGAAATGCATCATAACATGAAATATATTGATGAATAACAGAAAATTATGATATAAAATAGTGATGCAAAATGGACGTAACAGTTACTTAGTTGGGAAAGTGCTTACTCTGAGGAGTGTTGTTAAAGCCCTACGCATGGATTGGTGTTGTTATTCGACCGGGGAGTGGTTTGGAGTAGCATAGTGAAGAGATGGTATTTATTTATTCAATTATGTTTTCATTGTTGAGAGTGTCCACAAGTAAAAGTAGGATCCCTAGGCCTTGTTTCCAAGCATTGAAACACCGTTTTCCGCCTGTTCTGCTACATGTTTGCTTGCTGCCATATTTATTTCAGATTGCTATTATTACTCATAACCATCCATATTACTCGCATTACACTATCTCTTCGCCGAACTAGTGCACCTATATATCTGACAAGTATATTGGGTGTGTTGGGGACACAAGAGACTTCTTGTATCTTGATTGCAGAGTTGCTTGAGAGAGATATCTTTGACCTCTACCTCTCTGAGTTTGATAAACCTTGGGTGATGCACTTAAGGGAAACTTGCTGCTGTTCTACAAACCTCTGCACTTGGAGGCCCAACACTGTCTAAAAGAATAGAAGCATGCGTAGACATCAAGGGGTAGCACAGATAAACGGACAACAAGTCATGACAAAGAGAATGTTGAACACATTAGAAAAACACCATATTCTGATATTAGTTTTAGACATGACCGAATCTTAGATGTAAAAAAAAATCAGAATGGATAATTTGGTGTATCGAGGGGGTGGATAATCCCCCCCCCCAATATCCCGCACCAAGCCTGAATAATCTGGTCGTTTATCTGAATTTCATATCCTAGATTTAGATTATGTCTAAGACTAAATCCCTAACTGGTGGCTATCGTATTGTGTTCAATGACCAGAGGAAACCTAGGTAAAACATCCAATTCCATGATTTCAAGAAAATAAAGTCATATCTAACCAACTAGATGACTAGCACCTAGGGTTTAAGATTTAGGACCTTACCCTCGTCCATTTGAGGAGATTTTTTGCAGGAGAAGGTGCTCGGGGATGTGGAGAAACTGATCCAACAGAGTGTCAACCAAATACCTAAGAATCCTTTTGACCGCAATCATATGGCTTTCCTTGAGGTTAGATTGGAATCATGCACACAAACACACACTAAACATAATATCCGGTCTAGATGCACAAAGATAAAGCAGATAACAAATCATAGAGCAGTAAAGTTTTGGATCAACCGGTATACCTTCGTGATCCATTTTAAGGTTCACATTAGTTGACATTGGAAATCCCAATGGCTTAGAGTTGGCCATATCAAATTTCTTGAGCATGTCTTGTATATATTTGTCTTGGAAAATAAAGGTTCCTTAATGATATTTCTTGATTTCAAATCCAAGGAAGAACTTCAATTCTCCCATCATAGACATCTCAAACTCACTTGTCATTAGCTTAGCAAGTTATTATACAAAATCCACATTAGTAGAACCAAATATAATATCATCAACATAAACTTGGCATACAAAGAACTGTCCACCTTGAATCTTTGTAAGGAGTGTGGGATAAATTATCCCAATTATAAAGCCGTTGTCTACTAAGAACTCCTTTAAATGATCATATCAAGCACATGGGGCTTGCTTTAGGCCATACAAAGCCTTATGGAGTAAACAGACATGGTTAGGATACTTGACATCTTCGAACCATGGAGGTTTCTTACCATATACCGATTCATTTAAAGGTCCATTTAGGAATGCACTTTTAACATCCATTTGATGCAAGATGATTTTATGACTAGTGGCAAAAGCAAGTTATGTAAGAATCGATTTCATTCTAGCTACGGGAGCGGAAGTTTCACCGTAGTCAAGTCCTTTGACCTGAGAGTAACCTTGAGCAACCAAACAATCCTTGTTTCGAATCACTTTCCCATGAAAATCTTTCTTGTTCTTGTATACCCATTTTGTTCCAAATACATTATGATCCTTGCATCTTTCCAATAGAGACCCTACTTTGTTTCTCTCAAAGTTATGAAGCTCTACATGCATAGCTTGAACCCAATCTTCATCTTCAATAGCATCATATACTTTGATAGGTTCAACATGAGAGAAATATCAATGAGCACCAGAAATCTTGAGAACTTGTCAGCATGTGGATACACTCCTTCTCAAGCCACCTGTAACATTCTTTTGATAATGTGTCTTTTGATGCAATCGTGTGGCTTTAAGAATTTTGATGCGGACGAGATCATCATCGGGGTTCTTATTTCGAAGTACATCCTCGTCATTCCCTTCATCAAGGCCATGATATACCCGGATTGGAGTTCTTGGTGAAGAGTCACCAATATCATGACCACCATTATTGTTGGTGGTCCTTGATCACTTTCTTGACGAGTGGTATCAATTTGAAGGTATTGCTCTTGTTCTTGGTCTACCGTTGGATCAATGGTTGAAGTAGAGGGCTCCACTTGCGTAGATCTTTTCCCAAACTCTTCGCCACAAGGTATCCCTCAACGGTTATAAGAGGACCTATACCCATTCTTCCTATGGCTATGGAGGAAGGTTCATCACCTACATCATCACAATAAATTTTCTCCACTTGGGAGCCATTATCCTCATGAAACTCCACATTCATAGATTCTTCAACACAACTGGTGGATATGTTGTAGACTCTATAAGTGTGAGAGTTCATGCCATAACCAACAAATATGCCTTCAAAACTTATAGGACCAAATTTAGAAAATCTAGTGCCCTTAATGTAAACTTGACATTTGCACCAAAAAACTCGAATATATTTGAGGTTGGATTTGTTACTGTTAAGGAGTTCATATGGAATCATACCAATCATCGGACGAACAAAGAATCGGTTAGATATATGACAAGCGGTGTTGATGGCTTCGGCCCAAAACTTATATGGGGATTTGAACTCGGCCATCATAGTTCTTGCCATATCAATAATTGTGCAATTATTCCTATCCGCTACACCATTTTTTTGATGGGTATACATAGCGGAATATTGATGTCTTATCCCCTCATAACTTAAGAATTCATCCATGATGTAGTTATTGAACTCGAACCCATTACCACTCCTAATTGCCAAGATCTTTGTGTCATATTTACGTTGCACTTTTGTGGCCCAAGTGATGAACTTTTGTTGAGTCTCACTCTTCTTCTTGATATAGAATACCCAAGTGTATCTTGTATAATCATCAACACTCACCAAAGAATATTTCTTCCCACCAATACTATGATATGTAGGAGGCCCAAAAAGATCCAAGTGAATAATCTTAGAGGGCCTCTTTGTAGAGATGATAGATTTCTTGGGATGATTCTTCTCATGCATCTTTTTGGCAACACAAGAGCTACAAGGGAGATGTTTGTAAAAACTTGCACTTGTTAGTCCTTCCACGTTCTCTCCCTTCACAAGAGTTTGTAAGTTTCGCATACCGTCGTGGCCCAAACGGTGATGCCAAAACCATCCCACATTGGATTTAGCCATTAGACACATGGCAATATGTGTAGTTTCTTTAGAGAAATCCACTACATACATACCGTTTTTCACAAATTCAACAAAGGATACTTTAAGAGAAATGGTGTTAAGGACAAGCACGTGATGAAGCCCAAATACATATGTAAAATTTCACTCACAAATTTGCAAGACGGAAAGGAGATTGTAGCCAAGGGACTCAACAAGGAGGACTTTCTCAATGAATACATTCATACAAATGACCACCTTGCCATGTCCCAATACCTTATGTTTTTAACCATCTCCAATAGTCACTTGTGATAATTTAATGATTTGATGGTTTAAGTCTTCTAACACTTCCTTTCTTCCGGTCATATGTGCGGAACAACTCCTATCAATCATCCATGATCTTCCTCCTGAAGCACGTACCTACAATAAATCAATTTCTTGTCTTAGGTCCCCATTTTTGGATGGGTCCTTTCTTGTTAGTCACAAGGGTATGTGGAACCCAAATAACATACTTGTAATCATCACCATATGAAGTTCCAAGATATGTTTATATATATGACCATCATTAGCTTTAAGAAGCACATAGGATGGGTTGTATTTCCCTCAAAGTTGTTGTGAGTAGTAGTATCCCTAGGGAAAATACTTTTGACAACAATATCAAATTCAACTTCATCATTAGCAAACTCCCCATCCTTCACAAAAACAATAGCATTAGTGGAGGGAGTTGACTTCTTCTTGTAGGTCTTCTTGGATGAGAATCCAAACCCAAGTCCTTCCTTACCAATATTGTTGAGGTTCTTTTGCCCTTGGATTCAAATAGCAAGGCCTTTGTTTAGTTGGGCCTTCAACCTATTATCCTTCTCAATGAGATATGCTTTGGCACATAAGGGGTTAGTGGCCCAAGCACTTGCATTTATATCTTTTGACCATTTTAGAGTCTTGAGCTCATTTGAGAGTGTTTAATGAGAAATTTTAAGTTTGTAAAAACCCTTAATGAGATCATTGTAACCTTTATTAGTTTCATCATTTAAGGCCATGAATTCATTTACCTTCGCAAATGCATTTTCATGATCAAACTTTACTTTAGCTATGTCTATGGAAAATGTTTCTTCAATTGTTTCTCTAAAGCATTGTGAATCATCTAGAGCTTCCTCAAGCTCCGCTATTTTATTAGCATCATCACAGGAGAAGCATTCAAGTAAAATAATTCTCTCCTCATGTTCATCAATGTGTCCATCTTCCTCACTTAATTGAACCGTCAGAGCATCAAATATGATTTAGTTTCACCTTCTAGTTTCATCACAGAGTTGGTTAGGGGATCTTGAACATTTTCTACTTCCTCAACACAATTTAATAGATACAGAGTTGAGGAATTTGCAAGTTTGAGTGTAGGAGTAACCTTTGGGGATATTACCTTGTCCATGAAGCACTTGTGACTAGAGGGCCCTTCTTGTCATTGGGGTTGGATAAGAGAGATCTTAAGCTTGTCCCAATCACCATCACTCTCTTCACCACCAATGTATATTCAACTTCCTTTGCAATCAATGCCCTTGGAGGACCTCTCTTGATGAAGATCGTTTCCTTGGGAATGAAAGTGGACTTATTCACTAGCCTTCCACCATTCTCAATCCTACTCTTGAAAGGGCACTCCGCAATAAAGTGCTCAATATCTCCACAGTTGAAGCAATTTCTTGCCTTCTTCACCCTTGAGACTTAATTTTCCTTGTTCTTTGTTGCATTTGATCTAAATTATCCTTTCTTCCATCACTTAATTATGTTGAGCAAGGTCTAGGCATGCTTCATGTGATGTCCTCTTCTCATTCTCGAAGACAACATATGAGGAACCACCATCGTCACATTATTCCTCTTCTTCATGGGGTGTGGCCTTCAAGGAAAGAGAGGTTCTCTTCATTCCATTCACACGGGCCATGTCATCATCAGAGGAATGTTTCATCATGTTCAAGGTAATTAAGATACCCAAAACATCATTGGGGGTTAGGTTCGAAAAATCAGCCCTTGATTGGACATTCATCACCATATTCTCATTGTATGGAATCAAGGTGAGTAGGAATTTCTCCTTGACACAATCCTCTTCGCAATCCTTGAATACACAATCTCCCATGTCAACCACAAGAGCCTTGAGTTTTCTAAACATGTCTATCGGAGTCTCTCCATCCTTCATATAGAAGTTATCAACTTGTCTTTCCAAGATTGCCTTCTAAGAACGTTGTATGTTGACAGTGCCATCATACATGTCGATTATGCAATCCCATGCTTTCTTAGCACTTGTGAAGGACTATATGTGCTCTACTCCTTCATTTTACATTGCCTTCTCTAGCATGCGTATGTCATGTGCATTGAGTTGTTCATCTATGACATCACTTGAGCTTAAGTTCTTAGGGTCCTTAGGCTCATATCCATTCTCAATGATCCTCCAAATTTGCATTGAAGAGCTACACATATAAGAATTCATGGAAGCTTTCCAAATAGTAAAACGAGACCTATCTACTAAAGGAGGTGCACCAAGATTGTTAACATGTGGATGTTTAACATTAGGAGCATTGTTGTAAGCAAAACCGAAAGCATTTTCATTGTTTTTATTTTTAAGCTTAAATGCATCAAATCTTCCTTAGAAGGTACAGGAGTTCCATGTCCGTATAGAATAACATTTTCTGAAGATTGACTAAATGAAGATGTCAAATCTATTATTAGCCCCTCCGTCATCTTTTACTAATTTTCAACCATGGTTTCAATTAGCTTTTGAATAGCATCCATGCTGGCGGGTAAATCTGACATCCTCCTCTTTTGGCGGTAAAGCCTTAATAAAGAGATGAGGCTCTTGTACCAACTGAATGATCGAGAGGTTAACTAGAGGGGGTTTGAATAGGTTAACTACAAATTTTACTTCGTTTTTGATTAACAAGATATTGCGCAAATATAGATTGTCTATATTATGCAACTAAGTGAGCAATCTAATATGATGAGAAAATACTACTAGCACAAGATATGTATTCAACTAAGCTAGTAGCAACAAGTAAAGGTAAGTTGAGGAACAACCGGACACAATGACGCGGAGATGTATCCCTAAGTTCACTTCCCAATGGAAGCCAGTCTCCATTGGAGAGGTGCAGTGCTACCAAAGTGGAACGCTGAATAGCTGTCAAATGGAACACCGTATCTCCTTCGAGTCCTTCCACCATTGTTGAGAGGCTCGAATCACTATGTTTCCACTGAGGTTAATAACTAGAACCTTTACAAGGATGAGGCACTCTTCACAACTTCAAGTGTCCTCACCAAATCCACCGAGCTACCAAAACTCGATGCTTCAAGGCTGGGGCACACACCACAACTAAATTGGTGTACCCGCCAGTGTCTCCAAAGCTCACAAATCACTAAGGAGGACCAACAACCTCTAATGGTTCCAATGAACCTTAGAGAACAAGCCCCTCTCATAAATTAAGGGGGAAATCAAATATACTTGGTGGGAATGTATATGTTGGTCTCCTTCCTCAAATCTCAAAAGGGTATAGTGTTTGATCGGCTACAAAGAGAGATCTATGTAGTTGAAGCTCTTGAAAGTGGAGTATCTTTTCGTTCTGGTCGTGGTACTTGAGGTTAAATAAGGTGGGGGTATTTATACCCCCCGCACACAATTGTAGCCGTTGCAATCTTCTGTCTGAATCTTGGGGCCCAGATTATCCGGGGTAAGTGGGGGATGGATATTTTGGTGTCTTAATTATCCAGTGCCAGATGAAATATCCGGCCAGTCTAGTGCGACGCGCACCTAGGTCCTTAGACATTTATGATAATCCGGGGCAGGTGAAATCTCCGACCAAAATCTCCGGCTAGACCACTGCGACGTGCACCCAGGTCCATAGCCGATTCAACGAAATTCCTTCGGGGGACGGATTATTCGGAGTAGCAGGACACCAGATAATCCATCCTGTAAACCGAATTTCTTTCAGTTTAGCACAATTTTCTCTTTTCCTTATTTCTCTTTGTTTTCCTACAACACTAAATATATGTTTAGAATATCACTATTCTTGTTAACTAACACACAAAATCTAGAGGTTTACGAAATTGTTCTTTCACATGCCTCACTTAAATTTGTGCTCGAGTGACAGGAACATGACGGATGGGGGATATGCCGTTACTACCAGGGATAAAAGAGCAGTGCTCTTGTCTGCGGAAGAGAACCACTGCTTACACTACGTATTATTCTTAATGAATTTGTCTATTACACACAAAGCAATCATTTCGTTGCTGCAACTTAATACCAAAAAGATTTGCTGGATAGATTTCTTGAGGTGGACATTTAGATATGGATGCATGCTAGATAGCGGTCATATTCCTTGATGTAATGCCTACAATATTAGAATCCATGAACCGTATCTCGTCATAATAGTATTGTTATGCGTTCATGTTTTATCAATTGTCCAACTGTAATTTGTTCAGCCAAGGAGACACCACTAGTGAACCTATGAACCCCGGTCCTATTTTTCTCATATTTGCAACCTTATTTGAGGAACTTTCATAATTGTTTACTTGATGTTGTGTTTTTTACTTTATTTACTTTTCAAGACTTTATACGTTTAATTCTCTAGTTTTTAGCAAGACCGAAAGATTGAAAACCTTCCGAAAAGTTGGGGTAAGAGAGAGTTTGTGTTTGTGTGCATGCTCCACGCTTGTTGACGCGTAAAATAACAAGCAACCTTCTTTAAGACTACGAAATCCTATTGGTTCGATAAACCCTGATTCCTTAACTGGGGGAAATTTCCACTATAATACATCATACCTTCTGCTTGGGGTCTCCCGACGAGTGTGTGATCACGTCAACATCATGGATGTGCTTGCTCTCGGTGATGTCGGACGATACCCACATCTGTTGGAGCGATGGGAGTCGGCCACCATCTCCTCCTCGTCCTACGCCGGGTCCACCTACGAGGCAAACTCGTGCTAGTTCTCCGGTTTCTCCTCCTGGTTGGACGTCAACCTCCGTGTTGTGACGGGCGCCCTGCTCGTCGTCCGCTTGGCTAGCGGCTAGGGCATTGTGAAGCCGGAGACTTGTTGAATCCTCTCCTGCTCACGGATGCGCAAGTTCTCCTCTGCCTCCGCCTTTTCTTTCTCCTTCTCCGACTGCTCGTGGATGTGCTCCTTCTCTCGTATCGGCTTCCGGGCAAGGCTCTCTGGCTTTTCCGCTACACCCGACGTCGGCATCATCTCAACAAACTCGGACAACGAGCCCTTCTCCGCCGAATCCACAGATGTGACGCCATCGTCTCTCCTCTCCCCATGGCGGAGGCTACAGACAGAGATGGCGGGCATAGGAGAGATTTGGTGGGTGCGACTGTCAAAATGAAAGTGGGAGGCGGGAGTGGTGCCGGTTCAAGGGTTTTCCCTTCAAAATATGCGGGTCCAGCTTGTCGGATCACTACAAGAAATGTGTTGATACATGACGTTCTCTCAACGACGATGGACAAAATCGTCATAAATTTATGACGTTTTCGTGCCATGTCGTCGTAAGCTGTTATAGGGGGTTAAAACCCAGAATTATCACGATGATTTGGCAAAAAACGTCGCAATTTTATAAAACGAAATCGTCATAAACAGCCTAAAAGTGGATGCATTGATATTACATTGTCAATTTCGCCTACGTGTCGCGCCTACGTGTCGTGTTTACTAGATGGCCATATCATCGTTTCGCCTACGTGTCATTATTTTTTACACAACTAATTTTCATATCACCGATTCCGCCTATGTGGCATGTCTACTGGATGGCCATATCATGGTTTTTCCTATGTGGCACTTCTATCAGGTACGAACTGACATGTGGGACCAACCAACTGCACTATGGGGTCCCACACAGAGTGAGTACAGCTTACTGCACCACCGAATGCTTCCAGCGCAAAAATAGGCAAAAATGGCCCGTCCAGGACTTGAACACGCGATCTCCCACGCACCAGGACAAGGTCCAACCACTACGCCACCGAACACTAAGTGATACAAGGGAAGACCGACCCAACTTAATGTTCGTTTTCAGCGCGAAACTGCAAAAATAGCCGGCCGGGAATCGATCCCGCGACCTCGCGCACACAAGGTCACGCACGTACCACTGGGCCAACGAACGCCTCTTGATACATAGGGAATACCCAGCCTACTTAATTTTTGCTTTTACTGCACTGGGCTTCCGCTGCGGCCATGGGCCGAATCTGGGCCGCATACGCTCGCATGCGCCTTGAAGGCCAGCAGCTGCCCTATTTTTTTTTCTTTTTTTCTGTTTTCATTTCTATAATTTGAATTTGGCCTCCAAATGGACCGAAATCAATTTTTAAATTTTTGTAAAATTAATCCTGGTAATTATTGGTAATTTTCAACCATTTTTGTCTAAAAAATATAATCATGCCCATCGGCATATATTGCTTGAGACATTAAGCGATTTGAAATTACACTTTTGAGGTCAAAACAACGGATATGAACATTCTTACTTAGGTGTTGCATATTGGTAAATTCTTATTGTTTCTATGAATAAATAGGTAGTTGTGTATCTAAAAATGATTTTTACAAAAAATCATGAGCAAACTATGAGGCACATGTAGTTCAAATTTGGCCCGGTTTCAGCGGAATCGGTTGAAATTTGTCTTTTTTGAAAGAGGTGTATTTTGAGCTATTGAGAGGTAGTAAGTTTATTATTTGTAGATAAAATATGAAATAATATATTTAGAATTTTACTTTGTACAATTTTGTAACATATTTTTGGTAGCTGCTTCACAAAAAACCCAGTTTTGACACTCCGGAGATGGAAAATGGTATTTTTATTCAACGAAAAATAAAACTTTCTTCGTGAACATTGTTAGTTGCACCAATATGCATCTTTGTGTGGAATATGGTCACATTTCAAAAAACTATGCCATGGATATGGCCAAAACATCCGTCATTTCGCCCGAAAGCCATGAATCTTCGTACGAGATAGCTCATTTTTGTGAACACATTTTCCACCAAATTGTCTTATTCGCATTTTATTATTTTTGGTGGATACTAGGATATATATAACAACACCACGCGAAGATCTTGCATCGTTTCGAGTTTTTTTGAATTTTCTGGAATTTTCAAAGCCGGTTTCGGAAAACGGTCAGAACGGGGGACATGACCGTTCGTACCTAGGTGTTGAATCTTGATGAACTCTTGGTACATCTCTATTGAAATAGGTAGTTGTGTATCTAAAAATGATTTTTACAAAAAATCATGAGCAAACTATGAGGCACCTGTAGTTCAAATTTGGTCCGGTTTCAGCGGAATCGGTTGAAATTTGTCTTTTTCGAAAGAGGTGTATTTTGAGCTATTGAGAGGTAGTAAGTTTGTTATTTGTAGATAAAATAGGACATAATATATTTAGAATTTTACTTTATACAATTTTGTAACATATTTTTGGTAGGTGCTTCACAAAAAAACCCAGTTTTGACACTCCGGAGATGGAAAATGGTATTTTTATTCAACGAAAAATAAAACTTTCTTCGTGAACATTGTTAGTTGCACCAATATGCATCTTTGTGTGGAATATGGTCACATTTCAACAAACTATGCCATGGATGTGGCCAAAGCATCCGTCATTTCGCCCGAAAGCCATGAATCTTCGTACGAGATAGCTCATTTTTGTGAACACATTTTCCACCAAATTTGTATTTTTCAAAAGAGGTGTATTTTAAGCTATCGGGAGCTTGTAATTTGATTATTTCAATATCTAATGTGGTATAATAACTTTATAATTTTATTTGGTGCAATTTTGTAACATAATTTTGGTAGGTGATTCACAAAACAACCCATTTTTTACACTCCGAAAAGGGAAAATGGTATTTTTATTCAGAGAAAAATTAAACTTTCTTCGGCAAGATTGTTAATTGTTCCAATATGCATGTTTGGGTACGAGAAATAAAAACTTTTTTGACACTCCGAAAATAAAAAATGTTATGAGATGCACGACGAAACTTACTTAATTAAAGTCACATTATTATAATTAAACATTTGTTGTAAAAAATATGCTCCCTCCATCCGAGTATTTGGCAAGAAACTATTAATTATATTTATATCTTTTAGTTTTTGGCCATTTAGTTGAGAAAATGAACTATTTAAAAATATATTATATCATCATAAGTACTTATGTTACCACCATACCACCTAACTGGACACTGTTTGGTGGGGTCATTAGGATCCAGGTCCCAGGTGCAGCCAGTCTAGGTGGAGAAGTGGCTGAAGTTAGAAACGCGGGGCGGGAATTTTTCTGAAACGGGCGTGGTCTTAAAATTTCCAACCCTGTCGAAACCCTAAGGCCCTCTCACTCTCCAGCCTCCACCCCTCATTTCCCTTCTTGCGCCGCCCCGAGCCAGATCTCTCATATGCCCCCTCCCGTCCCGAGCCAGATCCCCACCTCCCTCGGCTTCTTCGTGACGGGACGGCGGCCCCTATCCACCCTCCCCGTCCATCTCTCGCTAGTGGCCGCGACAATCCTCTCCTCTTTCCCGACGCTGATTCCTCTCCATCCTTTTCCCGACGCGGATTCCTCTCCGTCCCTTTCCTGGAGCTCGTCGCCTCCTCTGCCCCTCCCACGACGCCGTTCCAGAACCCTAGGCTAGTTGTCAAGAAGCCGCTCCCGAGGCCCAGTCCGAGGGCAGGACTCCACCGTCAGGCACCGCATCGAAGGTATGCTGCCGCGCGCGTCAAGGATCTGAATTTGGAGGATAAGCAGAGGATCGATCGGAGTGCTTGATATGTGTATGTGCTGATGCGGGTTTGATCTGTTCTGGTTATGTGCAGGGTACTACCAGGGACAGGGAGGGCCGTACCAAGGGGACGCTGCTCTGCTCGGGCCAACAGGACGTGTACGCCGCCGCCCGCTCCAGATCGCAGACCATCGCCGTCCTCGAGGTACGCATCTTCCCCAACCCGCGGGCTGGGGTGGTTGCTGGCAGCTGACTACCCGCACGCGCACCATCCAGATCTGTAGAGGCAAGGCGACGGCTCTATCCTGTCCAAGATCCCTTTAGATGCCATGATGCGGCTTCCTGTACGACGAAACGACAAGCTGAACCTGCGCTCCCATGAGGTACATGTCCCTTGAATGGATACTTGCCCTGCAGCTGCTACCTATCTGTAGCCCCATCTACCAGCTAGGTAGTCTATTCAGTCTCTCCGACCTATTGCCTTGGAGTAGGTGCTTTGGAATGAGGATAGATTTTGCTACAAATATTAGGATGTTGAATATTTCAGCTGAAACCATATGGTTCTGAAAACTTTATTTCGTTTCTTCCCTTTTAATGTGCAAATCAAGTTTAAATAACACAGTGCGTTTCTACTCTTGGTGCTAAGTTGAGAAGTATGAAGCAAGCAGATTGCTTTTTCACTTATTATTTTCCCCTATGAGAAGACGTTGAGTCAAATACCATGTGAACGGGTTATTGTTTGCACATCTAGAGTTCTTTGTATTTCTCTTTAAATAAGTTTGTGATTGATGTGTACGATTTGCAGGCACTGTAGCATAGTTATACTTCCCTGAATTTTATTCCGTAGTTTTCACAGCTTGCTCCGTTTCAGTTTAGTGCTTAAATGTCTGAAATGCTATTGTCCATATTAGTCTTTTTCTACTCTGCAAAGTTTTGCGAATATGCTTGAGTAATTCTCAGGAAATCATGTGTTATTGCTTACTTTAATTGCGAGTCATGTATGTTGTGCAAAGTTTCGCTTATGGGGTTGATTAGATAAATCAAACCATATTTTGCTAGACATAAATTTATGGTCATGGAACATTTGGTGAGATATGAAGCTTTGCTCCATATAATTTTGCTAGATCTTGGCATTTTCTGGCTGATCCTATCTTCTCTGTTTGTGTATAAATATATACTGCCGGTGCGGTTTAGATAGCAATGATGGTACTTATAGTGTTCTCTGGTTACAATTGATGTTTATGGTATTTCTCTCTTGACTGGAATCAATCATAGATGCTCTTTTTTTTACTGGTCTTAGGTACCAGTCTGATGTGAATACACCAGGTTCTTCTAGCCAACTACGTATTACCTCAACACGAGATCTGAATTTGAATGTGTCACCTTCAAATATAAACATGTTATCACAAGCTTATCTTAGCTGGAGCAAGTCTTTTCTTTTTTCAAGAATTTCTGTTACTTATCATGTTCTGCATGATGCTTGTCTATTTAGCAAAGTAGTAGATGTAAGATCCACATCTACGTATCCTTTTCTCATTGCATTTTTCGTTAGCGTCTGAATGTAGTGCAGTAATCATTTGGTCTCATGCTCATTTATTTTACTCAAACTAACTGGATAACTTATTGATAGATACCAGATAGCTTTGTCTGCTTCCTGATGCTACTCTTTTTTATTTATCTAGCCTGTTTCATGTCTCAAGCAAGATACCTGAACATCTTTCTTTTATTTGCATGGACTGGGGCTGCGAAATACGTGGACAACAAAGGGGGTTTGTCACTGATGTCTGGTGTGTTGTTCCCATAAGATCCTCCAAAGGCTTGTTGGGCTGGTTCTATCTCTGGTGTCGGCCACACTGCTACACATCGGGTTCCCTGAGGTGAGCTCGACCCCATTACTTGAAGAGCTACAATACTCTCTGACTATCATCTACTAGCATTGGTACTGTATTTTTGGTGCACTGATTAGGATAACTGCTGTAGTGATTCAGCTCTCCAATTTGTACCTGCAACTGAATCTTGTTTGAACATTCTCGAATTTTCATGCCATAAGGTAGAGTTCATAGCTTATATGGTTGTCGACTAAGTACATGATTAGTGTGCCTTCCCATTCAGATATATTCTTAGTAACCTGTCATACTACTCCCAGTTGTGACCGAGGGAAATTGTTTTACCGGTGATTGCATTCTGTTAGCAAGTTTCAACTGCTTAGTTGCTTTTTATCTAGCTTTGGGCCTGTGATCCCACTTGGTGACGTTTAACCAACAATTACTTTGTACATATAGTAGCTATTAGAAAATATTACTATGCGCATATAGTAGCTACTAGCAAATATTTTGTACATATAGAGCATCTGATACTTTGTCCTGAACTTTACTACTCTATACATATGGTAGCTACTAGCAAACTTAGCTTTCCATCTTTGTTATTGTTTATCAATAATGCTTAATAAGCATCTGTCTTTTGGATTTAGGAACTCGAGGAGAAGCCCACATGAAACTTGCCCATTTTGGTGATTTTGCCAAATCTATTTCTGTAGGAAATTGGAACTTGGCCATTTTGGCGAACTAGTACTTGTTGAACTATGATGTTCAATGTACTGTTCAAATGTTGAATTCTGTACTGTCAATGTAATGCCGATTATTCAAACGCTGCTATTTGAATGTAATTTGTAGGTTATTCATATTCCTGAATATTTGCTTGAAATAAATATATATGTATGGGTCGTATTCGATTTCCTATTTGCTATCGATGAAAAAATGGATTGAAAACTATGTGAGCTCGGTCCAGAAGTTAATCGACCACCAACGGCCACTTCTTGGCCCAAACAATGTCCTAATTTAAATTGTAAGTAAAAAACTAAAAAGGACTGAATACTGGACCAAATGTTAGATGGGCTCCTAAAAGGCCACATCCCAATTACATGATTAAAAACACTCCAGAGAAATAAAAAAGAAAAAATATAAAAATGGATCACAAAATGGATTGGATCCATCAATGAAAAGGCCAAAAAAATGCTCAGGCCCAAGTAAGAAAATGACCAGCAAAGGCCGAAGTTATCGGGCTAGGCCCACGTAGACCAATGAAATGGACTGGGCTAAATTTAATCCACAACGATTTCATTTCGTCACTATTCTGCCACGTAGGATTGGCCACGTCGGCGCTGAGCTGTCCTGGCCGGATTGCTCACGACGATTTTGAATCGTCATAGATTAATGACGTTCCTGTATCGTCGTGGATGTCTATGACGATTCCTACAAAATCGTCGTGGTGAACCATTACTGACGCTCGGTTTTCAACGATTTGTTTTTCGTCATAAAATCGTCATGGATGAAATTTGGTGACGATTTAGTGACGATAATTGAGCGTCATGTATCAGCATATTTCTTGTAGTGGATCCGGCGTTGGGGACAAGCCCGGGCAACCCCAATCCGTCCCCACATTTGGGCTGTGTTTGAGTTTTGTTGGGGCGGCCGAGCAAATGGGCCGAATTTAGCTATCCTTGTTGGGTGCATGTTTTGGCCCTGACAACTATCCGGGCTGCCCGCCCGGGCATATAGGGCGGTTTCGGGTCTCAAATTGGAGATGCTCTGAGAACAGGGAATTACGGCGGTGACTCTGTCGTTTTGTTCTTCGATAGATGAACTGAAAATAAACTGGGCTCACGCAGCTCTAATGGGGCGAGGTAGACCGTAACAAAATTTCAATATCAATATATTCATATTTGTATCCTATAGTTTAATAATGTTTAAATATTGAGACAATATAGGTATACAATAATTTACAAGTTGTCAATGTTTTAATATTAATATCGCAGAGATACCAATTACATCCGGTCTCTATAATAGGTAAATGTCCTAAAGATACTACGGGTGCACACGGCCAAACAACAACATGAAGAAAAAAAATCCTCCTACGGTGATAGAAAACATGTAGCTGCAACATGAACCGCCACCAAGACAGAACCCAGAGTCCGAATTCTCCGATAAGGGACACCTTCAAAAAGAAAACAGTGCATAAGCGACATCCTGCCTGATCAGAGATCATAAGTTTTCATCCTAGAGAAAGTATGTGCTCTCAAAACAATATTTTCAACAAGGCCATTGTCAAGTGCAAACAATTAAGGTCAGACCTTGGATTTTCACCCTCGGATATAAGAATATGTACCCCTCATGTGCCGCCGCCCTCGCTTGTTGATGATGCTGCTACAAGTCATGAACCACCAAGCAAAGCCTTCATCGCCTCGAAAACTCATTCCGACATTACAAGACTTCATACCTCATCCGACATGACATTCCCTGCCGCTATCTTCGCCAAGGAAATCAAAAACCTATATTATCCATGATGGAAACAGATAACGAAATTTCGTGTGACTCCCTCATGAGCCGCATGGCCAGAAAATAAGGATGCCCACGATCGGATCACATCTGATTCGGCATTCTACACGCATCACACACCCAATGGAGATCGCTGGTAGAGCCTTCCGAAACTCATCGCCATCCGTATCAATGAGGACATGATCATGACAAACCCTATCTTGGAGCGATAAGAACCCAAGGGCCGGATTGCTTTCTTTGGACCGAAGAACCCTTCCGACGTTTCCAAAACAGAGCTCGGGCGCATCAACGCCGCCGAGCGAAGTCAACACGCCCCAATAAGAAAGAGATCCAATGAGGACGGGCGCATCATGGGTGTCACACACGTCGTGGCGAGCGGAAGCCAAACTCAACAGCCATAGACTTCAACGGTCTGGGGCCTCTGCCACCGCCGATGGAAGCCGCAAAGCGGCTAGCGAGGTCAGCGGTGGCGGCTGTTTGCTAGGGTTTGAGCCGCCTCCATAGTGGCCCATGCAAGGCAATCCAGGAGGCTGAACTGCTTGTACGTGCGATTAGATGTCTAGAAGTGTTCAACTAGATCATCTTTAGAACATTTTCATTGGAAGTTTTCTTATCTTATGCATAACGAGAAATTGAGCAAACCAGGTTAGGATGGCCTATTGTGGGTCAGCAAGATGGCACTAGCCGTCCCTAATCAAACACTAGACCGTCATTGCGTTCACTCTTTACGATTATATTGTGCATAATGACAAAAAAATCATGGCATCTCACATCCAACCATGTTTGAGTAAGGCAGTGAACAATAGCAAAATAAGTTTGCAGGCTTTTAACGCACCAAATACCAGCTCCACATTCTTCCTAACTTTTCTGTTTATTCCTAGCAAAGTTTTTTTTCTGAGCTACATGGATAAGGATAAGATCGTTCTGCCATAGTATGATGGAGTAATATTATTGTTTTTGGGGGAAAATATTTTTGAAATTTCATAACGAATGTTATTTAAAAAAGTCCCACTAGCTTGTTGTAACGGTTTTTTATTGCAGTAAAATCGTTCTGCCATGGTATGATAGAGGGATTTCTTCTCTCTATGTCATTTCTTCCATGAGATCATCGTGGAAAAATTATTCGGGATTAGTCCTCGGGAATTAAGTCAGAGTAAAGAAGTACACCAAAGGGGAGCTGGAGGGGGGCTACAGGGAGCCCATGTGGCTTGAGGGCATGGTCAGACATGAGCCCCTACTCTCTGATCACCTAGCCACCTGGCAGACCTCCTCGGGAAGATTTTTGGTCTCTCCTGGTGATTTCTCCCGAAACTTCATTTTCCATTTGTTTTTTTATGGGGGCACTAGGATTTTGGGGGGAGGCGCCAAAAACCCTAGGCATGTGGCCCACGAGGTCCATCATGGCGCGGGAGCACATGAGGGGAGGGTGACAACCCCTTCTCCAAGCCTTTCCCCCTCCCGTCCTCCTATATAAATGAGAGGAACCCTCTTACCCTTTACACACAGGTTGTCTTCGGTTTTGAGGAGTCATCTACCAGATCTATCTCTCTCCCCATCTCCCATGCATTGGTGTTTTCTCCACCTCTTTGTGCACCAGTTGGTTCTAATTTCTGGACAATGAATTTATGTTCGACCTTGATGGAGGTATGTGTGCGCACCGTCAAAGGGATCACACTTGGGGTCCTTGCGTTGTTGGATCCAGAAGGCTGGATATGAGGGGAGTAGGCAACATTCTCCACTAGGATTAGCCGTGACAATCTTCCTAAGACTTAATCAACATCGTTATCAACACTCTTCCGCATCTTCGTGTTGGTAATGGATCTACGGATAGTTTCTGCTCGTTACTTGTATCTTCATAGTTGGATCTTGATTGTTGCGTAGTTTGAAAAAAAAATTGTGTCTTGTTACGCAACCCTACACTCTCTACCTCCTATCTATCTCCTGTAGCGAGGGAATGGTTTGTGACGGATACATACCGGACCCTAGAGGAGCTGGCAGCGCGGGAGTTGTTCGAGGCCGCAACGGTCCTCGCCGTGTGCCACTCCAGCGACGAGGACGCACTGAGGCGAGGCTGGACGGGACGTCCACCTCCTCCAGGTCTAGATATCCCTCTCCAACGCGACGCACCCGAGTTTGGAGGAGCGGTGTCGCGGGAGGCTGCCACGGTCCTTGAAGTGTGTCACGCCACCGACGTGGTATGTCCAAAAAGGAAAGACAAAGCAAGATTCTATTAGTAATATTTATCTCATCATTAAAGTTACCACGTCAACAAGTATACTTCAAGCAATGGGGAGTCAAAATCAAGCAAGCTGGCTTTGTCTTCGAACTCGTCTTGTTTCTTATTACGATTTACAACCTGTGTTTTAAATTCCAAAACATCTTATATTTAGAAATGGAGGGAGTACAAAATTAGATTCAAGTCATTTCATTTTTACAATCTCTTGAAACCGAGTTAACTATAAAATCGAAGTCAGGAGACATACGGGTTGCCAGTTTAAATATCACCGTACCCAACTCATTTATTTTGGGTTCGAAATCCGAGTTTCACGTATCTCAAGGATACAAACTCGACTAGTGCCGTTCAGGTTCACTGAACACTGCGGTTCGAAAACAGAGAGGTCTTATCCTTTCGCCTTGCCCCCGTTGAGAGTCGAGAGGAGAGCTTCCCTTGGCGCCCCTTTCCTGTCTGCTCATCGGAGGTCCGGCCGGCCGACGAGGAGATGGATTAGGTGGTTTGCCCCCTTGTACAGCAGTAGATGTAGGTGTAGGCGTAGGGTAGTTGCTTCCGTTTACTTTTCTTTGCAGGTTTTCGCCTTCGTGGCTGTTCTTGGCTATATGCCACACCGTCTCAAGCCTCTGGCGCTGACGAGCGGCGTTGAAGGCGCGCCTCCTCGCTCTGGCTACCTGGTTCCTTGGTGGATCAAGGCAGTGGGTGCGGGATTTGGTGGAGACGGCGGTTCCAATAAACTCGGTAATATCTCCAAAGGCTCTTCTTCTCCGTGGCTTCTGCTCTCCGATCTTGCTTCCATGGTGGCGGGAAGAAAGGAGAAGCTGAGTTGTGCTGTGGATGGGTGGGGGCTGGAGGAGGGGCGGGGGTGATCTGCTTGTGACTTTCTAGGGAACCTGTGCTGCGGCATCTGCTGCTTTCTCTTCTCTGGAGCCTCTTTTGGGAGCGCTCTCTCGGCGTCGTGCTCGGCGTCGATGTTTATGGCCAAAGGGCGGCCGCTCCCACCTTGGTCGCCGCCGCGGTTTGGTTGGCACAAGGTCGTCAGGAACCTCCATGTACGGAGGCCTTCTCCAGTCGATGCGGTGGGCTCCCGCCAAGCTTCGCCAAGTGGTTCGTCCCCGGTTGCAGCTTGGTTGGTCGTCGTCGACGTTCGTGCAGGATCGGCAGAGCAGGAGCACGGGAATCGTTGGGCTGGATTGCGTTTTTCGTTTCTTTCCCAGAGTTCCTTCTTCAATTGTTCAGAACATTTCTGTCAATTTTCTTTTAGATAAGGTTCTCTTTGTAATTGTACTTTGCCGACGCAATGAAAGATCCTAGGGCCTTCTAGGCCCATCCCCGTTCAAAAAAAAACGTATCTCAAGGATTTTTTTAGCCTTAATGGGCCTTGGTGGATCACTGAATTATATATCAAATGGGCTCGTTCGACCCACATAAACAAAGCTAGCCCAGCCGCCACGCTGAGCTGAAGCTTATCCATTTCCTTCTGAAGAAAAAAAAACCATCCATTCCTCTCCAGCTCCAACCTCTGCCATGGGAGGAGTGGACACGGGCGACCAATGGCCGCGCTCAACGCCAAGTTCCTCCCGACGCCGCCAGGAAACGGTCCTCCACCGCGCCAACACCTCCTTCGCGAGCACCCGGAGGTTGTGCGCGACTGCAAGCGGCTGGACGGGCTCATGAAGTCCGGCAAGCTGGCGGACGCCCTGGACCTGTTCGACCAGGTGCCGCGCAAGAACGTGGTCGCATGGACCTCGGCCGTGTCCGGGCTCACGCGCGGAGGGCGCCCCAGGGAGGCGCTGGAGATGTTCGCGGACATGGTGGCGTCCGGCGTCGCGCCGAACGACTTCGTGTGCAACGCGGCGCTGGCGGCGTGCGCGGCCGTGGGCACGCTCCGCGCCGGGGAGCAGGTGCACTCGCTCGCTGTGAGGTCCGGGTTTTCCGGGGATGCGTGGGTCGGTAGCTGCCTGGTCGAGCTTTACTCGCGGTGCGGCTCCCTACGCGCCGCCCAGGATGTGCTCAACCGGATGGAGTCGCCGGACGTCGTCGGATACACCTCGCTCGTCTCGCCCTTCTGCTGGAACGGCGAGTTTGGTATGGCGGCGGATGCGCTCGGCCAGATGATGAGCCAGGGAGTGGAGCCGAACGAGCACACGGTGACAAGCGTCCTGGCGGCGGGTTGCCCGCAGGTTCTCGGTGTGCAGATACATGGCTACATGATCAAGGCAATGAGCTTGCATTGATTGATTTTTACTCGAGAAACGGTGAGATCGACATGGCGAAGACGGTGTTCAACAATCTCCAGCGCAAGAATGTGGTAGCCTGGTGCTCCATGATGCAGCTGCACAACCGAGCTGGGAGGCCGGAGGATGCCCTGCAGTTGTTCGACGATATGCTCTTGGAGGGTGTCACCGAACCCAACGAGTTTGCATTCTCAATTGCTCTTAGTGCCTGCGGATCCGTTGCTCTGGGGCATCAGCTTCACTCCTTGGCCATCAAGCACGACCTGACTAGCGATCTCCGGGTGTCGAATGCCCTTCTCTCCATGTATGGAAGAAGTGGTTTCGTCGAAGAACTCGAGGCTGTGTTCAGTAAAATGGAGGATCCTGACCTGGTCAGCTGGACAGCAGCTATTTCTGCATACTTCCAGAATGGTCATCGTGAGAAGGCCATAGCATTGCTCTCCCAGATGCACTCGAAGGGTCTCAGACCAAACGACTATGCCTTCTCGAGCGTGCTGAGTTCCTGCGCTGATCTGGCACTGCTGGATCAAGGGAGGCAATTCCATTGCCTGGCTCTGAAGCTAGGATGTGACTCGAAGATCTACACCGGAAACGCGCTGGTCAACATGTACTCAAAGTGCGGCCAGATTGTCCCTGCGAGGCTGGCGTTTGATCTCATGGATCACCATGACGCGACGTCCTGGAACTCACTGATCCATGGGTACGCACAGCATGGGGAGGTGAGCATGGCCCTGGAGGCATTCGGTGAGATGTGCTCCGACGGTGGTGGTGAGCCAGATGAGTCGACGTTCCTGGGAGTCCTAGCAGCATACAACCACGCCGGATTGGTGGATGAAGGAATGGCATTCTTCAGATCAGTAATGGCCGGTGGGTACGGCGCCTCCCCGACACCCTCACACTACACCTGCATGGTCGACATGCTGGGCCGGAGTGGGAGGTTCGATGACGCCCTCCACCTGATTGAGGAGCTGCCTTTCGAGCCCGGCGTCCTGACATGGAAGACCCTGCTGGCATCCTGCAGGCTGCACGGTAACTTGGAGACCGGGAGGCTCGCCGCCGAGAAGCTCTCGAAGCTCTCAGAAGGGGGAGAGGACCGGGACTCGGCGAGTTACGTGCTGATGTCGGGCATCCACGCAATGCGTGGGGATTGGCGCGACGCTGGTGTGGTTCGGCGGAGGATGGACGAGGCCGGAGTGAGGAAGGAGGCCGGGCGCAGTTGGGTGGAGGTTAGGAATGAGGTGCACACCTTCGTCGCCTGGGACGCGTCTCACCCAGAGTCGGCGTCCATCTACCGGATGCTCTGGGGATTGTTTGATGCCATGCAAGATACAGGCTACAACAAAGAAGATGTTGGATTGTTCGATGTACATATGCATATTTAGATTTGAAAAATGTACATAATCTGGTGTTGTTTGCCGGTTATTGGATCAAAGTTGTTTCCAGTTTAAAGGCCAGGGATGTTTTGTTTTTCTTAATCGGGAGGCTAAAAGTACATAGTTGTTTGGTAATGGTGCGTAATTCTGTCGGAACACATGGAGATAGGATGTTAATTCTGAAGTTTTGTGCCACGGGATGGGGATGCTGCTGGAAGGAGTCCCATCAACAGTTCAAGCAGAAGAAACAAATCTGTCAAGGTAACCCAAGTCCCTGTTCTTTTCATTTTGCTAATGCCATTTACCCAGTTCCTGTAGCTACTGTTATGAGCTAATAAATGTGAACGATATATCAATAGCATCTTGGTTTCAGTTTTCAACGTAAACATGTGCTCCATAAAATTGATTAAAACACCTTTCATTGACATCCACGATTGCCATATTCAGGTAGAGATTGAGCAGTAACGGTAATACTAGCACCAGAACACATCGAGCACCAGATGGAAGTTCAGATCATGTTGCATCTAAATCAAAACGAAGTCGCAGTTTCAGACACCTCTGATGTGTACTTGTGAAAAAAAAACAGACAACACCTACAACAAACCAATGTACAGCACAAAAAGAACCTAGGGTGGCGACAGTCCCTCATCCATGTACTATTCTGTATCCTTCGGACCATGAATCCCGCGAAATAAATATCTAGACCACTCCCAAATCGCACCCAATGTGCTATCGCGAGACAGTAAGCTCTGAGAGGTCCTATGAAGCGTCGGGTGCAGGCTCCGAGGATGCTGGCGCCGCTGCTCCGAGGATGCTGCCTTGACGACGATGCTCATGTTGGGCCTGAACTCTGCTTCGTATTGCACGCACAGAGCCGCCACTGCAGCAAGCTGCAGGTAAGGGAGTGCAAAGGATGTCATCAGTGACGCTATTGTTCATCAAGATGGTAACTACGGAACATTGTAAAAAATAATGACACACACGGGTAGAGTGGATATGTGAGATATACCTTGGCGACTCCCTTGGGAGTATACTCTCCCTTCATCCTAGGATCTATGCACTGTTTGACCTTATCTTTACTCAATCTTGGAGTGGCCTGAAGAGAGATTTGCACTGCCAGGTTAGTTATGGAAATTTTACTTTGGTTCAGATCTTGCTACCAGAGAAGTCCTAACAATAACAAGTACTCATCAACTCCCAGAGCTGGAACCAGACAAAATTTGAGCCATTAGAGAAATCTAAAATTCTTATATCGGAGCACGTGTGGAGGGTCATCGCCCCAGTTTCCTGTTAGGTTTGGTGTTCAGACACTAACTGGTTGAAATACTCAAAGCTGGACTAAGTTGTTGTTTGTTCAAGCCCATACTGCTCGGTTAAATGGGACCAAATTCCAATCCAAAATCACGATTAACTATGCTAGCACCTCTGTCCCCAAATAACTCACCAAAACGTCTTATATTTGTTGACAGAGGTAGTAACTTCTACAGATCATATCCAGGAGTGCGCAAATGTGGGTATCGTGTCGCCTACTTACCGTGTTTCTTTATAACTTCTAAGATTTTAGTTCTACCAGCAATGACAGAGAGATGAACAGTCATAGTAAACAGCATGCTAACAAAGTAACATACCCAAGTGACCAAACTTTGTTGCCCCTGGGGCATTGTATGATCAACGGGTTTCCTTCCAGTCAGAAGTTCAAGAAGAACCACGCCAAAGCTGTAGACATCACTCTTCTGTGTCAGCTGGCCAGTCATAGCATATCTGCAACAAGTAGGAGCGTCAAAGTTAGAGAGGAAATGTGTGAAATGCTGGACTACAGATATCTCCACAACTAATACCAAGAATGCAAGTAAGCTTTGATCTCGCTACAGGAATGTGTAGAAAAACTAAAGTCAGTCTCATAATCATGAAAACCAGAATGGTTGCCGACCTACCTTTGTCCAGGTTCACTAGTGCGACCGTTGGTTCTAAAGAACAAGTGATAGCACGAATCAAATATTCAGAAGTCATGGTAGTTATGCAATCTCATGAAGATAAAAATGTGTTGGATGTCTAAAATGATGTATTACGCAAGTGAACAGTGGACAAAATAGCGAACCTCGGATTATTGGCACATATCAGTGTAACTAGATTTGTCGACCCAAAATCAATTTACAGCACAATGACAAGTTTAAAATTTTAAAAAGTGGAATTCACTTCTTAAAAACATGCATACTGCAAAAATGGGGTTCAAACCGTATTAATTAACTCAAGATTTTAAGAGGACAAGTGTGTTGGGAGACTATGGCATGAACTACTACTTTCAATTATTCATTTGCACACAGAATGGCATGCAGTCGTTGAGGAATCCATCCACTATATATAGATACAGGTGTACATAGTTGGGCTTAAATCGGGAAGTTCTTTAATCCACTATATTTGGTAGTAGGTGTACTCTCCAGAACTGTGTTGTGGTGTTTATTTCTTGGACGCAGGAAACATGCGTGCCTCCATGCCTTGATGCACCAGTACAGACTCTGCTAATGATGGCAGTTTGGTTACCATTAGGTACCCTCTACAATATCTCTAGTTCAAAAAATGAAATAATTTTGTAATGACACTATCAGTTGAGAAAATTTAGTTCAATTTTTTGAACTAGAGAGGGTAAAGGATACCCTAATGGTGACCCACTGCCATCACTATTCCCTGGAAGGGTTACTTTGGCTCGGGGCACCTACACTTGTTCTAGTGATGTTTATTAAGTGTGAACCTGAAGTCTATGTGCACCATTGCTTCCATATAGTATAACTATAGAGCTTAAGCTGTTTGGTACTATCAATAATGCATGCGTCAAACATAAAAGATAACAAAAAAAAAAACAGAGAATGTAAGGTTAACAAAAATGAAAAGGTAGCAAATGTTCACCTGTTTCAAGAATTCGTCGTTTGGCTCATTTTCAGATGCATCAAATTTCTTAATAGCTGCTTGCCTGCCATAATCCATAGTAGCATGATATACTCGTTCATAGGAACCTTCACCAATCAGAGAACTTGATCCAAAATTGTCGGTCTTTTCTTTTAAATCCTCAAATGGTAATTCCGGGACATCAATGGTAGGAGGGAAAATGTCTGGTTCGGTTGATCAGCAGGTTTTGAAGATTTTTGTTTGCCTGATGAAGAACATAAAAATGCAATCACTAAGGACTCAGAATAAAAATCATAAATTTGAAAACAACTTTCCAAATAGAATGCAACAGAATACGCAAGGCGTATAACTACAACTACACGACAGAGAGAGCCGAATATGACACAAGAGTACAAGACCATAAGCACACAATATTGCTACTCACGGATCAGATGCTTGGGGACAAAAAGAAAAACAAGAACGGGTCCATAGCTCAGTGGTAGAGCAATTGACTGCAGATCAATAGGTCATCGGTTCGAACCCGGTTGGGCCCTATTATTGTATTTTTTTATTTTCATTTCCTTTTTTAACTACTGTTTTGGTGTTCTACATTTTCTTACCAAGTATTTAATTTCAACCCTCTCTAGGTTTTTCATCAAAGATAAATTTTTGGGTATGTCGATTCTTATTTGCAAGAACCAATGTTCTAACACACGATTTTTACCGCTATTTAAACAATTACTAATTACTCCACAGTCAATTCAGTTATTGACCAATTAGGTACATTCAAAAGAATCTAAGAATGGTTTGCATAAACCAAAAGCAGCATGTTACATAAAAGCTGGAACTAGAAATCCAAGAGCACAACTTAAAGTATTTTTCTACCTATAATTTGTAATGGCACCTTTTTCTACGAGCATGTGCTTCCGTTCTTCTTTGTGAGAACCGTTCTTCTTACCCTGGATGTTTACCCCTATTCCAACAGTTACTAATTACACCAAAGTCAAGTCAATTAATTACCAATTAGCAGGGGCAGAGCCAGGATTTAGATATAGGGGGGGCGAGCCATCGAAGGTCGAAAGTGAAATACTTCTATCGTTTACCAAGATACCAAGCCAAAAATTAATAACGACATTTTCATGTATTTGCCAAAAGAACGACATGAATATATGTTATCTCTATCTCAAATCATATAACGTAGGTATTTAATAAAACCGACACAAAACTACCGTTTAAGATTTCGGACATAGATCTACTGCTATTGTCAACACTTGGATATGAAATTTCAGCGGCACACCAGATTGGAGGTTTAAACAATTGGCTTGAAAAACAATTTATTATATTTATCTTTTTAGCAACTAGTATATCCATTTTCTTCATTTGTTACTAAACAAGTATTGGAAAAATTAAACAAGAGGGAATTGATCAGGTGAGCACGTACATGCGTGTATCCTCTCTGTACATGATTAATAATTCGGTGGTGATTTCATGGGACGGACCCATGTCGCAAACTATACGGCGTTCGGGTAACGAAGATCACCGGCGTTGCCATATCCGCCTCTATTCGCCGGCCATGTGCCATCCAAGTTTGGCGGTTTTTGAGCAAGAGCAGCATTAGGGCAACCAGATCGATTGTATTGTGATGCGTGAGAGGCGAGAGGAGGCGGAGGATTTCTGGCCTAGGAAGTCAGCTAGATGGGTTGTTGCCTATTGATTGCTGGGCCTGGGTGCGTAAGATAGACTTCCACTAGCTTTAGATTAACTACTAAGAGTAATACATAATTATCAGCAGCTATTAGCATGTATATACCAGTATTATATGATTAGTATCTGTTGCAATATGTTGGGGGGGACGGACCATTGAGGGGGGGTCTGACCCCTGCTAGCCCCCCTTGTCTCCGCCCCTGCCAATTAGGTCCATTCAAAGAATCTAAGAATGGTTTGCATAACCCAAAGCAGCATGTTACATAAAAAAAGCTGGAACTGGCATTCCAAGAGCACAACTTAAGTATTTTTCTACCTAATTTGTAATGACACCATTTCCTATGGGCATGTGCTTCGATTCTTCTTTGTGAGAACCGTTCTTATACTAGATGTTTACCGCTATTCAGACAGTTATTAATTACTCCAAAGTCAAGTTGATTATTCGCCAATTAGGTCCATTCAAAAGAATCTAAGACTGATTTGCATAACCCAAAAGTAGCATGTTACATAATAAAAATGGGAAAGGGAGAAATAATACGATCATACACAAGGAAGCATATGTCAACTCTATTGGTAGAATCATGGTCTTCTAGAAATCACAGTTTTGATACCGATCTTTTGTAGTAGACATAAAACACTTAAATTCTACAACAATGAAGCGCACACAAATTTCTTTCTCACTTAAAACTTTCGTGGACTTCAACTGATTACCAAAGAAAGTAATATGAGGCAATTCAGACAACCCAAAGATTGTCATGATCAACTTAGCGCCACATTCACTATCTAGCATGGGGACGAAGACACTTTTTTGGCAATCCATTGACATAATAGACAGACCCCTTTGAAATAGGAATAACCCTGAAATCATCAACCATAATATGTGAAGAAACAGGGTCTACACAACTAGCAATCACACGAACAAAAGTTGAAGGAAATTGAAATTTCTGAAATAACAAAAGGCACCCAAAACCAACTTCTGAATGCCATCCTTCCGATGATTGGAAAAGGATGCCAAAACCTCCTAATGGTACTTCATAGAATATGAAAAGAAATCACCCCTGCCAATAACTTGTTTATTCACCCGTTTTTTCGGGAAAAAACTAGATCAAACACAGAAAGCCTGAGGGTAAGCACTCCATATAAAAAAAGAAGAAAAGTCAAAATAAGATAAAAACAATCTTTAGAACAAAGATTAGATTCATTGTAGGAAAAAGATAAAATCCCTCTTAAGAGATTTAACAACCTACAAACATAGAAGAACATGATCAAAATTCACACTAAATGATCATATGATAAGCATTCAAATGTAAATATACAAAAGTTGTTGTGCGCACAAACCTATTTCGAAAGAACTCAGACAATGCATCGTCCAGGAACCATTTCATACAAGGATTAACATTCTCCTTCAAGAAAGGAAACACAAAGAAATAGTAAGCATTAGAACTACTTACAAACAAAACACACCAAAATGAAAAAGCCACAAAAGGAAAGAAATTCGTACTTTGTCGCTTGATGATAACATATGCTCAAAGCTATCAACATAAGACATCTCACAATCAGGTTCGTGATCTGCTGAACGACGAATTCTTCAATTTACTACATACAAGTTATCACCAACCTTCTCCCAGCTTGACGATAAGGTAGCTAGGTTGCGCCGCCCAGGCCGCCCTCCTGCATGAGTGACGAGGGGGAGGCAATCGTGCTACCTTAGGAGGCTACAGAAAGGCAGACATGCTACATAAAGTGGGCGGCAGTGCTTGGTCGTGGTAGAAAAGAATTATTTTGGATCTGTGTTTAGGGAATTTTCTATTCTACAATAGTTTTATGGGTTTGCATGATTTAAAGAAATGTTTTTCTTACAACCGTCACGTTTTGTACTATACGGTTATATGGATTTCCATCATAATTATAAGTATTTTGCTATAGTTACTCGGTTGTTTTGCTATATCAATACAAAATATTTTGCTACGAGTTCTTTGGCGAGACATAGTTCTCTTGGCAGCGAGAGTCTTCGGCGATGTTTCCGACAAAGTGAATTTTTGCAACACGTGGCGTGCTACTTTGTTGCAATACGAGTAGCTTATGTAGTTATTTTTCGAACATTTTTTGAATAGTTTGTTGCAAATACTTTTTTTTACACGGGGCGATAATTTTTATTGTGATACGAGTGAATTTGTTGCAATGACAGTTTTACTGTAATTATCGAGATGACTTGGACAACGCAATATACCACTTCGTTTAAGTGGGGCTGCTGTGGAATGCGGGTTCTGTATCGAAATGCAAAAACATGTTGGGCTGATTTTTAACCATATGATCACGACCAAAACGGTGGTAAATGGTGGTAAAGGGGACATAGATTTGGGCAATCACCTACGCCTAGCGCTGCCCGACCGATAATGCCCAAATGACTCACAATCTGACATTGCAATTACGCCAATCAAGCAGGCTGGGTCGACGACGGGCTGATAGCATCTTCCTGGTTGCGCGGCGGGTCGAAGAATTCAGGAGACAAGAGGTCCGGCTGAGCGTTCAGAAACGGGATCCCTGCGAGGCGTCGGGGCGGCAGGAGACGCGGCTGGCTGGTGTCGCGCACGTCGATGGTGATGAGGTAGCCCCCTCTCTCGGCCTTCATATCGGCTGGCGGCAGGAGGAGGTAGATTATGCCGGCGTCCTGCTTCCTGAGGAACGGCGCCCATGGCACCCTCCTCGGCAGCCGCGCCTCCACGAATCCCTCAAGCGCCCAGATGCTCAGCAGGCTCAGCTCCATGTGCCTCTTCCATCGCCTCTCGCCAGCGCAGTCGGACAGGTCCAGTCTCAGCACCACAACGGTGGTGTCGCCAGGGTGCTCGCACGACTCGAGGATGACGAGCCAGGCGCTGTCCCTGACGCCGACGCCCATGGCCCGGTGCCTATACTCCCCTCTGCCGTCCTCGATCAGGTACTCCTCCGGCAGCGCGACAAAGGTGAACTCCACGGCGCCGGCGTCGTCGTTGAGGAGGTCGGCGCACTCGCAGTAAAGGATGCCTTGTGTCACGTTAGCCCAGAAAGCCTTGCCCTTGTACGTGAACGCCCACGCCGCGTCGAACGTCTCTGGCATCCCTGTGGCATGCCTGCGCTCCCGTATCCTCCACGGCCCTAGGACACCGTCGCCGTCGTTGTGGAGGGACGGCGTCCACGAGCAGACAACGGGCCTGCCTAGTGCGTCGCCGGTACTGCGGTCAACCGCCATGAGGACCAGCGAGTAGCCGCCGCTGATAGCTTCTAATCGTTGTCATTCAGTTTAGTAGTTAGGATTTTTATTTCCTTTCAGTTATCTGACACGAGTCGCTGTTATGTGCGTACCGTGGGCAAGTCTGTTGCATCAGACTTGCTGATTTCCTATTTCGTAGCATCGTGGACCAAGCACGATTCCGCTCTCGTGGGATGGCACGAGTCACTCGGATCGAGCCGTAGGAATAGGATCACGATTACCTTTCTGTTGCTAATAAAGAGAGAAGGAAAACGGGAAAACGCTGCAAGCTTTACGCAGCACAAAATCCTTGCCTGTTGTCTGTTCTTCAGGTTTTCGGAAACGCTACAGTGCTCTGTCCAATTGTCGTTTGAAAGCTAACAAAGTGGTATCAGAGCGCCTCGTTCGTGCTCTGGGGCCATGACGGGCAAGGGGAACGACGACAAGGACGGCGGCGGAAGCAAGGCGAAGGCAACTCCATCGCGATCCCTCTCGAGGAAGGGATCTACGACTCCGCCGCGGGAACGGAGCCAGAGCCACGGTCGGAGCCGTGGGCGCAGCGGCGGCGAGATCATCGTCCACGAGCGGACGGTGCAGGAGCGCGTCTTCACCGGCGGTAATGTGCAGTGGCCGATACTCACCGCTACAAACTACCTCGAGTGGGCCCTTGTGATGCAGATCAACCTCGAGGCGTGCTACATGTGGGACGCCGTCGAGGGCAACCCCACGAGTGTGGCCAACGACAAGGCCGCGCTCGCAGCGCTCATTCGGGCCGTGCCGCCGGAGATGGTGGGCACGCTAGCGGTGAAGAAGACGGCGAAAGCTGCATGGGAGGCGGTCCGGGTGATGCGTCTCGGAACGGATCGGGTACGCGAGGCCACGGCGCAACGCCTGCGCAAGGAACTCAAGCTGATCTCGTTTCGGGACGGCGAGTCCCTCGACGCCTTCGGCATGCGCCTGATGACGCTCGTCAACAACCTCCGCTCGATGGGAGACACGGTGGAGGAAGTGTCCATCGTACAGAGGATGCTACGCGTCGTCCCGGAGCGTTACTCCCAAATGGCGTGCTCAATCGAGACCCTACTCGATCTGAGCACCCTCTCCATCGAGGAACTCATCGGGCGACTGCGCACCTCTGAAGAACGCGGTGGCGCACCAACGACACACGCCGCGAGCGGATCCCTGCTTCTCACGGAGGAGGAGTGGGAGGCGCGCCGCAAGCAGCGCGCGGCTGGACAGGGATCTGGTGGCGGAAGGGACAGGCAGAAAGGAAAGGGGAAGCAGCATCCCCAAGGTCGCGACGGCGGCCAGCGCTCCGGTGATCGCGACATGTCCAAGGTTAAGTGCTATAATTGCAACAAGTTTGCTGGGCATTTTTCAAAGGAGTGTCCCGAGCCGCGGCCTGAGCGCAAGGAGCGCGCTAACCTTGCGCAGAAACAAGGGGGAGGAGGAGCAGCCATCACTGTACCTCGCCGCCCTGTGCACGCAGACGGAGATCACGGAGCTCACGAACTCCACCGAGCACGTCCTGCTCAACGAGGAGAGATCCAAGGCAAAGGCGGCGACGGGTGGCCGCGCGTGTGACACCGCCTGGTTCCTCGACACGGGCGCGAGCAACCACATGTGTGGGCGCCGAGAGTTCTTCACGAGCATCGACAGCAGCGTGCGCGGCACCGTCAAGCTAGGTGATGACACCACTGTCGAGATCGAAGGACGCGGCACCATCCTCTTCAAGGGACACGGCGGTGCGCACTTCTCCCTCGAGCAAGTATACCTGATCCCAAGGCTGCGCAGCAACATCATAAGCTTGGGGCAGCTGGACGAGATTGGCTACGACACCCATGTACGGCATGGGCTGCTGCGTCTGCGCGACCCCGACGGCAAGCTGATCGCGCGCATGAAGCGAAACCACGTGCGCCTGTATGTGCTCTACCTCGACCTCGCGCAACCTGTGTGCCTCGCCCTGCACACCGGAGAAGACGCCTGGCGTTGGCATGCCCGATACGGCCATATGAACTTCCAGGCGCTTCGTCAGCTCGCACGCGGAGAACTTGTGCACGGCCTCCCTCTTCTGGAGGAGGTAGATCACCTGTGTGAAGCATGTCTAGCAGGAAAGCACAAGAGGGCGCCGTTCCCGCGCGAGGCCATAAATCGAGCAGGAGCACAACTTGGGCTGGTGCACGCGGATCTGTGTGGTCCCTAACAAAGCTGTACAGCGGCATCTTCCCGATTAGCCAGTGGCTTCTCTCGGTTAAATCGAATACTTTCTTGTCCTGTAGGTTCCTCCAGGGCTGCTAAAAATATGGTTTCTAGTACCTCACTAACCACTGCTCGCGAGAAGCATGGGGGGAGTCTAGAAGCACGGCGGGTGATCCACCAACGCCGGGAGGGAAACGGTACTTCCTCCTTCTCGTTGATGATCACAGCCGTTTTATGTGGATCCATCTCCTCGCAACAAAAGATCAAGCGGCAGAAGCAATCAAGAAATTCCAAGCGGAAGCTGAATTGGAATCGGGGCGGAAGCTCATGGCCCTGCGCACTGATCGGGGAGGGGAATTCACCTCGAAGAATCTCGGTGATTACTTCTCTGACAACGGCATCACGGCAGCTGACGGCACCCTATTCGCCTCAGCAAAACGGAGTTGTTGAGCGACGGAATCAGACCGTTGTCGGAATGGCGCGGAGCCTGCTGAAGGCGAAGGGCGTCCCGGCGAGGTTCTGGGGAGAGGCAGTTAACACTGCTGTTTATCTCCTGAACCGTGGCGTCACGAAGAGTGTCACGGGCAAAACACCGTACGAGGCGTGGACTGGACGGGGGCCGAGCGTTCGGCACCTGCGCACATTCGGGTGTGTGGTCCACGTGAAGAACACAAGGCCGAATCTGAAGAAGCTCGATGACAGGAGCTCGCCTATGGTCTTCTTCGGCTACGAGCCGGGCTCTGCTGCTTATCGGGTGTTCGATCCCGCAGCACAACGCGTCCATGTCACACGTGACGCCGTCTTTGATGAAGATGCCAGCTGGGACTGGACGGAGACGGCGAAGGAGGGTGAGCTGCGCGGAATGATCGAGAGCTTCACCGTCGAGCAATTTTGTGTGACTGCAGGCACTGATGAAGGCGGGAGCACGACGGGCGCGAGCAGAAGCGCGTCACCTGACGCCAATGTGGCTACCAATGATCAAGCCACACCGCAAACTCCGATCACGCCGAGCACGCCGGTGGCGCCTACAGTCGAGTTCGTGTCGCCGCCAACGAACGCATCACTGCCTGCGCCAGGAGAAGAAGCACCACGACGATACCGCGCCCTCGACAACCTCTTCGACACCACTGAAGAAGTGGACACTGCTTACAGCAATCTGTGTCTGTTCCTCGCCGACGAGCCATCTTCATTCGCGGAAGCCGAGAAGGAAGAAGGGTGGAGGACGGCCATGCTGGAGGAGCTGGCGAGCATTGATGCCAACGATACCTGGCGTCTCTGCGAGCTACCTCCAGGCCATCGGGCGATCGGTTTGAAGTGGGTGTACAAGCTCAAGAAGGACGCAAATGGCGTGGTGGTGAAGCACAAAGCGCGACTGGTTGCTAAGGGATACGTGCAGCGGCAAGGGATCGATTTTGAGGAAGCGTTCGCGCCTGTTGCACGGATGGAGACGGTGCGCATGCTCATTGCCCTCGCTGCGCACCATGGGTGGCCAGTCCACCACATGGATGTGAAGACCGCATTTCTGAACGGCGAGCTGGTCGAGGAGGTGTACGTCGAGCAGCCTCCAGGTTTCATCGTCGACGGAGAAGAAGCCAAGGTACTGCGCCTTAAGAAGGCACTCTATGTACTCCGTCAAGCTCCGAGAGCGTGGAACGCAAAACTGGATGTCAGTCTGCGCACTCTCGGCTTCACACGGTGTCAAGCAGAACACGCTGTGTATCGACGTGGCGGTGGTGATTCTCTGTTGCTTGTTGGGGTCTACGTTGATGATCTCATTATCTCCGGATCCTCAATTGCAGAAGTTGAGAGGTTCAAGCAAGAGATGACGAAGCTATTCAGAATGAGCGATCTTGGTGAGCTCAGTTACTATTTGGGAATCGAAGTGCAGCAGAAGAAAGGACAAGTTACACTTCGTCAGACTTCTTATGCTAAGAAACTGCTGCAGCGGGCAGGATTGGAGGACTGCAATGCTTGCTCGTATCCCATGGAGGCACGTCTGAAACTAAGCAAAACCGGTGACGGAAATCCGGTGGACAAGACCCTGTATCGCAGCATCGTGGGTGGCCTCAGATACCTGGTACACACCAGGCCGGATATCACATATGCAGTGGGGTACATCAGTCGTTTCATGGAGGCGCCAACGACTACTCATTATGCAGCAGTCAAGCATCTGCTCAGGTACGTGGCAGGGTCACTCAACCATGGCATCTGTTTTGAGAAGGGACACGGGGAGCCTAAGTTGCTGGGATACAGCGACGCTGATATGGCAGGAGACGTAGATGACAGGAAGAGCACGTCAGGGATGATTTTCTTCCTTGGCCAGAGTCCAATCAGCTGGCAGTCAAAGAAACAGGCAGTGGTAGCACTCTCCTCATGTGAATCGGAGTATATTGCAGCGGCCAATGCAGCATGCCAGGCGACATGGTTGAGTAGGCTCCTTGGAGAATTGCTGAATGAAGAGCCTCGGGCACCAAAGTTGTTGGTAGACAACAAATCAGCTATATCACTGTGCAAAAACCCGGTGTTTCACGAGCGTAGTAAGCATATTGCTACTCGGTTCCATTTCATTCGTGTATGTGTCGAATAAGGGGAGCTGGAGATCGACTACGTGAAGACTGAAGCCCAGCTTGCTGACATACTGAAGAAGGCTCTTGGACGCGTCAGGTTTCTGGGGCTAAGGAGCAGAATCGGAATGTCTGAAATAATCTACGACAAGATTAGGGAGGAGATTGATAGCTTCTAATCGTTGTCATTCAGTTTAGTAGTTAGGATTTTTATTTCCTTTCAGTTATCTGACACGAGTCGCTGTTATGTGCATACCGTGGGCAAGTCTGTTGCATCAGACTTGCTGATTTCCTATTTCGTAGCATCGTGGACCAAGCACGATTCCGCTCTCGTGGGATGGCACGAGTCACTCGGATCGAGCCGTAGGAATAGGATCACGATTACCTTTCTGTTGCTAATAAAGAGAGAAGGAAAACGGGAAAACGCTGCAAGCTTTACGCAGCACAAAATCCTTGCCTGTTGTCTGTTCTTCAGGTTTTCGGAAACGCTACAGTGCTCTGTCCAATTGTCGTTTGAAAGCTAACAGCCGCCGTGGCGGCGGCGCACGACGAGAGGGCAGCTGATGTACACGGTCCGGCAGTGCATAGGCTCATACGGGAGCAGGGAGAGCGACGCTGCCTCTCTATCGTAGACGAGGTGGTACGAACGGATATGGAGGTACGCCCTACGATGGACGAAGCTCACATGGAGGACCAGGACGCCCTCCTCGCCGTCCACGGCCTCGATGTCGCCCGAAGGGGGTGACTGCATGCCCGTAACTCAGCTTCATCCTGTCCGCGTGCTCAGCTGGGACCTCCTCCTCCAAGCGGTGGAGGACCTCGTCCATGGCGTAGATGGCGATGCGTGGGACGTGGTCCTCGTCGTCGTCACCGGAGCCGAGGCCGGCGAGGAGGGTGAGGCACTGAGGCCCTCCACGATCTGTTGGCCGAGCAGCCCGCAGCCGTAGGCCACCCAGCTCTTACACTCGCACACCACCATCCTCCAACCGGCGTATTCCTGGTACCTCACTTTCTTGTCCAGCAGCACGAAGGGCCGGGAAAGCGCCGGCGCCGGCGCCGCCATGGATCTCACCAAGTGGTTTTCTTTATATCTGCCAAGTTGATTGATTTTTCAACGGATACAACAGATGATACTTCATGTAGGAATTGGCCTAGAGAAAAAAGAATTCGTTTTTGTTACCAAATTTATATCTGCCGTTTTTTTGATCCCGTAGTCTACTCGATCTATTCGGTTTGGACTCCAGCGTGAGGGGGTCGATGCATAGCTACCATTATACCATAGGCTGGGCTACATGTGCGTGAAAAGGAAGATCCCCTTGGCTCACGACGTTGGTTATCAAATTTAAGTTCATTTTTTTTTCAAAATGTTCCTTACAAAATTAACATATAGAAATGGATCTGATCAATCTAACCATACAAATTCACGTGTTACATCTTTTTATATATAGGTACACACAGGGCGGGCCGGCAAAATCCGAGACCCTATGCGAAAATCTGAAACTACATGAAAAATTGATATAATAAAATTTTGCAATATGTATGACCTAATATTCTACAAAACAATTAAATATATGAAGAATCATACATAGCAAAACGACTCATTAAAAATCTTACAGTCCCCTTAGGTAATCTTGAAGAAAAAGAGTGCGTCTGGAACTTGTTGGTCCGACATCAAACAAAAGTTAAATCGTTCAAAACAGAGTTTAGGGGGTTCATCGACCCAATTACACGACAAAAACAGATTCATACCTATTTAACTCGAAGTTGCATAATGTTTATTTGAACATCATCATTCTTTTTGTGTTTTTTGAAATGAAATCTTCAATGATATCCTCATAATCAATCTTCTCCAACACTTTGCTCTGCAACGTTATTTGTGGCCAATCATTGAGTCTTTGTTGTGTCATTGTAGTACGTATATATGACTTCAATAAGTTCAGTTTAGAAAAGCTTAGTTCCGCTGATGTCACTGTCATAGGAATGGTAAAAAAAAACTCTATATGCATTACCTGCATTCGGAAAACAATCATGCCGCTTTAAAAACTTCAAAACTTCAACCGGCCCATATTTTATTTTGGCATGAATGTTTGAAGAAACTTCAACTCAACAAATAGATCATTGGCATCAACATCAGATTCTCCATCTTTAGTAAGAGTAGCCTCAATATTATCACAAGAAGACGTCAAACTATCATACTCTATGCAATTATTTTTGCGTTGGAACTACTCGTCAGTAACTCGGGATCGGGAGGAAGGTGCAAGGCGGCGAGTGCTGTTTTTCCACACGTTCGTGGGCTTCCCCGTCTTATCCAAGGGTCTACAATGCTCCAAGATGTGTGCGAAAGAATTTTGCTATTTCATACTTTACTCAAGACAACTTCGCACCTCTAGTTCGGTCCAGAAACCAAAATGTACAGGGTACATGTTGATTCTGCGCACCAATCACCATCGAATCTCTCTCCTCTATCCCATCTCCTCCCATTCTGCGTAGGGAAGATGGGTCGCGACGTCGACGTCGAGATGAGAGGTGGCGGTCGACGCCCAGAATTGAGGCGACGACATGTATTCGTTCTTCCATTTTGTTTGATCCAATGTGTTGTTTTTCTAATCTAGTTTGCTCCTCCGATATGGATGCCAACCATTGGGAATTTTTTCCGGTTTCTTTCTTGTTCCAGATCTTGTCCCTATACTCCTTTTGCAAAATGAATGCGAAACGTTTGTTCCGGATCTTGTACTTTTTCTGTTCCTAATCATGCACAAAATTGGTGGATTTTTTCTTCCTCTTAATTTTTTCCTCAGAATCTATGAGTATTCTGTTTTCCCGGTATGATTTGGTTGCATATTTTTCATCTTTTCAAGTTTGCATATTTTCCATCTTTTCCAGCCTGATTTGGTTGCAAGCTGCACGTCCCACCACACGCTTCTTCCCCACCAGGTATCAGCCGAGAGAGCGCGCACCATTTCTCTCCATTGCTCCAGATTTCTAAGTGTTGTAGTTTAGTTGATGAACAGAGAGTTGTGTGTGCCTCCCTGGGAGGCTGAGGGCAATGGCGGTATGCTCCTGCACAGAAGAGGAAGGCGAGGGATAGCAGAGGAGGAGGATGAGCAGAGGCGTTAATGGCTCTCCTCGCCGTCTTTCCTGGAAAGCGGAGGTTCCAACTGGTGGCGTCCCGGTTCTGCTTCTATGATGGCCATGTCCGCTGCTCCGCCCCTCCGACCTCCTGCTCCTCCAATGCGCCGCCGCCTCGTTCTTGGAGATGACGGAGGAGGTGGGGACTGGTAAGGCCTAGCGCGTCGTCCTTTGCCAACTACAACCTCTGCTACTAGACGTCAGCCGACGTGCTCGGCGAAGTCAAGAGCTCTGGGCCCTTCAGGATCATGTCAGAGGTGCTGAATTGTTTATGTCATTGTTGTGCTCCTCCTTGTCGCCGGATGCAGTTGGCCATCATCCACGGCGAGTCAGTGAAGTCATCCTGTCTAGTCGGCTCCTAGGAGGCAGGGAATAGCGTGGTTCGACGGCGTGGCGCCGCTGTCGTTGCTGACGACCGAGAAGGTGAAGCTGATGCGGGTGATAGTATAACATGGACCATGCCACGGTCTCGACGTCTCTGGTGACAACGGCGGCATCTACGACGTGAGGCTAGTGACGAGGCTCGTCAGGGTGTTCCTGGGCTTTGTGAAGCTGGACAAGCTGTGTTCTGTTGTGTTTAGGAATTTCCTTTGATCCGTGCATTTTCTTGGAATGAATCTCCCCTTGATTCATACCTAGGTTCGTTCTGTTAAGGAATTTGCAATGTGAAAACAATACGTTGCTTGATCTCGCTGGGTTGTGTTTGGAAAAAAAATCTCGTGGTCAATTTTTTTTGGAGAGAAACCTTGTCAATTGTGTTGTGTCTAAGACATCAGTTTTTTCCCAGGATCACGAGTTCTATTAGGTGGTGAGAAAATGTAAATATTTTTTCTCTGTCTAATTGATGCAGATGAAAGTACATGTAATATAAAGTATACTATGTTTGTATAAAGTCAAACAACGAAGCAACTTGTGAATGGAAAATGGAATAAGCTCCATAGCTGGAGGTGTTTTTTGCAATGAGCAGTTGGACGTGTTCGGAGGGGTTCTTTGCAAAATGCAAAGGTTGTTGCATAGATCTCAATTGTTAAATATAAATACAAGGCTAGCCCTTTCCATCAGTTCGGACTTTTGGGATAATTGGCTAGCACATACAATTCTATATGGTATCAGAGCCACGAGGTCTTGAGTTCAAGACCCTGCTCGCGCAGTTTTAAAAAAACAAAAAGAAAAAAGATTCTGCGGCCTGCACCGAACCCACGCTAAGGACTAAAATAGCCTAGACGTGAGGGGGAGTGTTAAATATAAATACAAGGCTAGCCCTTTCCATCAGTTCGGACTTTTGGGATAATTGGCTAGCACATACAATTCTATATCAATAAGTGAGTGGACGTATGGGATAAGCCCGGGACGCCCACGCATGTGTGGAAAGTGTTTTCCGCAACGCCGTGATACGTCTCCATAGTATCTATAATTTCTAATGCTCCATGATGATAATATGCCAATTGCTACATGTTCTCTTCCTTACTTATAGCATTTTTACACGTTTTCCGGGACTAACCTATTAACAAGATGCCACAGAGCCAGTTCCATATATTGTCTGTTGTTTTTAGTTTCAGAAAAGTTGTTCTGGAAAATATTCTCGGAATTGGGAAATTCGAAAGCCAGAAGTCCTAAAAGTCCCGGAAGCTTTCAGAAGTCCCGAAGAGCCCCGGAGGGGAGCCACAGGGTGGTCACACCATGGGGTGGCGCGGGCCCCCCCCCCCCACGACCGCGCCACCTGGTGGTGTGGGCCCCCTGGCCACCTCCCGGCATCGCCCTTTCGCCCATATATACTCCCCGATGCATAAACCCTAGGAGAGTCGACCTTTTTTGAAAAATACATCCGTAGCTCCGCCGCCACCACCGACCAGTTTCGGGGGACAGATCTCTGTTCTGGCACCCTGCCGGGACGGGGAAGTGCCCCCGAAAGCCATCTCCTTCGACTCCACCGCCATCTCCATCGCCGTTGCTGTCTCCTATGTTGAAGAGGGAGTAGTTCTCCCCCGAGGCTGAGGGCTCTACCGGTAGCTATGTGGTTCATCTCTCTCTCCCATGGTGTGATCTTTATGTGATCATGAACTTTGTAATCTAGGTGAATATGTAGATTTGATCTTCATCTGTTATGCTACTCAAGTGGTTTTGTTATCTCCGTAAACACTTTGATCACGGTGTAAAGGTGACAGTGTGTGCACCGCGTGGTTTCGCATGATATTTATATCATGTGTTGGAAGATGAACCTATGAAATTGTGGCGTTTGTTTAGTACTAATTTATGGCGCTCGTAGTGACATTGGGGTGCCCTAGAGATAAAATATAGACTTGAGGAGTGTTGTTACAGCCCTACGCAATGATTGGCGTTTGTTATTCGACCGAAGAGTGGTTCAGAGTAGCATATTGAAGAAATGATATTTATGCATTCAAATATGTTTTCATTGTTGTGAGTGTCCTCTAGTGAAAGTAGGAGCCCTAGGCCTTATTTCCAAGCATTGAAACACCGTTTTCCGCCTGTTCTGCCACATGTTTGCTTGCTACCATATTTATTTCAGATTGCTATTATCACTTATTATCATCCATATTACTTGCATTTTACTCTCTACCTCCGAACTAGTGCACCTATACAACTGACAATTGTATTAGGTGTGTTGGGGACACAAGAGACTTCTTGTATCTTGATTGCAGGGTTGCTTGAGAGGGATACCTTTGACCTCTACCTCCCTGAGTTTGATAAACCTTGGGTAATCCACTTATGGGAAACTTGTTGTTGTTCTACAAACCTCTGCACTTGGAGGCCCAACACTGTCTACAAGAATAGAAGCGTGCGTAGACATCAAGCTCTTTTCTCGCGCCGTTGTCGGGGAGGTAAGGTAAAAGGTACTCACATCTCGGGTGTGAGTGCTCGAAGTTATTTCATTTAGATTCAGCAATTATATCTTTCTGTTTCTTGTTTTAACTAGTTATGATTATTTTTTACTTGTTGCTTGTTTTTATTTTTACTAGTTCTTCTTAATGGAAAACAACAAAAATATGAGAGAACTTTATAATATTCATCTTGAATTGGGACATGAAGTGTTTGAAGAGAAAATTTAAAAACCTATGGAACTTTATTTGCATGCTAATAGCAATGTTATTAGTATGAATGCTTTGAACACTATTATTTCTAATGCTATGGAAAAGTCTAAGCTTGGGGAAGCTAGTTTATATGAAAATGGTCTTTTTAGTTCCCCAAGCACGGAGGAGAAAATTTGCTTTGATGATGAGCCTATGCATGTTACATATAGTAGTGATTATGATTGGGAAGAGCACACTACTTTTGATATTGAAAATGATGATATAGAAAGCTCTAAACTTGTAGATGATGTGTTTGATAATCCTTTCGCTACTGATGATTATATGCTTGATACATCTCCTCCTAATAAAAATGATGATATGTTTACAAATGAACACATTTTGGAGGATAACTATTCTATTGCTTATGATGATATTATTCTTCCTATATATGATGATTACAATGATGAATATGTTATTTTCAGTCCACCTACTATTGAGGGGAAAATTAATTATGATTACACTATGCCTCCTATATTTGATGATTATGGTGATGAGAATAATAATGATAGCTATTTTGTTGAATTTTCTCCCACTACTATTAATAATAATGACTATGCTTATGTGGAGAGTATTAATTCTTTTATGCATGTGGCTCATGATAAGAATGTTTTATGTGATAGTTATATTGTTAATTTCATTCACGATGCTACTGAAAGTTATTATGAGAATGGGAAACATGGTTTTATGCATCTCAACAATATTAAGTTTCCACTCTTTATGTTGAAAAATCTGAAGTTGCACTTGTTTTGCTTTCCTATACTTGTTGCTTTGTGTTTTCATGACTTGTTTTTATACAAGATTATTTTTCATAGGAAGGGGTTAGACTTAAATGTATTTTATATTTTCTTCTTAATTCTCTCTTATTGTGCTTCAACTCTTATTCTTATGTGAGCATCTTCTCAAATTATCATTCCTAGCTAAAAAGGTTTAAAGAAAATCACTTCTTGGGAGATAACCCATGTTTTTATTTTTGCATTGTTTTTCTCTGTTTTTTTAGTCAAGGGGTTGTATACTTATTTAGCAACTCCTTTGTATCTTTGTTTTCATGTTTTAGTAGTGCCAAGTAAAGTTTCTGACGAAATTTGGAGTTGGATTTTGGATTTCTGTCGTCCACCGTAAAACATCGTATGAAATCCTGGAAGATCAAAATGATCTGAAATTCTTTGTGCTTATTCCTCAGCTAATTCCGCAACTTTTCTTAGTTTACCACTTTTTGATTTGAGCAACATAGGAGACGCGTAAACGTGTGTGGCAGAAGGTCTTCTGATGCAGGCAGATACAAGGAAAGAAAAATTGTGTGTCGTGCCGAATTGGACTAGTGCACATGCATGGTGGGTCCAGTGCTTCACACACACGTATGATTTGGAGATTCCTTTGATAGTGCATGCATGTTGGGTTTCGCTGATTGAAGTTGAACTCGAGTTGGAGACGGAACCTGTGGCATTGACTACAACGACTCGGTTTCCGTGAAAGGCAAGGAAAAATAAGGCCCGTTCTCCGGGTGGGATAAAAGCAGGGAGACGGAGGCAGCAAACAACGCACAGAAAAACGATCCGCGAGCTAAGGCAAAGGTGGAGCAGGACCTGGTTGTTACGGTAAAAGTTCCATGGCTTTCTTAAGGGCGGACGAGTGCGGACCGACGTTTCTTGATAAATCGTGCAAATCTATTGGCAGAATTAGGATCACGGATACAGCGGGAGTTCATCGGAGGGCATTGACAATCAAGGCAAAACAAGACATCCGAGGTTGAGCATAAGTTATTCTTCGCCAGTCAGCTGTAGATCATGGCGCCATCGGGTACCAAGTTTGAAGTGCAAAAGTTCGATGGGACTGAAAACTTCGCACTATGGCAGACGAGGGTGAAGGATATGTTGGCACAACAGGGATGCTTGAAGGTGTTGCGGGATGTCAAGCCAGCTAAGATGGAGAATGAATACTGGGAGGAGTTGCAGATGCAAGCAGCCGGGACCATACGGTTGTGTCTGTCAGACCAAGTCATGTATCATGTGATGGATGAGAATTCGCCGAAGAAGATTTAGGAGAAGCTGGAGAGTCATTTTATGTCCAAGACTGCAACGACCAAGGTGTATTTGAAGCAAAAATTCTATAGGCTGAAGATGCAGGAAGGGTCAGATCTTGTGGAGCACATGAATGCCTTTAATCAGGTTGTCAAAGATCTAGCATGTCTGAGTGTGAAGATTGACGACGAGGATAGGGCAATTCTCCTTCTTTATTCGTTGCCACCGTTATATGAGCATTTGATCACTACGTTGACGTACGGCAAGGAGACCGTTCAGCTTGAGGGTATCGCTGCGGCGTTATTATCCTATGATATGAGGAAGAAGAACAACGCAAAGGAAGTCTCTCATGGTGTTGGTTTGCTGGTCAAGGGTGAGTCAAGCAGGAAAGGACACGAGGCGGGGAACAACAGGAAAAAGAAGAAGGTGCAATGTTACAAGTGCAAGCAGTGGGGACATATCAAGAAGGATTGTCCAGATCTCGGTGGTGGATCAAGTGCTAATGTAGTAACTCAAAGTGGTGACTCGGACAACGACGTTCTCTTAGTATCAGATAGACGGTCAACTAAAGGTGAAGCGTGAATGTTGGATTCAGCTAGCTCTTTTCATGCGACGCCCAATAGGGAGTGTTTCTCTTCGTACAAGTCTGGTGAGCTTGATACAGCCTACACGGGAGATGACACGGGCCACCGTGTTGCTGGAGTAGGTGACATCAAAATCAAGATGTTTGACGGAGTAGAGCGAGTGCTTGGGGAGTCAGACATGTGCCAGGGCTAAAGAGGAATCTAATTTCGCTTGGAGTTCTTCATGATGGTGGTATGATATTCCGTTGTGATCGGAACAAGAAGACCATGCGAATCATGGAAGATAAGGTGACCGTGATGATGGGAGAGACGATATCTTCGCATCATTACAAGTTGCGAGGGAGTACTATTGCAGGTGGAGTCATGGAGACTGGAGTTGCGGGAGTAGCAGCAGTGTTCCACGGAGGAGGCCGGTCTGCGGCAGACTCGTCGGGTAGCTCTCAGTAATCTACGAAGTAGACAACCCAAGTCCGGAGTACATGGAAGTTTGACGCTTGGACGAACTCAAGGTGGTGGAGAATATTCGCCAAGGTGGAGTTTGTTGTATTTGTGTCGAATATTTGTACGAAGGGGTTACGTTAGGACTTGGAGTTGTATTAGGTGTGGCTAGGTACGAGTAGTATTAGAGTCGAACTCTTGTACCCGTTGGCCTGTCATATAATGTGAGGGGTGCCACACAATGTAACCACGACGACTTGATAGCAATAGGCGCGCAGGGGGAGCCGGCGCCTTGTGCCGGCGCCTAGGGCGGCCGTTGCGGTATCTTTGGGGAGGTGCGCCCGTAGTCATGCCCCGCAGATGTAGGCGTTAACCGCCGAACTGCGTTAACAAATATCGTGCCTCCGTGTCGTCTATGATCTAGCATGGCGTAATTATCGTAACACAGAAAAGTCAGAGTCCTTTTTCAACAAGTCTCCTTTTGTGTTTTCTTGTTAATTCCTACACATCAAAGAGTAAAAAAAGAACATTGTGCATTCTTACAACTATTAATAGGTTAGTCCAAATAAATCATAAAATCTATATAAAAACGAGTGTCAAAAGATAATATTAGCTTGAGACAATCAAAAATTATAGATACGTTATGGACATATCAGTCCTATGCTATAGAATGTTATAGCACGATAATACATATGATGATTAATAAACAGTGAGAGAGATCATTGTGCAATTTTAGAAATGCTAAGGATATGTCTTCCTATGTAGTAATGAAAAACTATTCGTTGTAATATGTTACACTAATAGTCTTGTCATCTATTCAAATAAATCTATCTCAATTAAAATATGTGTTGAAGGGTAGCACAATAAGTTGGAAGACAGTTCCATGCTGGATTTGAATGAGTTTCCAAATTAAAGTATTGTGACGGGTACTACAACAAAGGCTAAGTATATTGTTGTGTTGACAAAAAATAATATGAATATTTTGTGTCAAGGAGTTCTTTATTGAACTTGGTGATTTTCCAAGAATGCTGCCACTATGAAGCTACATTTTCACAATGTTAGTAATATTAGTTTAAGCTGAGGAAGTAAGGTCTCACCGGTTTACAAAATATATACAAAGCCATCTCATTAGAGAATGAATGATGCGTGTAGACGCAAAGACATGCAAATACATTAGGACCTGAACATGTCAGATCTTTTGATGAATTTTACCACACGCGAAGCATGGTAAACACTGGAATGCCATATGTGTTAAGTGAAGTGTTTACAGACTAGATTATTGACTCTAGTGCAAGTGTTTAACTAGCTCGTTGATTAACTGATGATCAAGGTTTCCTGATCATGAACATTGGATGTTGTTAACAACGGGGCCATGTCATTAGGAGAATGATGTGATGAACATAGACCCAAATTAAGTATAATAATACGATCAAGTCATTTAGTTTATATTGTTATATCTTGCATACGAAGTAATCTCATTCCTTAGACCATGAGATCATGACAATAACTTATACCGGAAGGGTGCTTTGATGTCATCAAACGTCACAACGTCACAGGGTGACTATAAAGGTGTCCTTGGGTATTCGGAAAGTATTAGTTCAAACTCATGGATCAAGAGTGGGATTAGTCCATCCAAATGACGGAGAGATAAACTCTGGGCCCTCTCGGTGATATCACATTGACACCTCTTGCAAGCACGTGACTAGGTCACAAGGATGTCATATCACGGAACGAGTGAAAGAGTACTTGTCGGTAACGAGATAAAACTAGGTATGGTTGATACCAATGATGGGATCTCGGACAAGTAAAATATCGCGAGACAAAGGGAATTAGTTACGACGTTTATGCTTCACACGATCACTAGATTCATCGTTGAATGTGTAGGAGTCATTCCGGATCTCCAAGCCCCATTGTTGACTATTGATAGGAGAGGTGTCTCGATCATGTCTACATTATTCACGAACCGTAGGGTGACACACTTAAGGTTCGATGAAGCGATTGAGTGGATACGGAATATCGGAGAAAAGTTTAGACAACACCTGAATTATTTTGGGGAATATTGAAACAGTCATTTGAATTGTTTATGTGAATATCGAAATAGTTCAAGGTGGTATATGTTAATGTTTGATTAAAAAATAGTTCAAGGGGATAAGTGTTAATGTTTGTTAATAGGATTAACAAATATTAAAATAAAGAAATAAACTGTTTAATTTATTTATTAAAGAAAACTCTTGGAATTTTGAGTGGGAATTGATCAGAGAATGAGTGGGTTGGAGACTCCACCAACATGATGAGAGGAGAGGTGGAGGCACCAAAATTTCGTGCATGCCTCCCCCTCCTATATAAATAGGGGTTGGACCTCCCTCTCCCCACACAACATGGCGTCATATCTCTCTCCCTCCTCCCGCTACTCCACCTCTTGGTCATCCGCTTGGCGAAGCCATGGCCGTCTAATTTCTCCACGACACCATGCCTTCGTTTTGTTGGAGTTTCCGGTGGATCCTCTATTCCGGTGCCCCGCTGGATCGAGGGAACGGAGGTCGTCATCGAGTTGTACGTGTGACCGAGTGCGGAAGCGCTGTCGGATTGCAGCGCTCTTCTTCGCGATCTTGAGATCGATGTGAGTTCGACTACATCAACAACGAGATCCGATCGCGTAATGCTTTGTGTCTTCGAGGGTATGATCTCCTTAGGACTCTCTTTCTCCTTGTTGCTTACATCTCGTAAATTAGATCATGGCCCTTCGGGTTTCTATCGCGTAGGAAATTTTTTGTTTTCTATGCAACATACCCTTCACAAACCCCCTCCTTCTTCCTTTTCGTTTTTCCCTCCTTTTTCCTTTGGTCTTTTCCCTTTCTCTCTCGAACCAAATAAGGAAGGAACTTGGGGGAGTTGTTGGGCCTCATGTGAGGACCTTGGGCCCACATGCCAGTCCCCATTAATGGGTGTTGTGATACAGCCAAAACGTATCTTCTTTTCCGAACACTTTTCTTATTGTTTGCCTCTAAACTTGTGAGTTTTGGATACCACTAACATGGACTAACGCTGTTTTCACCAGAATTATCTTGGTGTCTCATTTTTGTGCAGAAAAATCAACTTTCGGGAAAATGCCCAGAAAAGACCCCATTGAGCTTATACCACTAGAAGACCCACGGAGCCAGAAGGACACCTGGAGGGGGCCAAGAGTGGCCCGGACCACCCCTTGGCGCGCCCCCTAGGCCGCGCCTCCTGGTGGTGTGGGGGGGGCACCTCCACCCCCTAGGGATCCCCTTTCGACTACATATGCCCCGTAAACCTAAAACGCGATGGGGTTCGTGATATTCCACATAAACACAACAGAGCGCCGCCGCCACCTCGAAACTCAATTCGGGGATTAGAAGTTCCTGTTTTGGCGCCCTGCTGATGCTTGCGTTGGGATACCCCAAGAGGAGGGTGTGATGAGCACAACGGTAGGAATTTTCCCCTTAGTTAAGAACCAAGGTTATCAATCCAGTAGGAGAAAGAGGACCTTCGGAAGGTTGATGCCATTGACGGTGGTGTTGGCGCTTCACCAGTGTCAGCAACAACGTGGAACCTACACACAACGCAACTAACATACTTTGCCCCAACGGTACAGTGAGGTTGTCAATCTCACCGGTCTTGGTGAACAAAGATTACACGTATAGTGTGGAAAACAGTTGTATGCTTGCAGAAAGTAGAGAGAGCAGGAAATTGTTGTGGTTTTTTTAACAGTGTGGAAAATGGACCGGGGTTCATATGTTCACTAGTGGTGTCTCTCCATAAAAGATAGCATGCTGGGTGAACAAATTACAGCTAGGCAATTGACAAATAAAGTTTGCACCGTAGTGCACATTATAACATGATGATTACTACGATATTTAGTGCAGGAATTACAACAAGATACATAGACCGACATCCATCTGCACCTATGACTAATAATCCACCCTCGGGTTATCATCCGAACCCCCTTAGGTATTAAGTTGGAAGCAACAGATAATTGCATTAAACAAAGTGTGTAATGTAAGCAATGATTATAGACGCAGGTACTTGATACGTCGAAAACGTATCTCCTTTTCCGAACACTTTTCTTATTGTTTTCCTATAAACTTGTGTGTTTTGAATACAAATAACACGAACTAACGTTGTTTTCAGCAGAATTACCTTGGTGTCTTATTTTTGTGCAGAAAAATCAACTTTCGGAAAAATGCCCAGAAAAGAGCCCATTGGTGTTTTCACCCCGGAAGCCAGAAGGGGGCCAGGAGAGGAGCCACAGGGTGGCCACACCCCCCGGCGCTGGTCCCCCTGGCCGCGCCAGCATAGGGTGTGGGACCCGAGAGCCCCCCTCGGACTCCCCTTTCGACTACAAGTAGCCTCCAACCCTAAAACCCGAGGGGGTTCGTCATATTCGGGGATCACAAGTTCCTGTTCTGGCACCCTGCCGGGACGGGGAATTGGAGGAGATCATCGCCACCGTCATCACCAACGCCTCTCCATCGACCATCCATATTTCCCCATCCATGTGTGAGTAATTCCCCGCTGTAGGCTGAAGGGGATGGTAGGGATTGGATGAGATCGTTCATGTATTAGTGCTATTGACATTGTTGCAACTTGTTATGCTTAATGCTTGCCACTTTGGGCCCGAGTTCCATGATCTCAGATCTGAACATGTTATTGAATCATGATGATAATTATTGTTTCTTGATCATACCTGCAAGTTGTTTACACATATCGTTGTCCGGAACCTGAAGCCCCTAAGTGACAGAAATTGGGACTCCGGCAACGGCGCTAGAGTGAGGATCACATGTGTTCACAGAGTGTTAATGCTTTGCTCCAGTGTTCTATTAAAAGGAACACCTTCATTACCAGTAGTTCCCTTGAGGCCCTGCTGACACGGGCTGGTAGGACAAAAGATGTTGTGGAAGTTCTCATTGCGAGCACGTACAACAATTTACGGAACACATGCCTATGGTTACTCAGTACTTGGATGCTTTATCTTATTTATCTGCAATGCCCCTGACATGTTCATCATTCGAACTTTGTTATCCATGCAACGCCCGTTCATCCATCCCTATGCCTACAGTATTTAATCCTGCTGTTTACTTCAAACATTACTACTGCTATTATTTTCATACTACTTCTGTTATTATCTCACTACCGTTGCTGTTATAAAACTATTACTACTAATAAACCACCGCTAACTAGTCAACTTTCAGGTGCAAGTGAATTTATAACTCACTTGTTAAGTCTCACAAATATTCTGTGGCTCCCCTTGTGTCGAATCAATACATTTGGTTTTTTACTTCCCTCGAAGACTGTTGCGATCCCCTATACTTGAGGGTCATCAAGACTATTTCCTGGCGCTGTTGCCGGGGACCATAGCTTTATTTGCGAGCTCACCCGAGAGTACTATTATCTACTGCCAATCATTCATCATGGGTAGGTCTCGCGATGGAAGAGTTCCTATATTACCATCCACTACAAGAAGAGGAACAACTCTGAACACCTCTGTTGCTCTTGATTGACCGTCTGTTATGAGTAAGGTGCTTACACAACCACATACACATGGTACACATGCTACTTCTGTTGAATCTGAAAATACTTCTGATACTTTTGATGATGCTTCTACTGTGCTTGATGAGAGTGGTTCTCTCCGTCCTTTCTTAGATGCTACTATTGCTAAAGCTAAAAATATTGCAAACACTGAAACTCCTGATAAAATCCTGTTACTCCTGCTTTCTCACCTGAGTTTAGAGAAAATTTTAGTGATGATTTAGATGATGCCTATATTGAACTGAGTGATGATCTTATTGATGAAATACATGCTATGAAGGATAAAGATGCTCCTATACATCTTATGGAAAGTCATGCTATTAAATATAAATTATCTCCTAATGCTAAGTTTCCCACTTCTCCTATTCATATTAGGGATAAGGATTATGATTTCTCTCTTGATTTATCTTATATATCTATTGTTGAGAAAGAACCTTTTTGTGGAACTGAAAATGAAAGTGTTGTGAAACATATGAATGAGCTTTCTTCTTTGAGTAGTTTATTCTCTGCTGATCTTAAGAAACGTAGCTACTTTGTTGCTAAAATATTCCCTTTCTCATTAAAGGATGAAGCTAAAACTTGGTTTAACAATTTGTCTCTTGGATCTATTGATAGTCCTATTGGTTTGGTTAATGATTTCTTTCAGAAATATTTTCCTGCTAGTGCTCAACATGCTGCTTTACAAAATATATTTAATTTCAAGCAATTGGAAGAAGAGGAAGTGCCTGTAGCTTGGGCAAGGTTCTGTTCTTTAGTTAGGGCTACACCTGGGCATAAGCTAGAAGATAATAAACTTCTTGATATATTCTATAATGGATGAACTGTTGAATCTAGGACATACCTAGATAGCTGTGTTGGTTGGGTTTTCAGGCAAAGAACTCTAGAAGAAGCTGAGGAATTAATGGCTAAAATAAGCTAAAATCATGATGATTGGACTATGGTTGAGCCTGAGCCGACCCCTACTCCAGTACCTACACCAACACCAACACCCAAGAAAGAGGGGAATGATTGAATTAAATGATGAAGAGATGAGAGAAGCCAAGAAATCTCTTAAAGAGAGGGGTATTAAATCTGAAGATGTGAAGAATCTTCCACCTATAGAAGAATTATGTAAGCCAATCCCTCACTCATCACCCATTGATATTTTGATAGTAGAGATATTCCGTATAGAAAACCTCCTGATCAATGCTTAGATGAATTTGATAATTATGTTATTAAGCAAGATAATTTTAATATGAGAGTGCAAAATCACCTAATGGAAAACTCTAAAGCTATTAATGATTTGCATGGTATTATAGAAAGAACCTCTAATGATGTTAAAATGCTTGTTAAACATTTTCAAATGGTTCAAACTCAAATTGATCAACTTGCTAAAGTGCAAAAAGATTTGCTAGTTAATGCTTCTAAAGAAAAACATGCTTATGAGATAAGAACTAGAAGTGGTATTGCTACACAAGATCCTTTATATCCCGAGGGACATCCTAAAATAATTGAACAAGATTCTAAGAAAACTAATAATGATGTTATTCATACTAAAAAAAGAAGAAGAAACATAAAACTGTTGTAGAATCCTCTGAACTTGCTAACGATCCTAATAGTATATCTGTCTTTGATGCTGAAACTGAAAGTGGTAATGAAAAGAATGATGCTTCTGATACAGAAGAACCTATAGCTGAACCTGAAAAGCAAGCTAAAACTGCAAAGTACACTAAGGAAGATTTTATTGCTAATAAACATGGTATGATAGAGAACATTGGGTACAAAAACCAATGCCTTTTCCTAATAAGAAACACAAATCTAAGGAAGAAGAACACTATAACAAGTTTTGTGAATGGATGAAACCTTTGTTCTTGCAAATTCCTTTAATTGATGCTATTAAATTGCCTCCTTATGCAAAATATATGAAAGATATTGTTTCTAACAAAAGGAAAATTCCTAATGAGGAAATTTCCACTATGCTTGCTAATTATTCTTTTAATGGCAAGGTTCCTAAGAAACTTGGAGATCCTGGTATACCAACTATTCCCTGTTCTATTAAAAATAATTATGTTAGAACTGCTTTCTGTGATATGGGAGTTGGAGTTAGTGTCATGCGTTTTACTCTCTATAAAAGACTCCTCCTAGAAAAATTGATACCAACTGATATATCTTTGCAAATGGCTGATAAATCTACTGCTATTCCTGTGGGTATATGCGAGGATTTTCATGTTCTAGTTGCTAATAATTGTCTGATATTAACTGACTTTGTTGTGTTGGAAATGCCCGAAGATGATAATATTTCTATTATTCTTGGGAGACCTTTTCTTAACACTGCAGGGGCTGTTGTTGATTGCAATCAAGGAGAAGTTATTTTTAATGTTAATGATAAAGAGCACACTGTTTATTTTCCCAATAAGATTGATTAGAAATATGGTCTAAATTCAATTGAAAATATTGAGACCATCAAGATTGGAGAATTTTATTGTCCCATTCCAGTACCACCAAAGGAATATGAAATTATTATGATTGGGACTATGCCTATCAAGGTTGAGGTAACATAATTATTTAGTGTTTAACAAAGTTTTTCTTCATATGAAAATTATTCTGGTAGCAAGACTTGATCACCCTTGTTAACAAAATGATTTTTAATGAAGAGGACATTGTTTTCACTATTGTTCACCTTCCCCACTATGTCTTCACCATGTTTACTTATGTTATTACATTGCTATTTGAGTACAATCATGTTTTCCACCATCCTTATGCATGCTTGATTTGAGTAGAAATAATTTGTTTTTGATGTATGTTTAGCTCTCATGTAAGTCCCTATGGTAGTCTCCACCTTATAGTTGCTTGAAATTAATTTTTGTGATGATTGTTGAAAAATTTCAGAGATGGAGCACAATGCTTATCAACTAAACCAGCATGAGTTAGAGGTGCATGAGGTCATGCTCGTGCACCGTGAAGAAAGGGTGTTCCCATCAATCTATCCGTGTCAGGAATTTATGCAAGTTACAGAAATTCTGCAAGACTTTAACACTCTGGTGCATAATGCAGGCTTGGAGCGTTTCATTGAGGATGAGCCTATCCAATATGTGAAACTAACTATGTCTATAGTGCAGGATTTTCGCTTTAAATGGTCTCAAACTAACCCAATGGTCCACTATAAGATATATAATAAAGCTGTGAGCCTGCCTTGAGTGTTTTTTGTGCAGCTATTAAGGTACCTGAGTGGGAGTCTTGTGAGAAAATTGAAGGGGTCATTGTATAGAAAACAAAAAAAAATCCTACGCGAGAGACACCCGAAAGTCCAAGATCTAATCTAGGAGACGAAGTGCAACATGCAAATAGAGGGTTAAGGAGAACACATACCCTCGAAGACACAAAGCGTTACGATATCAAATCTCGTTGTTGGCGTAGTCGTACTCACACCGATCGCGATAGCGAGAAGATGTGCACCGCAATCCGGCGGTGCCTCCGTGATCGATCACACGTACGGTTGATGACGACCTCCGTTCCCTCGATCCAGCGGGGCAGCGGAAGTAGAGGATCCCTCGGAAACCAGCAGCACAACGGCGTGGTGTGGTGGAGAAAACTTCGTTCAGGGCTTCGCCAAGCGCATGAACATGAGGTGGATCAGCGGGAGGATGGAGATGGAGATGACACCAAGTGGGTGAGGGAGAGGGATCTCGTGCCCTCTATTTATAGGAGGGGAGGCAGCCACGAAATTTTGGTGCCTCCACCTCTCCCCTCATCATGTGGGTGGAGACTGCACTCAACCCACTCATTCTCTTATCAATTCCCACTCAAAATTCCAAGGGTTTTCTTTAATTAATAAATAAAACAATTTTATTTATTTATTTTAATATTTGTTAATCCTATTAACAAATAGTAACACTTACCCCCTTGAACTATTTGTTAATCAAACATTAACATATACCACCTTGAACTATTTCAATATTCCCCGAAACAATTCTGGTGACTATTTCAATATTCCCCGAAACAATTCCGGTGTTGTCCAAACTTTTCTCCGATATTTCGTATCCTCTCAAACGTGTCATCGAACGTTAAGTGTGTCACCCTACGGTTCGCGAATAAGATAGACATGATCGAGACTCCTCTCCGATCAATAATCAACAGCGGGATATGGAGATCCGTGATGACTCCTATATACTCAACGATGATCGCGAACCATCAACGCCGTGAACTATTCCCTTTGTCTCGCGATATTTTACTTGTACGAGATTCGATCATTGGTATCAACCATACCTTGTTCAATCTTGTTACCGACAAGTACTCTTTTCTCATTCCCATGATATAACATCCTTGTGATCATATCACGTGCTTGCAAGCGGTTTCGATATGATATCACCGAGAGGGCCCAGAGTATATCTCTCTGTCATTTTGGATGGACAAATCCCACTCTTGATCCATGATCCTCAACTAATACTTTCCGAATACCTAATGTCACCTTTATAGTCACCCTGTTACAGTGTGACGTTTGATGACATCAAAGCATCCTTCCGGTATCAGTGATTGACATGATCTCATGGTCTAAGGAATAAGCTACTTCGTATGTTTGATATAACAATGTAAACTTAATGACTTGATCGCATTGCTATATACACTTTGGGTATATGTTCATCACATCATTCTTCTAATGACGTGACCCCGTTATTAACAACATCCAATGTTCATGATCAGGAAAACTTGATCATCTATTAATCAACGAGCTAGTTAAAAGAGAGGCTTTCTAGGAACCATTGTTTGTTTATTAAGCACACATGTATCAACGTTTCCGGTTAATACAATTCTAGCATGAGAAATAAACATTCATCATAAATAAGGAATAAGATAATAACCATTTTATTACTGCCTCTCGGGCATATTCCCTTCAGTCTCCCATTTGCACTAGAGTCAATAATCTAATCTGTAAACACTTAACACATATGGCGTTCCAGTGTTATTACCATGCTTCACATGTGGTAAACATCATCAAAAAGATCTAAACTGGTCAGGTCCTATTGTATTTGCATGTTCTTTGCGTCTACACGCATCACTCATTCTCTAATGAGACGGCTTTGTATATATATGGTCAATCGGTGAAACCTTAATTCCTCATCTTAAACCGATGTCACTAACATTGTGAAAATGTAGCTTCATAGTGTTAGCATTCTTGGAAAGTCACCAAGTTCAATAAAGAACTCCTTGACACAAAATACGCTTATTTTCAGTTGTCAACACAACGATATACTTTAGCCTTTGTTGTAGTATCTGTCACAATATTTTAATTTTGAAACTCTTTCAAATCCCGCATGGAACTTTCTTCCAGCCTATTCTGCTACCCTTCATCACGTATTTTAATTGAGGTAAAATTACTTGAATAAATGACAAGACTATTAGTGTAACATATTACAACTAATATTTTGTCATTACTACATAGGAAAACATATCCTTAGCATTTCTAAAATGACACAAGGATCTCTCCCACTATTGTCTAATCATCATATGAATTATCCTGCTATAACATTTTATAGCATAGGACTCATTTGGTTGTGTACATAGCATGGAAACATGACTTAGAAATCTCAATTTCAATGAGGCTCATCATGTGTCAAAACACTTGAATCTTGCTCAATTATTTTCCATGTGACAAGAACTCCTTCTTGTCATTTCGATATTGACTTACTTAAATATTTCATCCATGTAATTTGGCTTCAAACATATCAGGCACTTCAATCCATCTTTTATAGATATCGATGCCCAATATCTTCTAAGCCTTTCATCAATAAGAAAATCTTAACCGTGTTAATTTAAAATTACATATTTTCCAATCAACCATATGTCATCTACATAAAGTATTGGAAATATGTCATAGCGCTCCCACTTAATTTCTTGTAACTCTACAAGCATCTTTATCGTTCATGATGGAATCAAACTCTTTTGATAACTTCATTAAGGTAAAGATTTCAACTTCGTTTTGCTCACATCAACCATTGAAGTGTGCATAACTTTCAAGCAACCTTTTGAATTTTACAAAACTCCCAGACTGTGTCAAGTAAACATCCTCTATAAAACTTCCTCGAGAGGAGAGTTGATTTTGTTATTCAACTGCCATATCATAATATGTAACTTTTGCTAGAACTATCCGCAAAGACTAAAGCATCACTACGGAAGATCAAAATCTTGTAGTAGTCAACTCTTTGAACTTCGTTGAAAACAACTTTTCGATAAGTACAACTTTCAAAGGATGTAAAAATCCATGTCTTTGTCGCTTTATAGACCCTTTTGCTATCGTTAGGCATCATACCTATCGAAAGGACTACCAAGTCACATACTTGATATTCATACAAGGATACTATGGCGGATATAATGACTCATAGTCAGTTTTACGAAGTCAGGGCCCATCATTTGCTTCCTTTATGAGGTCCAGGTCCTGCAGTTGTCAAAACAACACTTTACTCTTAAACCACAAGTTGGTCTAAGTACAAAGTTTTAGCAATTTTGTGGTTCAGTACGCAAACTCATCCGAAGTATGTACAACACATGTAGTGTCTTCTACTTTGTCAAAATAGCAAACGCCGGAACAACTTCCAGTGCTGCGCTACTCTTGACATGATAACAAAGATTCTCTAATCTCATTGAGTTTACTGTGCCCCCACTCACTTGTTTCGCAAGAACTACTTTCTCGAGAAATCAACCCTTTCTGACAAACAACATCTATCTTTGGTCGATGATAGGAGAAATACCCAATGGATTCGTTGGGATAACCTTATAAACGTATATGTATCCCATTTTGGTTGTAAACATTTTACAGATGCTATGCATACCAAAACTTAAGAAAATGACAATTCGGGTCACTACCCAAACCATATCTTATATGTTGTCAATTTCAACGGATCATGATGGATCTCTTTTCAGTGGAAAAACGGTTGTCACTAATGTATAAACTACAAAATTATAATGGCAATTTAATTAATCTTACCATGTCCAACAAGGTTTGATTTTGTTTCTTGAATACTTCAAACTAATGTGGGGTATTCTAGAAGTATAAGTTGTAGAACAGTTCTGCAACTTCTCAGATGTTTTGCTGAACTTGTAACTCAAACTTTATCCTTTATGATCCAATCATAAATACTTGATTATCTTGTTACAATGATTTTTACTTCATATTAACAACCATTTGAACCAATTCAAAATGTCAAACTCCGTTCTCTTTAAATAGATATACTCACATATCTACTCAAATCATCGACGGAATTTTATGAAGGAAAAATTAATCCACCATACATGACTACACATAATGGACTATATACATCAATATGTATAATATCCACTAAATTAGTCGTCCATTCTACTTTGGCCTATGAACGTAATATTAGTCATCTTTTGGAAGAGGTCTCACAAGCGTCAATTTATTCAAAATAAAATGACTCTGTAAGTCCATCAATATGGAGTTCCTTCATGTTTTCCTTTCCGATATGAACTAAAATGGTGGTGTCACAATTTAAGTGAAACTCTTTTACGTCTTGCAACGTTTAGCATTTAGTCTTATAGATGTTTACTTTACCAACATGACTTATATTAACATATCCATCAATTATGGAATATGGTTATAGTTTGAACAATCTCATTTGTTCTCACAAAAGACCAGAACAAAATAACAACTTATTAAGTTCTTAAAATAAATCTTGAATGTTTTGTTCGATACGGCAATGAACAAAATAACATTTTATTTATGTTCTTGTCATAATCGATTATACATCTATTACTAGTTCCTTTTAGGCCCTTGTATTTCTCGCATTGAGTTGCTTTGTATGAAAACTCATACCAACCAATGTGGTATCAAAATACCCAAAAATACTTTGTTAACTAGTAATAATCTATAACTTGTATATCAAGCATATACTAATGAGGTGGACTTTTCCAGTTATCTTATTTTTCTTCCATATATCTTTTTGTAATTCTATCTTCTTTTTATTTGGCGTGTTAGTCATATACTATCACCCATTGAGTCATACTTTGAGTTTGATTGTTCTACTAATATCACCATATTAATATATAGTATTCTTCTAGATTCCACTCTTAGCAATATCCAAGTAAGGTAAACGACTTTACCCATACTTTTAATCCATCCCATCATAACAATTTTATGATTAAGCTACTATAGCTCGAAGGAAGAAATTTAGAGGATAATTTTTAGCGCCCAACTTCTTGGAATATTCAAACGCCTAGCGTCTTCAATCATTGCATATATTCAGATAATATAAGCAAACATTGTCACGCTAAATTATACTCAGTCATGTTGCCACGAATAAGTTTCTAGATTAATATATCTTTCACTTGATTGTTTCTAAAAACAACTCTTTTCAGTTCCTAAATCACCTTGATCAACAAAACATTCTTTTGAAGATAAAGTAATATAGAAGCAACCATGACTCCGGATTCTAAGTAGGATTTATTTGCTCTCTAGATCAATCAATCATTAACCATATGGAGCTAGGTAGGAAATACAAAAAAAATCTGCAATAGGACTCAATTTTAAATTTCACTAATACGGTACCAAACTTAAATGATTTTTACCAGATCATAACAGTTATATATCAATTAACAATCTAAGTGTAAGGTAGTTATGTGGATGCCAATGAATACTACAATTTGTGCAAATTCACTTTGATTGGTTGTTCATGATAAATAAGTTCAAGTTAAGGCAAAAATTATACCATGAACTCCCGCTCAAAAACAACATCCCCCTTAGTCGTCTTTAGTGATTACACGAACCAAATTCACTACACCAAAACCGATCATCACGTGAGATGATGTAGCTTCAAAGGAGAACATCGACATGTTCATCATATCATCCATATGACTCATGATTTACCTTTCGGTTACGTGTTCCGAGGCCATGTATGTACATGCTAGGCTCGCCAAGTAGAACCGTAGTATTGCGTGTGTTTCAAGACCATGTCTGTACATGCTAGGCTTGAAAACACCCGTTGTATGCGAACCTTGAGTCTATCACACCCGATCATCACGTGGTGTCTCGAAACGACGAAGTTTCTTAACGGTGCATACTTAAGGAAGAACACATTATTATCTTGATATTAAGTGAGAGGGATCATCTTATAATTCTACCGTCGCTATCTAAGCAAAACAATATGCATAAAAGGATTAACATCAGAGACATCACATGTAAGGATAATGTGATATGATATGGTCCTCCTTGCACTTGATCTCCATCATGTGCATTATGGTATGATCTCCATCATTCCACCGGCGTGATACCAAGTACCATAGCACCCCAATTTTGATTGTCCATCAATAATAAGACAACCATATGGATACCTTCCGGTATATCAATAATTTACAAAATAGATCATCTCATAATCAAATTTGTAATATTGACCATATCACATCACATGCCCAGCAAAAACTAGTTAGACGCCTCTAATTTATTTTTGCATATTTTACGTGGCTTAGGGTTTTCGAGAATAGAACCGTTCATACCTACGAACATCAACCACAACATTGATAAACACATTTTTAACAACCCTTCGTAGATTAGATCTTAACTATAGTAGGAGAAACGGACACCCCCTTAGCCACAAGTGAGACAACTCTCGCGTACATAGTACACGTAAACTTAGTCTGGGGCAGCTTCATCCTACTATGCCACTAAGATCATAAAATATTCAAGGAGGCAATAACATGATCATCAATTCCCACATACTCATATGTTTTCTACCCGTACAAAACATCTACTCATAGAACCTGGCTCTGATACCACTGAAGGGGTCATTGCATAGAAAACAAAAAAATTCCTACGCGAGAGACACCCAAAAGTCCAAGATCTAATCTAGGAGACGAAGTGCAACGGGCAAAGAGAGGGTTAAGGAGAACACATACCCTCGAAGAAACAAAGCGTTACGAGATCAAATCTCGTTGTTGGCGTAGTCATACTCACACCGATCCCGATAGCGATAAGATGTGCACCGCAATCCGGCGGTGCCTCTGTGATCGGTCACACGTACGGTTGATGACGACCTCCGTTCCCTCGATCCAGAGGGGTAGCGGAAGTAGAGGATCCCTCGGAAACCAGCAGCACGACAGCGTGGTGTGGTGGAGAAAACTTTGTTCAGGGCTTTGCCAAGCGCATGAACATGAGGTGGATCAGCGGGAGGATGGAGATGGAGATGACACCAAGTGTGTGAGGGAGAGGGATCTCGTGCCCTCTATTTATAGGAGGGGAGGAAGCCACGAAATTTTGGTGCCTCCACCTCTCCCCTCATCATGTGGGTGGAGACTGCACTCAACCCACTCATTCTCTCATCAATTCCCACTCAAAATTCCAAGGGTTTTCTTTAATTAATAAATAAAACAATTTTATTTATTTATTTTACTATTTGTTAATCCTATTAACAAACAGTAACACTTACCCCCTTGAACTATTTGTTAATCAAACATTAACATATACCACCTTGAACTACTTCAATATTCCCCGAAACAATTCCGGTGACTATTTCAATATTCCCTGAAACAATTCCGGTGTTGTCCAAACTTTTCTCTGATATTCCGTATCCTCTCAAACGTGTTATCGAACGTTAAGTGTGTCACCCTACGGTTCTCGAATAAGATAGACATGATCGAGACTCCTCTCCGATCAATAATCAACAACGGGATATGGAGATCAGTGATGACTCCTATATATTCAACGATGACTCTCGTGATCGTGTGAACCATCAACGTCGTGAACTATTCCCTTTGTCTCGCGATATTTTACTTGTCCGAGATTCGATCATTGGTATCAACCATACCTTGTTCAATCTCGTTACCGACAAGTACTCTTTTCTCGTTCCCATGATATAACATCTTTGTGATCATATCACGTGCTTGCAAGCGGTTTCGATGTGATATCACCGAGAGGGCCCAGAGTATATCTATCCGTCATTTTGGATGGACAAATCCCACTCTTGATCCATGATCCTCAACTAATACTTTCCGAATACCTAACGTCACCTTTATAATCACCCTGTTACGGTGTGACGTTTGATGACATCAAAGCATCCTTCCGGTATCAGTGATTGACATGATCTCATGGTCTAAGGAATAAGTTACTTCGTATGTTTGATATAACAATGTAAACTTAATGACTTTATCGCATTGCTATATACACTTTGGGTATATGTCCATCACCATTCTTCTAATGACATGACCCCGTTATTAACAACATCCAATGTTCATGATCATGAAAACTTGATCATCTATTAATCAACGAGTTAGTTAAAAGAGAGGCTTTACTAGGAACCATTGTTTGTTTATTAAGCACACATGTATCAACGTTTCCGGTTAATACAATTCTAGCATGAGAACTAAACATTCATCATAAACAAGGAATAACATAATAACCATTTTATTATTGCCTCTCGGGCATATTCCCTTGAAAAATTAAGTGGGCAGCCCAAACCACTACTGGATTTATATGGAGATATTTGCCAAGGCAGAAGCTTCACAGAGGAGAAGGGTAAAATTCGTGAAATTCAACTCCCTAGCATTCGACACTTTGACTACTTCGTTTCTAAATGCGTATTAGCTAGGAAAAATGCCAGCAAGTTATCTGTTTATGATTTGGCGTTTATTGCTGCTGCTTTGAGACACGATAGGTCTTATAACTTTGGCGCTTTGATTTCTTACCGTATCTCACATAACCGTGATAAGGGAGCAGTTGGTGGAGGTCTTATTGCCTCGCGCTTGTTAGCCTTACATGGTTTGGAGCCACACCATCTAGACTATTAGTTTCCTATAGAGAGGCTTAACCTTGTTTCCATGGTTCAACATAAGTTAATTTCTACTCATGCTCACTTACATAATTTATCTTTTGAATTAACTTTCTTCAAACGATCCGGGTGGAGAGTTGTTAAAACTATTAGAGAAGTACTTTTGCCTGCACACCCTTTGTTTGATCTTAGTGGCAGGCAAGGATGGGAGCTTTCTGAGAGTGAGCTGGACACATACCTTGAGCATCTCCCATAGAAAGGAGAGGACACCGGAGAGGGGGATGATAGCGATTTCGTCCAGCCCTACGACACCAAGGGGATTCCATATCAACACCCCGTCTATGACTATGCGCATGCTGCATCATCGTCCTCCTATGCACCCGAGTACGACCACACAAGGCATGACCCACCGCGGTGGGGATACTTCACGCGCCATGATTGATCTCCACTTAGGCCAAAAGCCTAAGCTTGGGGGGAGGTATACCGACATCACACTCATTTACATACCAAGATTCGTCGGTTCTTTGTATATCCATGTTTTCTTTTCTTTCGCTTATTTTCGTTTCTTTCATTTCTTTTATTTTTATTGTTTTGTTTTCGCTTTCCAAAACACAAAAAGACCAAAAATATTTCTGTTGTTTCTCTCTATTTGTTTCTTTAGTTGGTTTGCTTTATTCTTTAGTTGCACTTTAATATTCAAAAACCCAAAAATTATTTTGTTTTGTTTGCTTTCCTTTATTCTTGCTTTATTTAGAAAACCCAAAAATATTTTTACTTTGTTTGCTTGCTCTCTTTGATTCGTGCTTTAATTGAAAATCCCAAAAATATTTGTTGTTCTTCTTTGGTTTTATAAAGTTTGCTGCAGAGTTCAACAGTCGTCCGTGATTCCCTTGGAGCTTGGTTTTCATGATATAATTATTAGAGACACAAGTGAAGAGTAATAATAACCATCTACGACAATTCAAGTGTGGCGAGAGACTGCTATGAATTCTATTTGCTTTCATTTTTGTACATATATCCATTTATGTGAGCATGCTTAGTTTGTTTGTATAAGATATATGTGACTTAATGGCTGCTTAATAGTTCGTGCTCTCGCATGTTTTGTTTCAATTTATTAATAGTCAATGACATGTCGCATAAATATTTGTTCGCATTGTTCTATTCATAAGAAGAGTATGACATTGTGGTAGGCTCCTCTGACTGTTTCATTTGAATCGACTTGGCACATGCTCACACATGCTAAGACTGAAAAAAAAAGTCAATAAGCCTCGATGATTTATTTTGCCTCAGAGTTTTAGTATCAATTTTATGCCTCAGTTAATTTTACTTTGTCGCAAACATGATTATGATAGTTGTTGTTCTCTTGATTGTCGCTCCCTGTCTATTGCTAGCCTTCACCTGTACTGAGTATGAGCTCTACTCGTGCATCCAAATCCCTTAAAACCAAAGTTTGCCAAATGTGTCCTACCTATATGTGGTATTTAACCTCCACTCCAAAGTAAATTGCTCATGTGATACCTTTAAAACCTTCTAAAAAATTACTCATGTTTTGTGCCTCTATTTTAGCTCATGAGGACGTAAATAGAGAATCTTTATCTCACTTGTTGATTCGATTTCACACCCTGGACTAGTGGCTTCATACGCTTATCCAAATGATAGAAGAGCTGGCAGCGGGGTGCCCTGCCCCAAATTAATACAAATAAATTCTCTTCACTATTTTTGTCCCTGATTTATGAGTCAAAGCATAATTGTGTAAACAAAAGAGAAAGAGAGATGACCTTCTACACCAGTTGCGTCCTTCACCATGGGAGCTGCTTTTGTGAATCCAGTTGGCTTGTGACGTACTGTATTGTCTGTTTACCATTCGTTGACACAAGCATACACCACTCTTAAAATGTTTTTAATAACTCTGTTTAACAAAATAAAAAGCTCTAGCACATGAGTGATCCATGCTTCCCTCTGCGAAGGGCCTTTCTTTTACTTTTATGTTGAGTCTCCGCCATATTCTTTGAGCACTTTCTTGAGAGCATGGTTATCATTCTTAGTGTAATATGTTTGTCCCAAAGCACGGTTGATTGTGGTATACTCTTGATACTTGCATCTTTGATATCTTTACTTCTAGTCTTCCCTTGAACTTCAGAGGTGCCCTGGCATTTATGTTTTGCCCCACACTTAAGGGAAAACGAGATACCACTTTATCAGATTCTATTATGAATACTTCAATATTGCAAATAGTTATGCTTCATGTTGTTCATTATTAATATGTTGTTGTCTCTACATGGTTTGCATAGCTATTAAGTGACAATATCTTGCATGTATCTTATCATGAGCATAACTAAGTATCTGATCATATAGTGAGTATATGTACATCATATGAAACAAATGTGTTCGTAAAAGTATTTTATGGCACTCAGTTGTCACTGAATTGCTTGAGGTCAAGCAATAAGCTAAGCTTGGGGGGAGTTGACTTATCGAACACTTTTCTTACTGTTTTCCTCTAAACTTGTGTGTTTTGAATACAACTAACACGGACTAACTCTCTTTTCAACTGAATTACCTTGGTGTCTTCTTTTTGCGCAGAAAAATCAACTTTCGGGAAAATGCACAGAAAAGAGCCCATTGGTGTCTTCACCCCGGAAGACCCCGGAAGCCAGAAGGGGCCAGGAAAGGAGCCATAGGGTGGTCACACCCCCTGGCGCGGGTCCCCCTGGCCGCACCAGCATAGGGTGTGGGCCCCCAGAGCCCCCTCGGACTCCCCTTTCGACTACAAGTAGCCTCCAACCCTAAACCCGAGGGGGTTCGTCATATTCCACAGAAACACAACAGAGCGCTGCCGCCATCCCGAACCTCGATTCGGGGATTAGAAGTTCCTGTTCTGGCACCCTGCCGGGACGGGGAATTGGAGGAGATCATCGCCACCGCCATCACCAACGCCTCTCCATCGACCATCCATGTTTCCCCCATCCATGTGTGAGTAATTCCCCGTTGTAGGCTGAAGGGGATGTTAGGGATTGGATGAGATCTTTCATGTAATAATGCTGGGATTGTTAGGGCATAGTGCCTAGTATCCTCTATTAGTGCTATTGACATTGTTGCAACTTGTTATGCTTAATGCTTGCCACTTTGGTCCGAGTGCCCTGATCTCAGATCTGAACATGTTATTGAATCATGATGATAATTATTTTTTCTTGATCATACATGCAAGTTGTTTACACATATCGTTGTCCGAAACCCGAGGCCCCAAAGTGACAGAAATGGGGACTCCGGTAATGGCGCCAGAGTGAGGATCACATGTGTTCTTGGAGTGTTAATGCTTTGCTCCGGTGTTCTATTAAAAGGAACACCTTCATTACCAGTAGTTCCCTTGAGGCCCCGGTGACACGGGCTGGTAGGACAAAAGATGTTGTGCAAGTTCTCATTGCGAGCACGTACGAATATTTAAGGAACACATGATTATGGTTACTTGGTACTTGGATGCTTTATCTTATTTATCTACAATGCCCCTGACATGATCATTATTCCAAATTTCTTATCCATACAATGCCCGTTCATCCATCCCTATGCCTACAGTATTTAATCCAGTTGTTTACTTCAAACATCACTACTGCTGTTGTTTTCATACTACTGTTGTTATTATCTCACTACTGTTGCTACTATAAAACTGTTACGACTGATAAACCACTGCGAACTAGTCAACTTTCAGGTGCAAGTGAATTGACAACTCACTTGTTAAGGCTCACAAATATTCTTTGGCTCCCCCTTGGTCGAATCAATAAATTTGGGTTTTACTTCCCTCGAAGACTGTTGCGATCCCCTATACTTGAGGGTCATAAAGAATCTCATCACTGTTTTCTCCCTAATGGCATCAACACATCCTCCCCCTTCACGTTTTTGTCACTCGAGCAAGGCAACAAGGAGGCATGAACCGACTATCAAGCATAAATACTCCCTCTTGGGGTCACTAGCAACTACTTGGCCAGAGCAACCACTAGCAACAGAAAGCATGCAAGATCACAAATAACATATGCAATAAAGACTATAATCAACTTGGCATAAGGTCAATATTCATCTGATCCCATAAAAAAAAACATATAGAATTATATAAGATCAATCTCGATCATGATAAGCAGCTCACGAGATCTAAGCATGGAGGCATATGAGGAGGAGACAACCATCTAGCTACTGCTATGGACCCGTAGTCCAGGGATGAACTACTCACGCATCACTCCGGAGGCAGGCACGGTGATGTAGAAGCCTCCGGTGATGATTTCCTCTCCGGCAGGCTGCCAGAAAACAACTCCAGAACCCTCCTGATCTAGGGTTGACGATGACGGCGGCTGCGGAACTTTTTCGGGGATTTTGATCAGGTACTTAGGGTTCCATCCGGGGGACTTAAATAGGCGAAAGGGAAAAAGCGGTGGAGCTCCAGGGGCCCCACACCCATAGCTGGCGCGGCCAGGGGGACCTGTGCCAGCCCATGGTGTGCCCCATTGTTGCCCCTCTTCGACTCCTCTTCGATCTTCTGGATGCTTCCTGGCAAATAGGACTTCCGGGCTTCGAATTTTCCAATTCTAAGAATATTTGCAGAACAACTTTTCTAAAACTATAAAAACAGCAGAAACCAGGGAACTGGCTCTATGGCATCTTGTCAATAGGTTAGTCCGAAAAATCGATAATAATGACATAAAGAAGGGAGAAAACATGTAGCAATTGGCATAATATCATCATGGAGCATCAGAAATTTGGGATACGTTTATGACGTATCACCTGTCGGGACGGGGATTCGAATGAGATCATCGCCATCGACACCTCCATTCCTTCTCCATCAACCATCCATGATTCCCCCGTCTATGTGTGAGTAAACACCATTGTAGAACGAGAGGGATGGAAGGGATTGGATGATATTGATCATGTAATAATGCCAGATTGTTAGGGCATAGTGCCTAGTATCCATTGTTAGTGTTTTCTATCGTTGTTACAACTTATTATGCTTAATTCTTATCACTAGGGCCCGAGTGCCATGATTTTAGATCCGAACATGTTATTGTTTCATGAGTATAATTATGTTTCTTGATCATATCTGCAAGTTGTTTACACATGTCATTGTACGGAACCCGAGGCCCCAAAGTGACAGAAAATGGGACAACCAGAGGGGAAGGTCTTTATGTGAGGATCACATATGTTCATGTACTGTTAATGCTTTCCTCCGGTGCTTTATTAAAAGGAGCACCTTAATTACCAGTAGTTTCCCTAGAGACCCCGCTGCCACGAGCCGGTAGGACAAAAGATGCTGTGCAACTTTCTCATTGCGAGCACGTATGACTATATTGGAACACATGTCTATGGTTAGCCTAGAACTTGGATGCTTTATTATTATCTGCAATGCCCATTTTAGATTATTACATGAACCATGTTATCCATGCAACACTCGTTCATCCATTCCCTCTATGCCTACGGTACTCCCATCCTGCTGTTTTCCGCGATTGCTACTGCTGTTACTATTTTACTACTTCTGTTATTTTACTACTACTGCTGCTATAAACTGTTACCACTAATAAATTGTTGCAAGCAAGTCTACTTTCAGGTGTAGCTGAATTGACAACTTAGTTGTTAAGGCTTATAAATATTCTTTGGCTCCCCTTGTGTCGAATCAATAAATTTGGGTTTTACTTCCTTCGAAGACTGTTGCGATCCCATATACTTGTGAGTCATCATGCGGCCATGGGGAAAATTTTGCCCCCTCCGGAACTCCCCCCCTATTAGGGTTTTGCCCGAAACTTTTCTAGAACCCTTGTAGATAAAATCATAGACCTTATCTACTAATGTCAAAAACATATTCCTGACATCCCGGGATGTCTCATGTCATCAGTGATCTCTCTGAATAATAACTCTATCACGTCGGAATTATTCGGATGATACGCGCTCTGTTCTCCGGACCATCCAATTTGAACAAGTGACCTTGACGCCTTAAGTGTGTGAACCCTACAGGTTTGATAACAATTAGACATGATTGGAAAACCTTTTTCCTGGTCAATAATAAACATTGAGAACGCAGAAGTCCATATTGATTCTTACAAGTTATATGAAGAAACTCTACTGAACTTGTTGATTATTAAATAAGTTCTCATTATTTCGCGATACTAATCAATACCTCGAGACGAGATGAATGATAAGACCTTATTGACTCTTTAATAACTATATCATATTATTTTCAATGTCTGGTATGATTCCTTTTACACGTTACTGTGTTATAGTATCACTATGACTAATGCCATGCCTTTGTCTACGCAGACTAACATGTACCATTACACCAAGTGGATCTTGTATGTATCTCTCTATTAACTATAGGAGTAATTCCCAGTCTTGAACTATCACGATGAAATGAATAGTTTGAGGATACCCAGTAATAGTCTTTTTAATCACCCAATTTACGGTGCGATACTTCAGTACACCGAAGCAAACTTTCCACCGAACACCATCGTATATTCTCATGGTCAAAGGAAGCAAAAAAATTAACCATACTGTGACAATAATATTTATATCAATGCTAGAATCATATCTCATAGTATCTCAACTAATTGGGTCTACCCAGCCACAATGTTAAAACAACAATGTTCTCCCATTAATATTGACATAAGAAATGTCCATGATCAGGAAAACGAGTTCATCTAATATTAAGGAGTTTGTCTATGATACATGACAACGGGTTATAATTGTCTGTTTATGTCTCTACACGTGCATATGTGTTTTCCTCTAAATTTCATATTTAATGACCATAGCAGTTATAGCATAAATACATAATACATTAATTGTGAAATTGATGTATTTTATTGTCTCTTGCACATACATACAACATATATAGGGTTCCGAAAGAGTTTCGGAGAAAACACGATAAGGGGGAGTGCAGCAGGGGGCGGAAATGGCCGAGGTGACCTCAAAATATTGGTTGGCTAAAATGTGGGCCCAAGTGACCTCACATGATCCAAATTCCTCTTCGAGAAAATTCCTTGTTTTTTCTTCTAGTGTGTGGAATAAGTGAAATTTTCTTCTCGTGTGTGGGGGCTCACGAGCGCCTCGATTTTGCCGAGTGCAACATTAGCATTTTTTGGCGATTGACGCATGGGAAAACACTCGGCATACCTCCCTACTAGTTGTGAGTGTATGCTTTTACCGATTGTTTTTTCTAGGTGCTCGGCTAAGCTCACTTTTACTAAGTGTCTGATAAATTTCACTTGGCAAACTCCATGGTAACAAGGACGATTTAGTTAGTAAAACATTATTCTTTTTTAGACCCCGGTTTGATGTGTAGTGACTATGAGAGTTAAAAAAGAAATAAAAGAAATTATGCCATTAGGTACCTATATTTAATGCTTTGAGCATCTCTAGGAGCTTGTGTATGTATGTTTATATCCATATAGACGACCATCAAAAATACATTTTATTAAACACTATCAGTTTCCGGTAGCTTACTTATATCTAAAACTTCTTATGGCTACCAATTCAACACTTCACATTCGCTCACCTACTATATTTTAATATCATCAACCGGTCACAATGGAGTTGTTGTCGTTTGGACAATATGGCTGGGTTATTCACATGTGGATAATGTGTTTCCTATTTGAACAATGTTTCGTGTGAAACATTAAGGAGGCCGGCTAATCAGACTTACTCCTCCACCTTTGCTGGTACTCCCAACCCCTTAGTTCTTAATCTTGATTTTTGCGATCATGGTTAATTCCATCTGAGTTATCTTCTTATGTGTGCAATATATGAAATGACTACTTCATACAAAAGTGATGACATGCATGTCTATTGGGTTTCCAAATTAAAATTATAATAATTAATAACTGAATGTATTAATATTTCTCCTGCGTGGGCTTGTAGCACCCCCACATTGTTTGTGACATTTTCTCAACCATATTATTCGAAAAAAAAACTCAATTTTAGGCTAGTTGACTCACCATCTATGTTGCTTCATCATATGTTTGGTACCTGATATATATTATATTTGGTTTGTCTGTTTATATATATCAAATAATTTTTGGTGTTTGAAAAATTCAACTTGTCGGTCTCCCAGTTGTGTCAACTAACTTTCCACATCCAAATTCTATAATGTTTACTCAAACCGAACAGACATGCTCAAAATTAATATAATTTATACATAGCTTTTATACTTATTTGGATTTTATTTTTAGCATGATATAGTATTGCAAGTATAATTTTCTATTTTTCACATAGTTTAACCACCTATCCGGCAATATATATAAATATCAATTTGTGTGTTTCTGTTTGTAGTGAATTTTTTGAAAATAATAAACTTTATTTTATAACAAATTATTTACTAGAACTATGTGTTCTACAATGCATAATCTATATAATTTATAATTATTATATATGGTAAATATCCGTAAGAGTACGGTCTAAAGAAGATCTCAATAGCAGTTTCTAGTGTATGATTAAGTAAGCATCTTCACAGAAACTTGTGGAGCATAAACTAAACGAATAACACTACTTTTTCATTGTAAAATTTATCTAGCAAGTCAAATTTTAATAAAGTGTGCATGCTTGGTACTTAGTGTTGAAACAACATTGCCTAGAGTAGTCACCAATAAAAAATAGTGTGGATTCTAGTACGTCTGTGTATGTACATTTTATTATTTGATATACTCTTGTAAAATGTGTTTTTTATCATCTGGTGTACACAAATCCCCCGTCATTTTATGATTTTTTTTGCATGAAATCTAGTTATGTAGATTTTTAAGACACACCGGAGAGAGAACATCATGGCAACTAAACTTGTTGTCGCTAGTCACGTTGATTTATCCTTACGTCGTCGACCATGTTGGTTTGTTCTTATAGCCCCTGTTGGTTTGTTCTTTTTTGTAATGTTTAATTCACGTCTTTGACCACTAATAATAGAAAAGTGTATGCACTGAGTTTGTATAAATTACATCGTTGTAGTTTTCTCTGTGGATTTTTTTCATTTTATTTATACTATTTTAAAACATATTATAGGTGAAAATTATATTAAAAAAATCATTTCTACTTCAACCTTTTTTATAGGAGAGTAATAAATAATATCATGGTAGTAACAAACTAGATTTGTAGGTCATGAGTGTTGTTCTATGATTCTATCAACAAAATAATGTGACAATGTTTGCTAAAATGAAACTGAAGAAACCTAACAAATATGAACAACAAACCTAGGTAGTTAATATAAAAGTTACACCGTGATTCTTCCAAGTCAGTCGTGTCGAGTTTCATCTTTTGCATCTTCACATTGCACAAGCTATGGTAAAAAGAAGTACATAAGGTTATACCCACAAATCTAGAGTAGATTCGAAAAGCTATGTCCACTCCAACAGGTATCAACTAACAACCTAAAATCGTATGCATGTTCGCATGTAAAACGCTATGTACTATAGCACCTTGGAACATGCTATTTATCATAGCAAGGTATCCCCTTAAAGATCTAATCCCCAGGCTATCTGAGAGCTCTGATCCTCCTTGCGCATCTCCAATTAAATCCCGACACGCAACACGCATGTGGATAAACTGATCTCAGTTTCACGCGATATCAAGCGGTGACACGCATCCACCTGCACGGCACCGCCTACTTGTCCCTTCCTACTCTCTACCTCTCTATAGTAGGGTTGGGCTGGCAAAATCCAAGGCCCTATGCGAAAATCTAAAACGGGGCCCTACGAAAATTTGAAATAATAAACAATTCCAATATATATGACATAATGTTTTACATAGCAATTGAATATATGAAGAATCATACCTATTTAACTCGAAGTTGCATAATTTTTATTTTAGCATCATTATTCTTCTTGTGTTTTCTTAAATGGAACCTTTAGTGATACCCTCAAAATCAATCTTCTCCAACGCTTCGCTCTCAAGTGCTATTGTGGCCAAATCATTGAGTCTTTGTTGTACCAGTGTAGTGCCCATATAGGACTTCAATAACTTCAATCTAAAAAAAGGCATGTTCCGTTGATGCAACCGTCACAGGAGTGGTCAATAAAACTCTATATGCAATACTTGTATTGGGAAAACAACCATGCCGCTTTAAAAACTTCTGAACTTCAACAGGGACCATATTTTATTTTGGCATGAATTTTGAAGAAATTTCAACTAAAAAAAGATCATTGGCATCAATATCAGATTTTTCATATTTTAAATGGAAGCCTCAAGATTATCATAAGAAGACTTCAAACTATCATAATCCAAAGAGCACAATGCTTCCGACGTAAATAAGAAACCAAAAAAAAAATCCGGCAAGCCCTTCTATCTAATTATATTGTTCAAATATATTTTGAGTGAGGAAATTGCTTCATATGGCATCACATATAAATTGGTGTGCTTACTAAAATAGTAAAAAAAAATAAAAAAAATTGGAGATTATGCGTCAATGTTTGGCGGATAGACAAACGGTCTAACTCATCTACTCACGTGTCCTATCCGGTTGAACTCCTATACTGTGATATTTTACCAGGTGAGAAGAAGATAGAACCAATCTATAAGGATCCCTATCAAAAGTTAATTGGGATTTAGGAACTCCGAGTAGGAGTCTATCAGCCAAAATATAATCAGATAGAAGGGCTAGCGAGCCGGCTACCTATGACCAGCCAATCAACGAAAGAAGAGGAAGTGTTGTCGCCAGCGGGCTGCTCTCTTGATGCGATCGATTTTGTGTGTTGGAAGTTGGAACTACTCGGGGTCGGGAGGTAGGCGGAATGCATGATGCGATCGTGCATCGCGAGACCCTAATCGTTTCCGGCCATGGTTTCCGATCGCGTACGGCAGGGACATGCTCGTTTCCGATAGATTGTGTGTTGTTTCCTAACGCTCGATAGAACTGCTCGGGACGGATAAACCGATGTGACAAAGGCAAAAAAAAATAGCCCACAGCCACGGTGTCGTTGTTGTGTCATGAGACAAGCCCAGGAAGATCGCCCAGGACGGAGACATACCGGACCTTGGAGGAGCTGGCAGCATGGGAGTTGGGTATCCATTTCCAACGGGACGCACGGGAGCCTGGAGGAGTAGCTGCCACGGTCCTTGCAGTGTGCCACACCACCTAGGAGTAACATTCAAAAAGGAAAGACAAAGTAAGATTGTACTACGCCCTCCACCTCAGTTTTTAAGCCATGATGTGGAAATAAGGTTTTCTCATGCTGCTCATAGTGGAGAGTAACTTAGACTAGTAACTGTTACACGCAATAGCAAAACAACGATGAAGTTAAACAAGATCGAACCAACGGGGACACTGGATTTTAACGTGGAAAACCCTTCCAACAAGGAAGAGAAAAAACCACGGGCGCCAGCCAGCAATACTTCACTATATTCGGGTAAGGTTACAAACGCGCCGGGATTTACAATGTGTGGCTTATCCTGTGCGGCGGCTTACAAGAGGTATATAAAGGCGGTCCTGACCTAATAGGTCGGTAACTGTGAATCCAACTCGTACTCGGCAACAACTCATACCGTACCGCGGATCACACCAAAATAGCACTCCACCTTGAGACAAATTCCCTCTTGTAGCATGAATGAGAACCTTCACCTGAAACACACAAAGAAAACACCTTCGGCGCCAAGTAGCCTCTTGGACTAAGCAGTGATACCAACTAAGCTTGAGCAAAGCTCAAACTTAGCAATAGGAACTGGTTTTGTCATTATATCAGCAGGATTATCATGAGTACTAATCTTGCATACCTTCAATTTACCTTGTGCTACAACTTCACGCACATAATGGTACTTGACATCAATGTGCTTTGTTCTCTCATGGAACATCTGATCCTTAGTAAGGTAAATAGCACACTGACTTTCACAAAATAGGTTAATGCAAGTATCATCTCCACAAATCTTAGCAAACAGGCCTTTCAACCAAACTGACTCCTTGCATGCTTCAGCAATAGCCATATACTCAGCCACAGTAGTAGATTGTGCAACAACACCCTGCAAGGTAGTCTTCCAGCTAACGGCACATCCACTAATTGTAAACACATAACCTGTGAGGGATCTCCTCTTATCCAAGTCGGCAGCAAAATCTGAATCCACATAGCCTGCGAGTCCCTCACCAGTCTTGCCAAATTTCAAGCAAGCTTTGGATGTGCCGTGAAGGTACCTAAAATCCACTGAACAACTTTCAAATGTTCTTTACCAGAATTAGCCATGTATCGACTGACCAAACTCATAGCATAAGATAAATCAGGCCGAGAACACACCATGGCATACATTAAGGAACCAACAGTACTAGCATAAGGAACTCGTGACATGTACTCAATATCTTTGTCAGTAGTAGGACATTGCAATGCTGACAACTTGAAGTGTGAAGCAATAGGGGTACTAACAGACTTTGCATCATGCATATTAAAACGATGAAGGACTTTCTTAATGTAATTCTCCTGACTAAGAAATAGCAATCTAGATTTTCTGTCTCTTAAAATTTCCATACCTAGAATTTTCTTAGCAGGACCAATATCCTTCATCTCAAACTCAGTACTCAACTGTTTCTTCAATGTAGTGATTTCTTTCATGCTCTTGGCAGCAATTAACATATCATCAATATATAGCAGCAAGTATATAGGCGATTCATCAACAAATTTAATGTACACACAGCTATCATATTCAGACCTCTTAAAGCCATGTGACATCATAAAAGAATCAAACGTCTGTGAGGGGCGAGTGTGGGGCCAACTTCAGACTTCGTTGCGCCTACGGCTCCACTCGTCAGAAGTTCGGCCTTTATCAGTATATACAAATATGAATTTGGATCACACCAAAATAACAGTAACTTGTCATGTTACTAGTCTATGTTACTACCCTCATAGTGGGGAATAACATATATGGTGTCATGCATGTGTGTATTTATTAGTTTATAGACTCATAGTACATTGGTATGTATGATGTTACGGTAACATATTATGTTATCACAACCATCTCTCCCATCATTACTAATCTGACACATCATCTTTTTTATCTAAATATGTGTAATGTTACCACCCACTATGAGTAGTCTCAAGAGTTATGATAATTAAGAGCAGTTAATTAGGTTGTGACCAATTTTGCATGCATGCGGTGATAGATTCCACGGTGCATGCGGATCAAATCATCCCGATTGGGTCTAGCCTTTCCCTAGTTAATGTTGGCATTGAACGTCGGAGTGCTAATTGGGTGAAATATTGGGGAGATAGATTTTGCATGGCCAATCCTCCTTGACTTTGGTCGCAGAGAATTGCAAATTTTGGCTTATAAACTGAGATGGATGGAGTAATATTTATCTTATCATTAAAATTAACACGATTCAACAAGTAATAATTCATGCTATGTGGATGCCAAATCAAGCAAAGCTGACTTCCTCTTGGAACTCGGCTCGTTTTTTATTACGAGTTACAACTTCTGTTTGAACTTCCATAACGTGTTATATACAATTTAGGAACAAAGAAAGTATAAAATTAGATTCAAGTCATTTCATTTTCAAATCAATTTCTCAAAATCGAGCTAACTCTAAAGTCAAAGTCAAGAGGCATACGAGTTTCAAGTTTAAATATCACTATAACTCATTTCTTTTCAACTCGAAATCTCTAGATCAGTTCCAGGTATCTCAAACGTCTAGTTGCATATCCGCGTCCGCACGTAACCTCCGGAAAAAAATGGCGATCTCGTTCCCCGCCTCCCGTCGGCACCGCTGGCCGGTCTGCCTTGCCTGTTGTGGCCTTCGGGCCATTTAGGCATGGTGGATCTCGGTCTAGTCGGCGGGAGGGCTCCGTTTTTAGGCGTTTGGGTGATTTTGGTTAGGGTTTGTGTCCTACTCAAGAAAACGATGCGGTGGCGGCTTATTGAAGATGGAATAAGGTCCCTCCCGCCTAGCTCCCGTTCCGGCGATGCATATAGCGTTGTCGGAGGGCATGTAGAGGTGTGTCTCCGGTGGATCTCGACCGATTCGGTCGGCGTTTCTCTACGGTGGATTCGTTTGGATCCGGCCTTCCTTCGTGTGTATTCGTGTGTCTACAGGTTGGATTCTTGATCTACGCTTCTCTTCACCGGCGACGGTTGTTGTTCTGTTGCGCTGGTTCTGTAGAGGCTTAGCACGACGACTTCCCGACTATCTACTACAACAAGGTTTGCCCAGCTCCGGTGATGGAGGGGCGATGACAGCGGCGCGCCTTCGGCTCGCACATTGCTTTCGTTAGGTGGTATTCGGATCCGGATGTAATTTTTTTTTACCTCTGGTTTTCTTTGTACCATGTTGATAGATGATGAATAGACTGGAAGTTTTCTCCAAAAAAAAAGTTCCAGGTATCTCAAGTTTTTTAGCCTTAACGAGCCTTGGATCACTGAATTGTATGTCAAATGGGCTCGTTCGGCCCACATAAACAAAGCTATAGCCCAGCCGCCACACTGAGCTGAAGCTTATCCATTTCCTTCTGAAGAAAAAATCCATCCATTCCTCTCCAGCTCCAAGCTCTGCCATGGGAGGAGTGGACACGGGCGACCAATGGCCGCGCTCAACGCCAAGTTTCTCCCGACGCCACCAGGACACGGTCCTCCACCGCGCCAACACCTCCGTCGCGAGCAGCCGGAGGTCGTGCGCGACTGCAAGCGGCTCGACGGGCTCATGAAGTCCGGCAAGCTGGCGGACGCCCTGGACCTGTTCGACCAGATGCCGCGCAAGAACGTGGTCGCCTGGACCTCGGCCGTGTCCGGGATCACGCGCGCAGGGCTCCCTGGGGAGGCGCTGGAGATGTTCGCGGACATGGTGGCGTACGGCGTCGCGCCGAACGACTTCGCGTGCAACGCGGCGCTGGCGGCGTGCGCTGCCGTGGGCGCGCTCCGCGCCGGGGAGCAGGTGCACTCGCTCGCTGTGAGGTCAGGATTTTCCGGGGATGCGTGGGTCGGGAGCTGCCTGGTCGAGCTTTACTCTCGGTGCGGCTCCCTGCGCGCCGCCCAGGATGTGCTCAACCGGATGGAGTCGCCGGACGTCGTCGGATACACCTCTCTCGTCTCGGCCTTCTGCTGGAACGGCGAGTTTGGTCTGGCGGCGGATGCGCTCGGCCAGATGATGAGCCAGGGAGTGGAGCCGAACGAGCACACGATGACAAGCGGCCTGGCGGCGGGTTGCCCGCAGGTTCTCGGTGAGCAGATACATGGCTACATGATCAAGGCAATGATCTTGCTGTCGCAGAGCTTTACGCGTCAAGTGCATTGATTGATTTTTACTCGAGAAACGGCAAGCTCGACATGGCGAAGACGGTGTTCAACGATCTCCAGCGCAAGAATGTGGTAGCCTGGTGCTCCATGATGCAGCTGCACAACGAGTTTGCATTCTCAATTGCTCTTAGTGCCTGCGGATCCGTTGCTCTGGGGCATCAGCTTCACTCCTTGGCCATCAAGCACGACCTGACTAGCGATCTCCAGGTGTCGAATGCCCTGCTCTCCATGTATGGCAGAAGTGGTTTCGTCGAAGATCTTTTTAGACGGAAGGCACCACGTGCCCGACTTTAAATTAATAAAGCCACCAAGGCTGGGGGGGGGGGGGGGGGGCTAACACAAGGTCTTACAACAAATGCTGGGAACAACATCCAGCCAAACACCAAAGGTTTTAACCGATAACAACACCACATAGGTGAGGCTAACAACAAAGGAAGACAAACGACGGCAACCAACAAAGGCACCACAGGCACTCAGCCAGCTACTTGCCCACGGGGTGCAGGTGTAGACGTCAAGGCGAAGAGGCTTCTAAGAATGCTGACGAGGGCGTCCAGCTGCTCCAGCAAGTCTGCCTTTAGTAGGGGTCGCCATTACTGCAAGAAAAGCAAGGTTTTAAAGATACAGTCAGCAGGTTGCCGCGGGAACTTTGCCTCAATCGTAAACTTATTGCGAATAAGCTACAGAGACCAGCAGCTTGCTGCCGTCAGCACTCTAAGAACTCTAAGTCTCTTTCCTGAAAACCCAGACAAAATCTGGATCAAATCCTGATAGGAAGAAGGGTTCCAAAGCACCCCAAGGCCTTCCCTAAAGGCACTCCACAAAAATTGGGCAAGAACACACCCAAAAAAAATGTGGTTGGCATCTTCCGGCCCACCACACAAGGCACACTGCCCATTTGATGGCCCATGCCTAAGAGCAATCTGGTCATTAGACGGCAGCCTCCCTCTCAAAAGCTGCCACATAAAGATACGGACTTTAAGCGGCGCATCCACCTTCCAAATATTAGCAAAATCCGCGCGGACCTCCCCTTGCACAAGTTTCCTGTACAGTGAGTTTGTAGAGAACACACCCGAAGGCCCCAGGGTCCAAGACACTCTGTCCTTGGTCAACCCAGGTCTAACCTCCTCAATCTCTCGAAGCAGCGACTGCCACTGCCTAAGTTTAGCCGGGCCAAAACATCTCCGAAAGTTGATCACCCAGCCCGAAATAAACATATTGGCAATCAGAGCGTCCGGCGAGTTCGAGATGGCAAACAGGTCCGGGTATCTGAGGCTAAGTGGGGCTTCACCCAGCCAGAGATCCGTCCTAAACCTGATCGACCTACCATCCCCAAGCCGAAATATTGCTCCTAACTTGAACGCGTCTCTGACTCTATGTAGACTGTGCCAGAACTGGGAGCCACCCGCCGGATTGGACCCAAAAAGATCTACCGCTCCTGGGTACTTAGCTCGAATGAGTCTAGCCCAGAGACACTGATCAGAATCCTCCGAAAACAGGCGCCAAATCCATTTGGCCATAAGGGCTTTGTTCAGCAGCCTGGTGTTGGACACCCCAAGACCACCCTGGTCTTTCGGTTTACAAATCTCCGCCCAACTAACCATGTGATATTTGCGCTTATTACCTTTCCCTTCCCAAAAGAATCTGCCTCTATGCTTATCAAAGCCCGCATGGATTCCATCGGGAAGGAGAAAGAGACCCATCGTGTAGATGGGCAGGTTGGACAGACAGGCATCCACCAGCGTCAGTCTAGCCGCCGAGGACATGAACTTGCCCTGCCAAGGTTCCACCCTAAAGCCCACCTTAGCCACCACAGGCTCGAGGTCTGGAATGGTCAACTTACGATCCGCAATAGTAAAACCTAGGAAAGTAAAAGGGAAGGCCCCTTCCTTACAATTAAGGCGGTTCGCCACACTGGCTTGCTCACCTAAGGCCCCCCCCATAACTATCACTTCACTCTTGTGAAAGTTAATTTTCATGCCCGAAAGCATCTCAAAACAAATAAGGAGAAATTTAAGATTACTAATCCCCAAAGGGGTATTTTGGATGAGGATCAGAGTATCATCTGCATATTGCAGATGGGTGACCCCCTCCGGAATAAGGTGGGGAACTACCCCACCTATATGACCTGCCTCTCTTGCCCTAGAGAGAATAAGGTCTAACGCCTCGACGACAAAGTCGAAGAGGATGGGGGAGAGGGGGTCCCCTTGGCGGACACCCCTCTTATTCCGAAAAAAAGGTCCCACTGTACCATTAATCGAAATGGCCGTCTGCCCCCCCTTAACTAGTTGCAAGAGTTTTTGGACCATTGAAGGCTCGAAACCCTTCTTAAGCAGAACCTCCTGTAGGAAAGGCCAGCTCACCCTATCGTAGGCCTTCTCAAAATCCAATTTAAGAAGGACTGCAGGAAGATTCTTGGTTCTAAGTTCGTGCACAATCTCGTGCAATGCCAAAGGCCCATCAAGGATGCATCTCCCCTTGATAAAGGCCGTCTGAGCCGAGCTTATCACCCGATGCGCTATCGGAGAAAGCCTAGTTGCCACCGCCTTAGCCACTAGTTTGAACAAAACATTGATTAGGGCGATTGGGCGGTATTGTTTGATGTTGGACGCCCCCGGGACCTTGGGCAACAGGGAAAGGATGCCAAAATTCAGTCTTGCCATGTCCACTGTTCCCAACATAAAACCATTCAGAAGCTGCAGGACTAAAGGACGAAGAAAGGGCCAGAACTGCTTGAAAAAAGCCACCGGGAAGCCGTCCGGGCCCGGAGCAGTGTTCGTCTTTGTGTTGGAGAGACACTCGTCAAGTTCTTCCCCTGAGAACGACAATGCCAACGCGACACTCTCCGAAGGTGAAACTTTGGAGCTTTCTTGCCAAGGGTCAACCGAGAGCGCCAACAACTTTGGTTCATCTGAGCCCATCAGATTCCTATAAAACTCGTAGATGACCTTATGAATGTCCTCCGGCGCGGAGACAATACCAAAGTCAGATTCCAAGGAGAGGATAGCACATTTACGCTTACGGCCATTTGCGCACACGTGGAAATAGGCCGTGTTAGCGTCACCCTTGAGGAGCCAGTTCTGTCTCCCCCTTTGGCGCCAGTATTCCTCCTCCGACGCCAAGAGAGACATCAACTGCGCGTCCAGGGAATATCTGAGGGCCCACCCATCCTCGTCGAGGCCCCTTTCATCCGCTTCCTTATCCAAAGCCTGGATACGATGCAATAGGTCCTGTTTGGCTTCCCGTTCCCTTTTGCCGTTATTCGCACCCCATCCCTTGAGGAATTGGCGCAAGGCAGCGGACTGCGAATGCCAAAAATCCATAGGACCACGACATTCCTTCATGGCGTCCGCGAAATCCAACCATTTCCGGGACACTAACTGTTTGAACAAAGGATCCGAAAGCCAACTCAGCTCAAAGAAAAATCGAGGGGAGCGACGAAAAAGATCGTCCCCGGAGTCAAGGACTAACGGGGAGTGATCGGAACCCAGCGCCGTTTCCGCACGCAACGAGACCAAAGGGAACTTACTTTCCCAGGCCGGCGAGACCAGGAATCTGTCCAGCACACATCTGACTGGGTTCCTCTGCTTGATGGACCACGTATAGCGAGCCCCCGACCTATGGATCTCATGTAAGGCCTTAGCCGCAATGAAGTCATTAAACAGGCCTACCCTCGGCCAGTTTATGTTAGCATTGTTCTTGTCCCTAGTGCCCCGGATCAGGTTGAAATCTCCACCAATCACCACTGGAAAGCGTGAGGAATCCACCTTTGCTCCGAGTTCCACCAAGAACTCAGCCGAGCGACCATGATCCGCCGGGCCGTAAACACCTATGAACATGAACTGAAAGTTGGACGCCCTATGGAGAACCGAGGCACTAACAAAGAAAGCCCCCTGATCCACCTCGCCGACCTCAAACATGCTATCTCTGAGACCAAGCAGTAAACCTCCAGAACGCCCCTCCGACGATTTCCAGAACCAGAAGAACTTTTCACCTGGTTCGAGATCCCTAAGCTCATGATCTGAAAAATCTTGACGCATAGTTTCTTGGAGGAACACAATGTCGATGCGTTCCTTCCTAACGTACTCCTTGAGCTGAGTCCGCCTGCCTGGGCGCCCAAACCCGCGCATATTCCACCCCATGGCTCTCATTGAGGGGCCCCAGCACTAGCCCGTGCTTGGCGGGCTGGGGTAACACGCAAGTTGGGGCGCTGGACCGAGGTAAGCGTCTGAGAAGCAGCGGCGGGCCTTCTACTCGCCGCCTTCCTCGAGGCCACCGGGCGCAAGAGAACCGCATCACCAAGGCCCTCCTTCAAAGCGCCCACAAGACCCACACCTGCCGCACTGGCCGGTTGAGCCGCGCTATCCTCTACAGGTGTAACGGACGTCTCCACATTCAGCGTCTGCTTCCTTTTATCCTCGGCCTGCACAGCAATGGCCTCCGCAAGCTTGGCTTGGGCAACCTCTTTCGCACGAACCAATGACAGCAAGGAGGAAGGGGAAGAAACAGAAGAGGAAGAGAAGTCCAAACACGAATCTTTTGCAACCGCAAGCAAATGGGAATCGGGAATCAAATCAAGAACAATAAATTCCGAAGACAGGTTACGACAGGGAACGTTACCTGCATCTTTTGCCTCAGCCCGACGAGCCGCCTTCAGCATAATGGGCTCCGCTGCATGCTCCTTGCCCCGGCTGCTGCGTCTAGCACTCACCACCGGCGAAGCAAGCGGAACCGAACGCTTACCCGTGGTCACAGGGCAGCCCATGATCGATTCAAGCGCGTTGCTTGCCTTGGTCGCAGCTGGGTTATCCACCTCGCCATCCTGTTTCTTCTTGAGCCTAGCCACCTTAGCCGCCAACGTCTCCTGCTCAAACTCCCAGTCCTTGGGGGCCTCCCAGCCAATGTCTAAACGATCTTGCGCGGTAAGGTTGGCCTTCTTGAGGAGGGAAGGGGAGAGAGGCGGAGTGCCCTCCGAAGAAAGAACGGGATCAAGATCAAGAGCAGCGCCTTCCGACAGAGAACCGACCTTTCCCAAAGGCGAATCCTCATCGAAAACCCTGGAGCCCGAGATGTTGGAGCCGTACTGGTTGAAAGGGATGGCAGGCTGCCCTGCCATGCGCGGAACAGAAGGGGGCTTGGAGATGGACTTGTCAACACAAGCAGGGGCGGGGAGGGAGTTGCTGCCGATCGACGCCATGCATTGGACATGCCCCATCTTGACGCTCTCGACAACCGCCACCGGTGCCCCCTCCGCCTTGTTCTGAGGCGGAGACTTGCCCTTGTTAGGATTACTGGAGGCTTCATTGCCCCGCGCCTCAGTAGCCTTGTCTTTCGGGCCGCGTTTCCAGTGGCGCTCAGTCCTGCTCTGGTCCTCCGTATCATCATCTTGTTCTTCTGCAGAGTCATGGTCTCTGCGATGCGGAGGGGAGGGCGGAGGCGGCGGAGCTTTGCCAGAGACTTGGGGACTCTCCACGGCAAGATCGATGCGATAACCATCCAACCCCTCAAAGAGCAACACAAACGGAGGGATCTTCTCGGGAGCTTGGGAGTGGAAAAGCATCCTAATGGGGGCCCCTGGCACCAGCAGCGCGTCCTCGTCCACCATTCTAGGGCGACCCAACATCTTGGTGGCCTCTAGGAGGAGTTCAGCGTTGCGGAGGCCACGAGGGACTCCAGAAAGGATTACCCAGATCTTGGACAGCCTTGCAGCCGCATGGGGGTTGTATCTAGCATCCACGAACAGCACCGTGATCTTGCTACGGGGCAGAGTGATGCCACCCGCATTCCTGCAGAGGCTAAGGCTCGAAGCATTGGGGAAAACCAGAAGGAAGTCCGTCTCACTGGCCTGAGAGATCTGCCAATCCCAAGCTGGGTCGACCAAGGTTTTCATGTCCTCAGTGAGCATCTCCACCGTCAACTTGCCTTCCGCAGCCACCACCATGGCCGAGTGCACCGGCTTGGTCGCACCCACCCCTTCGTCGCCCTGGGTCTCCAAGCAGTGGAACCCCACGCCATCCAGCGCATACCCGTACCACTGCAAGGATGGGGGCCTAAGCTGCCTCGGGCACATACCCGTGGTGTGGCCGTCCACGTCGCACACTGCGCAGTGGGCCGGGAAGTGGCAGGCGGACTGGAAATGCCCGTCCCGGCTGCACTTGAAGCACTTGATGCTGGCCTTCTTCGACGAGGGAGGAGGAGCAGGAGGATCTGAGTGAGACGAGTTGGCGTTGGAGGGGGGAAGCGTGGGCGAGGATCTAGGCCCCTGTGCCTTAGATCTGGATTGGCCCCCCGCAGAGAACTTACGGACGGCCGCTTTCTTGCGAGGTTGCTGAAGGGCCACCGGCGGTGGAGGAGGGGGAGGGGGAGGGGCACGGGTTTCAGCCGGAACCGCCGCTGGCCGCTCTGGAGCAGATCTGAATCTCTGGTCGTCGCGGCGCCACTCTGGCTCACGCGAACGCCCCTCACGGCTCCACTCCCGGTCCCAATCACGGCGACGCCGCTCTTCGTTGAGCTCAAGGCGTTCCCGCAACTCGTACTCCGCACGGCGGTCCGCCTCGGAGACTCCGTCGTCGCGCGCGCGCTTGGCACCTGAGCGACCATCAGAGCGTCCGCGTTCCATGAACCACTGGAGCAAGGAACTAGGAGCAGAGGGAGAGGAGGAAGGGATGAAGCGAGGGAGACGATGCGGGGCGCGAGCGGATCTGGATCTAGCAAGCCAACGACTCACGTCTTCGGAGGAGGCGGGGAGGAGCAAAAGTGGATCTAGGGTTTCCCTACGGGACCAGAACCACTTAAGTACCCCCCCTCCCCGGACCGGCTGCTGGGCTGGGGCTTTAAGTGGGCTGGAAAGGCCAGGCCCACTAGAGGCCGCCACTGGAGCACTCCCAAGTGGCTGGCTGGTGGGACCTGCATCCCCCACTTGGGCTTCACCAGGAATCTGCGAAGGAAAGGCCAGGCCCACCCGGCCCACCAAGGGGAAGGAAGGCGAAACCCTAGCTTCCGCCGTCAGCGCCGCCCGCCGCGAGAGCTCCGAGCTGTTCTCCGCCCGCGCCGCGCCACTGCACGACACGGAGGCAGGCTGAACCAGCGCGCGAATCTCCGAGGGCGCACGCCGAACGCCGCAAGCCCGCCGCGGCACGCCACGGTGGCCGGACGGGGCTGCGCGGACGAAGGCGCCACCCAGGCCACCCTGCCCAAACTTGGAACCCTTCCCTCCCGGCGCAAATCGAGCCCTGGCCACCGGCGCAGCGCTCTGCTGGCGGAGGCGCGCCGCCTCCAAGGCAGGCTCGAGAAAGTCACCGAAGACGCGGTCAGAAGGTCCAGATCCGGGGGAGGAGGAAGACTGAGAGAACGCTAGAGGGGACTTGGGTTCTTCTTCGTCCACGTCGGAATCCTCACCGGCGAGCGCCCAGAATCTGGAGCCAAGGGCGGACAGGGGCAGTGAGGGAGGCAGCGCTGAAGAAGCAAGGGGAACGCGCCGGCGGGCCGACGCCGTCTCGCCCTGCGATTCGCTCTGACCCGAGGGGAAGCGGGGGGAGGCGCGCGAGCCGTTCACCATCTTCTCGGTACTGAGTTCGCCTTCCGTTTCGTCGAAGATCTCGAGGCTTTGTTCAGTAAAATGGAGGATCCTGACCTTGTCAGCTGGACAGCAGCTATTTCTGCGTACTTCCAGAATGGTCATCGTGAGAAGGCCATATCATTGCTCTCCCAGATGCACTCGCAGGGTCTCAGACCAAACGACTATGCCTTCTCGAGTGTGCTGAGTTCATGCGCAGATCTGGCACCGCTGGATCAAGGGAGGCAATTCCATTGCCTGGCTCTGAAGCTAGGATGTGACTCGAAGATCTACACCGGGAACGCGCTGGTCAACATGTACTCAAAGTGCGGCCATATTGTCCCTGCGAGGCTGGCGTTTGATCTCATGGATCACCATGACGCGACGTCCTGGAACTCACTGATCCATGGGTACGCACAGCATAGGGAGGTGAGCATGGCCCTGGAGGCATTCGGTGAGATGTGCTCCGACGGTGGCGGTGAGCCAGATAAGTCGCCGTTCCTGGGAGTCCTAGCAGCATACAAACACGCCGGATTGGTGGATGAAGGAATGGCATTCTTCAGATCAGTAATGGCCGGTGGGTACGGCGCCTGCCCGACACCCTCACACTACGCCTGCATGGTCGACATGCTGGGCCGGAGTGGGAGGTTCGATGACGCCCTCCACCTGATCGAGGAGCTGCCTTTCGAGCCCGGCGTCCTGACATGGAAAACCCTGCTGGCATCTTGCAGGCTGCACGGTAACTTGGAGACCGGGAGGCTCACCGACGAGAAGCTCTCGGAGCTCTCAGAAGGGGGAGAGGACCAGTACTCAGCGAGTTACGTGCTGATGTCGGGCATCCACGCGACACTGGTGTGGTTCGGCGGAGGATGGACGAGGCCGGAGTGAGGAAGGAGGCCGGGCGCAGTTGGGTGGAGGTTAGGAATGAGGTGCACGCATTTGTCGCCCGAGACACGTCTCACCCAGAGTTGTCGTCCATCTACCGGATGCTCTGGGGACTGCTTGATGCCATGCAAGATACAGACTACCACAAAGAAGATGTTGAATTGTTCGATGTACATATGCAAATTTAGATTTGAAAACTGTACATAATCTGGTGTTGTTTGCCAGTTATTGAATCAAAGTTGTTACCAGTTTAAGGGCTAGCAAGTTGCTCCTTGTTTACTAAAGACTCTACAGTAATTCATTAGCAAGTTGCACACCACTTGACTTGATCTGGCCCTTGGTCATCTTCAAACGCTTATTGGGTTTGTTTAGGGCTCTGCTCTGCTCAGCAAGTTGCTGCTAGCTTGATCCTTGCGCTGCTTCAGCGTATTGATTACTCCTACCTAGCAAGCTAGCGAGCTAGTCGATGCGAAATTCATCATTTGTAAAACATGCAATGGCAAACTCCAAGGCTACCTAGCTAGCAGCCTAGCACCAATTCAACACCTTGCAATTCAACATCTTCTTTGTGGTAGATCACGATCCGAGGCATAGTTAATCCTTCCCGACACCGTCAAGTCAACTGGCCAATGGGGTACAGCTAATTAATGCCTCCTTAATTACCATCCATACATGGTGTAGACTCATGCGGCACATACGGAAAGTAGCAGTTGGCTTTCAGTAATGCATCGTCTCTTAGCGCGGTATCCTAGGTAGTAGAGGATTGTAAGGCTGCTCATAATAGGGAGTAACATATTAATGTATGCGTGGAGGCAAGCCAACTCTGTCCGGCTCGGGTCGAGCCTGCCAAAATCTCGGTCCAGAGCTGCTGAGCCTGAGCCGGCTCGACATCGCCGGCGAGCCGCGAAAAGGAGCTCGGTCAAACTCGGTCCAGCTCGCGAGCCTGGCGGGGGCAAGTCACTTACGGGTGGGGCCCATATTCCCCGGTAGCAGTGCGGTACATCGGAGGTGCTAGGCAGCGTCAGCGTCGGCAACAAGCTTCTTCCTCTTATCCATCGTGGCGTGACCGGAGCGGAGCTGCCGGGCCGGGTGGAATTTCGGACAGCCAGGACAAGGAATTGGTGGGCGAGATGGGGAGAAGGTCGGGGGATGGGAGCGGACCTACTAGAGCGTGCTGGCATGGTGGGCATGGAGCGGCCCACGGTGGTGGCGACTGAAGCATCCCGTGGAGGCGTCTGTGTCTGTGCTCAATGTGGACGATCGATCCAGTTAACTAACCTAAAGTGACATAAACTAGCCCATACATCCTAATCTGCACATGAATTTCGTATATAAAAACTAGCGGGCCAAACGGCGGACCGAGAGGCGTTTTCGGTCCAGGAATAGGAGCTCGGCTTGGTCAAATTGTTAAGCGGGCCGAGCCCAAAAACTCGAGCTGGAGGTCTAGCAAGAATCATGTTATAGTCTATGTTACTATCTTCATAGTGGGGAGTAACTTGAAGTTCATTTATTAGGCTATAGACTTAATTTTTCTTGGTACATATAATGTTACGGTAACATATTATGTTACCACAAACACTTCTCTCCTCATTAAATATGTGTTGCATAAGCAAATTTGTCTTGAGAGATGTGATGTTACCACTAAGTTACTCCCCACTATGGCCAACCTAAGATACAACCATCCTAATGCATTGTTACGTTAAGTCTTGTATCTAATTAAACATATATTCAATAATTTTGGCTTCATACTTATATGTGATTGGTCAAACTAGTTATTTTGCATAGGATACCGTGCAAGAGCCATATGCTAAGTAAGATACATCACTCATCTTTTTCCTCATTAAATATAGTGCGATATCAGCATTTTGCTTATAATATTGTGCCCAGATACTACCATTATGGAAGGCCTTAACCGTCATAGGTAAATTCTCTGCTTGTTGTTTTCGGGCATTTTTTCGGTAAAGAGTATATATTAATATCGCGAAGATACCAATTGCACCAGCCTCTGCAACAACGCAATGTTTTAATGACACGACGGATGCACACAACCGAAAATAATGAAGAAAAAAACTAAAAAGATAAGTCCCGCTACAGAGTTCCAGTCCCCATAGCAATAACACAACCACCACCAAGACAACACTTGATGCCCAATTACTTCAAAAGAGACACCTCCAGGACGGAAACAGTTGAGGGAATAATATGGTCATCTAGAGGGGGTGAATAGGTGCTACGACCAATTTTAATTCGTTTACAATTTAGGCTTGACGCAAAGGTAAATTCTCTAGATATGTAACTACAGTGAATTTACCTACTCCCTCCGTCCTTGAATAAGTGTACAATTTCCTTTTATGGAAGTCAAATATTTGAAAGTTTGACCAACTTTATAGAAAAATGTAACAACATTTATGACATTAAATTGGCATCGCTAGATTTGTTTTGAAATGTACTTTTATAATACAAGGATTTTATATCATATATGTTGATGTTATTTTCTATAAAGTTAGTCAAACTTTTAAAAGTTTGACTAAGACCAATTCTAGAGGTACACTTATTTGAGGACGGAGGGAGTATACGACAAGAACAACAAAAAAACAAGATACAACCACAAAGTAATGGAGAGGGAACGAGGTAACCGATAACGGAAGAACACAGAGACAAAGATGTAATCCCGAGTTCCTCCTTTTGAGGGGAGTATGTGTAGTTGGAGGGGTGTGAGTTTTGCCACAAAGTCCTACTCAAAGCCACAAATGCCTCACCCTATTCTCCGATGAATCTTGCCACAAAGGCCTAATCCACCTTCCATTATTGATTCCCTTTGAGGCGGAAATCGAGTCATTTACAATGAGCTTGAGGCACACACCCACAACCGAATTGAGGGCTCCCAAGAATCACTAATAATCAACAAGAGCAGCAACAGGGTCTAGGTTTTCCACAAGGAAACCCTAGACTAGATTATGTCAAGTGAATGAGGGGGAAATGAAGAACGGCTTGGTGAAGTTGTAGTTCGGGGCCTTCTCCTTCAATCCTCCAAAGATCAATGAGTTTGAGTGGAGGAATCGAGAGAAATCTTGGATTTGGTGAGATCAATAAATGTGCATTCAATGGCTTGGACGAACTAGATCTCTTGGGGAAGAAGGAGGGGTATTTATACCCCCTCCATAAATGTGGCCATTGGATGCGAAAATTGGAGCCGGATATTCCGGCTCAAACTTGAACCGGAAATTCCGGTTAGCTTTTCTGCCTCAGATCTGAGATTTCAACTACAGTTGACCTAACCAGAAATTCCGGTTTCTCCAAAATTTCCGGTACAAATTCTCGGCTGACTTCTGTGATGAAAAATTCTTCTAGCAGGAAATTCCGGTTGATTTGGAAATTTCCGGTCGAAATTTCTGGTTGACTTCCGAGAGCAGAAACTTCAGTCCTTGCCATTTTCGAGATGGTTCTTCCCCATCCGGAATATCTAGTTCGCCTTGGAAATTTCCGACTCTCTTATGTGGCCAATCTTTGAGAAAAACTTCACAAACGGAATTTACGGTTGGTCCATAAATATCCAGTTTGAAATTTCTGGATTCCTTCTGTGGTAATTTTTAGAGAGGATCTTCACAACCGGAATTTCTGGTTGATCAAAAAATATCCGGTTGCCATCTCTAGCAAATATGGCTGATCTAACTTCACCTTTTTCCGGTGTTCGGTGCGAATGAATAAATAATCATCTGCGCCACTTAATACCTTTAAATAACATAACTAGTATTGTTAACTAACACTCAAAACCCTAGGGATCAAGAAATGCACTTTCAACAGTGCATCAGCGCCATCGTCGCCCGATCGTAGATCTTGGGTTTTCACCCTAGAGATAATCCTCGCTATCAAAACAATGTATTCAACAAGTCCATTTCCATGCACAACCAATTAAGGTCAGACCTTGGATTTTCACTCTGAAAGTAAAGACCTTGAACTTCACATGTGGTTTCAGCCCCACTCGCATACTACTGCCACGAAATTTGAAAATCCAAGAAAGTTCCTCAACGCCGTAGACTCCAATCACCATTAAATGGTTATCCAATCTCGGCTTCCATGACATTCTCCGCCTCTGACTTCACCATGGAATAAAATATCTCTTGATGGCAACAGACAGTAGAGCTCCACGCTGCTCTCTCCTTAACGGAGAACCAATGGGCACGACCGAATTCCACCCGGTCCAGCAATCTCCAGTCATAACACACCCAAAGGAGTTCATCAGCGGAGCCTTCCGAAACCCACCACTGAATGATGGAGATATTAACTAGAGGGGGGTGAATAGGTTAACTACAAATTTCACTTCTTTTTCAATTAAACAAGATAATTCTCAAATATAGATTGTCTAGATTATGCACCTAGGTAAACAATCCTATATGGTGAGAAAATACTACTAGCACAAGATATTTATTCAACTAAGATAATAGCAACAAGTAAAGGTAAGTTGAGGGATAACCGAACACAATGACGAGGAGATGTATCCCAAAGTTCACTTCCCAATGGAAACTAGTCTCCGTTGGAGCGTTGCGGTGCCACCAAAGTGGAACACCGAGTAGCCGTCAAATGGCACACCGTATCTCCTTCGAGTCCTTCCGCCGATATGGAGAGGCTCGAATCACTATGTTGTCGTTGAGGTTGACAACTAGAAACTTTACAAGGATGAGGCACACTCCACAACTTGGAGTATCCTCACCAAATCCTTGGATCCGCTAAGACTCCGGGAAACAACATCCACGAGCTCCAAAGCTTCGAGGACACCAACAAGGCTCCAAGCTCCAATGAGCTAAGAGCAACAAGGTTCTAGGTTACAATGAAAAAAGAACAACAAGATCCCTAGGGGATGAGTGATGTGGTGACAAATCGGTTTGGTGGAGTTGTAGTTGTAGTGAGTCTCGTCCAAATCCCAAAATATCAAGAGCTTTGGTTGGGTATTTGGGGAGATCCTTTAGTTTGAAGGTGGTTAACAATGGTGGAGAGAGAAGCTTAGTTTGACACTTTCTAAAGGTAGAGGAAGACCCCTATTTATACTGGTGCGGACGAAATGGCCGTTGGGGGTGGGGGGCATTTTGTCCTGTAAGGAAACCCGGCCTGGGCTTGGGGGAGGCGGGCTGGGGCACAGTCCCGCTCGTCCTGAAGAGCCATCGAGGCCAGCTCACTAGGATCCCTTCCCGAAGTGGCAGAGAGGCCGGGCCACAGGTTGTCTAGCACCCGACCTGAGAACCCGTCCTGGGCCGGCCTTCCTGTTGTTTTAGGCCGGAAACCTACCGCCCGGCCTCAGGACCCGGCCAGGCCGGCCAGACAGATTCTTCTCCCTTTCTTCTTTCTTACTTTTTGCAACATTTCTTATCTTGATTGATACATCAGTAGAAGTATGGAGAACTTGTTTTTACTTTTCTCCATGTTAAAAGTCCCTAAGTTTCCGTTGTCATTCCTAAACATAGTTGGGAAAAACGATTAGATCTTCTATGTGTTGTGATCACACACCAAAATAAGATTAGGGGAAAAATGTCCTTTCAATCTCCCCCTTTTTGATGTTTGATGACAACACATAGATTTGCATGAAAGAAATATAAATAACAATTTCCAATGAGATAAAACGTCGAGGGGCTCCCTCTATTTACGTTCCCAATCAATGGGGTAAAAATTTATTAGGATTTCTATCTCCCCCTATGTTTTATAAGCCAATACTATATGTCATGCTAAACAAGTGGCAAGGTCAACATGATACTGATATATGGGAGTTTAGCACTAGAGGTGTACATAAAATCCAATTTGCACCCAGTTACAATAGCACAAGTTATAAGCATATGATATAATTTTATATAAATAGTTAGTATTGCATAATAGAATCTCACCATAGTATTCATCACATGATAGATAGATAAAACAGTAGATAGTAGAGACATAGTCTTGCAATAATAACCAAGTTCAAACAAACCAAACAAATAACAAGTTCAACTAAGATCGGATATAGCAACAAATGATAAGAAGCAAATGGATGTATGATATGCAATAGTCCTAAATGCAAATCTCGAGAATCTTAAGATTTCTCCCTTGGCATCAAGACACGAAAATGGGAGAAAGGATGGGTCACCACTCGCTCGTCATCATCACCAAGCTTCTCATCCTCCTCCTTCTTATCTTCCTCATCATCACCATCGTCATTGTGAGGAGGAACATGATTGGAACTGGCCTCAGCTGCATAGGATGCCCCAAACTGTCCAAGTGAGCTAGCATCATCACCAAGCCAGTACGTTTTCTTGGACTTCCATTCATCCCCAGGGAGCTCATCAAGCTAGCAGGACCCGGTGGAAGGCGACGAGAGGCCTTTCCTTTTGTATAGGAGTGATAGGCCTTGTTCTGATGATCAATGAAGAAGTAGTTCATCTTATGAAGAGCCCTCTTCATGCTGAATTTTCCCGAGTCTGGGACAGTACGTGTTGGAGAAGGAGTGCGAGTGACAACGTGGGATGCACTAGGCCCACTAGAAGATGTGCAAACACGTTTGGGGCGGAAGCAGATGCAGCTTCAGCTTCAGCAGCAGTGAGAAGTGAGCTCTTGGTGGTAGCAACCATAGGATAGTTGTTGATGAGAGTCTTGGGAATCTTTTGATCAAAGAGCATCTGAAGATAGGGTCCATATATGGGAACCCTTTTATCCTTTACAACAACCCTCACCTCATGCCACATGTAATCCAGAATATCCAGGGGCTTGTTGTGATCTTTAGTTGTTCCAATGTGATAAAGAAGGTTGATCAACCACTTTCGAACCTCGCCTTTCTCACCAATTTTGACATTAATGGTGTTCCGGAGAATGGTGTGAGTGATATACCAGAAATCAGTGATGTACTTGGCATTGGGAATATGCTGAGCTCCAAATCCAACAAGGTAGCAATGACGAATACCGGTCTTGGCCTTTAAAAGTAGCTTCTCGTCACTATGGATCCAAGTGTGAGTCATGGGATGATAGATCACCTCCGAAAGTCCCAGAAGAGCCCCAAAATCAGCAATTGTGGTGGAGCACTTGATACCACCACTCATCCATGTTAGTGTACGGGGACCTTCAATGGAGAAGTGGACAGTGGCATAAAACTCCCTAAGCAAATTAGGAGCAAAGGAGCGGGAACATCCCATGAGATCACTAATGCCTTGAAAATCCATAAGCTCCGCCACTTGAGGCCAATGCACTCGTGCAAGGTCCACATCAAAGTACTGCTGATCCATATGAGAGTTCTTCAGTCCGCAGATAAAAAACTCATACAGTCGCTCGTGCATCTTGCAATAGAACCTTGAATCTGTACAGGTGCGCTGCTGAAAATCATACGTTTGAACTTCAGACGCCCATTCTCATAGTCCTAAGTGCTCAGAAAACTCGAGTCACTATGAACAGGGTCCTTTGGATTGACAGGGAGTGGGATTCTCCATCTCTGAGAGGGAGTGGAACCAGAAACTTCAGCTGCATTTTTCTTGTGGGAGTGGATATAGGTAGAAGGATTCTTGACCTTCTTTTGCGGTGCACCGTCAGTTCCTGAGAATAATTAAGCATGGATGTGGACAATCATAGTAAGTGCACATGGTCATGTTTGAAAAAGGAATATTTCATTATGATGAGTTATTTTGGTTAAACAATTTTTGTGTTGGTTGTGGTAAAGAAAATATCACTTGGAGAAATAAAAAATCATCACATATGAACTAGATGGGAAATGGGGCATGGAACAAGATTGGGCATGGTGAATTGCTAAGGGAAACCACATAATGATTGTACTACAAAACAACCACCACAACTAGATTGATTGGTAATGTGACATGAATCTTTAGGAGCATGAACCCTAGAACAAGAAAATAACCACCACACCTAGGTGTAGAGGGCAAATAACCACGTGATGTTGCTAGATTACGAGAGAAAACCAAGAAATTAACCGAGTTATATGCCATCTTGGAGGGACCCTTCAAGGGAGGAGATCTCTACCAAAGGGAACTATTATACATGCATTTTTGTTGTGATATGCACTACAATGAAATGATATGGTTGTGAGCATGGTGATTTCCTTATACATCCAATGGGAGAAAGCAAATACGAAAATTTCAAGTAAGCAACATTGGATGTGATATGGAATATGAAGAGCGAATATTCATATGAGTTGAGCACCAAATGTCTTGTCAATACAATCCATAAAAAACTCAAATCCTTTGATTGGGGCGGTGGCCTTAGCCACCATGTATGAGTATGCTCGATATGACACTGCGAAGATATATCTTGGGTGCATTGTTGAAACTCATCATTGAAGCCCATTGTGTCATAGAGATGACCATTATGCATGATTTGTTTATTTATGCATTATAGGAGTAGTGTTGACTCATTAATTGAGCTACACTCCCCCTATGTCTATGCATACATCTAAGAACCAAATAAGAGTCTAGTGGAGGTGTGTATGCAAGTTTTTCAATTAACTAAAACTGATTGCGCGTACGACATTGAGCTCATTCCTCAATTGCTTGAATCTTTTCTCATCAAGAGGCTTTGTGAGGATGTCAGTGAGTTGATCTTTGATTTTGACATAGGAAAGTGAGATATCTCCATTGGCCACATGATCACGGATAAAATGATACTGAATCTCAATATGTTTGGTCTTGCCATGAAGTACCAAATTATGACAAATCTTTATAGCACTCTCATTGTCACATAAAAGAGGCATTGTCTTAATCTCAATTCCAAAATCCTTAAGACATCGCCTCATCTATAATAGTTGAGAGCAACAACTTGCGCCTGAAATGTACTCCGCTTCCGTGGAGGAGGTGGCAATACAATTTTGTTTCTTGGAAGATCAACACAAAGGGGACCTACCAAGGAATTGGCAAGCAACCGAGCTTGATTTCCTATCCACCTTTTCACCTCCCCATCCGCATCCAAATATCCCACAAAATCAATACCTGTATTTTATGGATACCAAAGACAATGAGAGGGCGTGTGAACCAAGTACCTAAGAATCCTCTTGACCACAATCATATGGCTTCCCTTGGGGTTAGATTGAAATCTTGCACACAAATCCACCCTAAACATAATATCTGGTCCTAGACTCACAAGGATAAAGCAAAGAGCCAATCATAGAACGATAGAGTTTTGGATCAACCAGTATACCTTCGTGATCCATTTTAAGGTTCATGGTTGTTGACATGGGAAAACCCAATGGTTTAGCATTGATCATATCAAATTTCTTGAGGATGTCTTGAATATATTTGGCTTGAAAAATGAAGGTTCCTTCATAATATTGCTTGATCTCAAAACCGAGAAAGAACTTCAATCCCCCCATCATAGACATTTCAAACTCACCTGTCATTAGCTTAGCAAAGTGTTCTACAAAAACAAAATTACAGGATCCAAATATAATATCATCAACATATACTTGGCACACGAAGAATTGTTCATCTACACTTTTGGTAAAGAGTGTGGGATGAATTACCCCCAAGTACGAAATCACGATCTACTATGAACTCCTTTAGGTGATCATACCAAGCACGTGGTACTTTTTTGAGGCCATACAAAGCCTTATGGAGTAAGTAGACATGGTTAGGAAACTTGGGATCTTTGAAACCCGGAGGTTGTTTAACATATACCAACTCATTTAGTGCACCATTTAAAAATGCACTTTTAAGATGCATTTGATGCCAGATGAAGTTATGACCAGTGGAAAATAAAAGTAAAATACAAATGGATTCAAGTCATTCGACTTGAGAGTAGCCTTGAGAAACCAAATGATCCTTGTTGTGAATCACTTGCCCATGAGAATATTTCTTGTTCTTGCACACCCATTTTGTCCCAATGACATTACGATCATTGGGTCTTTCCACTAGAGACCATACTTTGTTTCTTTCAAAGTTGTGGAACTCTTCATTCATAGCTTGAACCCAATATTCATCTTCAAGAGCATCATACACTTTGATAGGTTCAACATGAGAGACATATGAGTGAAGACCACAAAACTTGAGTACTTGACCACGAGTGGATACACTTCTTCTCAAGCCACCAACGACATTATTTTCATAATGTGACTTTTGGTGCAATCTTACGGCTTGAAGAGATTTTCTACGGATAAGTGCATCATAAGGATGCTCATTTGGCGGAACATCTTCATCATCTCCTTCATCAAGGCCATGATCTACCCAGAGTGGAGTTCTTGGTGAGGTGTCACCAATATTATGAACACCATTATCATTGGGTGGATCTTGATCACTTTCTTTATGAGTGGTGTCAACTTGAAGGTCTTGTTGTTTTTCATGGTCTACAATTAGATTAGTGGTTGAAGTCGAGGGCTCCACTTGCGTAGAGCTTGTCCCATCCTCATTCGCCACAAGGTGTCCCTCAACAGGTATAAGAGGAAGCATACCTATTCTTCCTAGAGTAAAATACATTGGTGGTCATTGTACCTTTATGACTAGCTCGTCGTGGTCACCGTACGGCACTATACGCTCAATACGGTCATGGAATAAGTTTGAGTTGCTCAACTACGGTCACTGGAACTCGTAGCCACGTGTATTTTCTGACGTGGTGTTGTGTTGACCCTATCAACGGGAGTTTCATTTTGCATTAAAACCCTCAAATTTTGCTTCCTTTCAAATTGAGCTCCTTCCCCACATAAAAAACAGAAGAAGAAAAATCACCGCACACATCTATCCCCTGCCTCCAGCCCGTCCCCTGCTCATGTTCGTTTCCATGGACCGGTGCTCCCGCAGTTCACCGACTGCCACGATGCCGCCCTAGCTTGCAACTCCGGCCACCCATGTGCATCGGCACCGCCAGCTTCCTCGAATACCCCAGCCACGAAGAGGATTTCGTCCACCCTGAGCGTGACATGGGTTATCGCATCCAGACGGGGAGATGCAGTGGCAACAGGGTGCCTTTCCTCCTCTGCTCAAGTAGGTTCGAGGGGAACCCATGATAGTGATGGCCATGACACGGGGGAGCTCGGTGACCGCGCGCGCCACCGCGCGTCAGCAACCCGTCCCCTGCTCTTAATGGATGTCGGGGAGGCTCCCATGAAACCCGCTCGGCCAGTGGCGCCTCCTTGGTGAACGCGCGATGTCGTTCGAGCTCCTCGTCATCCTTCCCGGGCGCCCTTGGCACCTCGCCCGTTTGCGCCATGCCGGTCTAGCTCCTTGTCAGCCTTCCCGGGCTTGTCCGTGAGCGCCATGCCGGTCGAGCTCCTCGTCGGCCTTCCCGTGCGCCCTTGGTGTCTCGTCGGTGAACGCACCATGCCGGTCGAGCACCTCGGCCGTTCAGGATGATGGCGGCAGGGTGAACCGCGTGTGTCAAGACATCATAGTAGAGTTCATAGACGGGGGTGACATGAAACTACTGGTAGAGACGTGGGAGGACGTGGTAGTATGACAACGAGGAACACCAAGTTTACCCAGGTTCGGTACGTCGCAACTAGGCGGTGCTCCTACTCCTGCAATCTCACTAAATCAGGGCTGAAGCCTGAAGTATACAAAGTACAATGTGAGTAGGGTTTTGCTAACTCGGCGAGGATCAACTTCTCGGCGAGTTGGCTTCTAGCTAATTGTTCGTACTTTCTTCTCTCCCGTCCGGCTTTATATAGATAGCCGGGTTAGAGATTACAGAAAGGAAACCTAGAAGATTACGGTAAGTATCTAACTTGGAAAGCAGGAATCCGTCTTCTACTCCAAGCCGCACCACTTGGGTCGTGGTCCGGGTTCTTCTAGAATCCGGCTTCTGCGCGTCAGCTTACTGGACCGCCTAATGGACTATGATCCATTACCAATCAGGCCACCCTAGTAATCCGGCTCTTTAGGACAATTCCGGATATACCCCTAATCGGTATATATCCGACAGTAGCCCCCAAGAAGGATTGAGACTTCATTCTGCCACCTTTCGTCAATTTGCATTCCTTTTCGAGTAATGTTGGCTCTTCGTCTCGATTCTTCTTTTTCCCAAATCATGCTTAACGTGAAACTCGGATTTTATCAAAATCCGGCTTTTTTCCTTCCATGAGTCTTCGTGGAGAAGAAACTTCATGACATCAGCGATGAAATCGTGTTGACATCACGGACGTTTGGGTTCAGTGTGAAACCCTGAAACGTATCTCTGACATATTCTCGCGAGAAACGAGGAGATAGCAATTATCACCCGGCCCCCTCATTTCCGGGATTTTCCGGGCGTGGCACGCGTCAAAGATCTAACGGTCAAAATAGCCGTTGTGGAGCATCTCAACGCTTTTCCGGCTATCAACAGCCGCCTCGGGCCCTCCGGTTTAACCTTCCGCTCTCTCATCTCCCTCAAGGCCCCATGCGCCATTTCCACCGAGCTCAAGTTCGTGAGAGTGAGCGGAGTTCGTGCGACCGCACCTTCCCTGGAAAACACCATCGGGGGATCCGGAACCTCGTCGCGCCGCCCAAACATGACCACCGGAGAATTGCCGCGCGCTACGAAGGAGAGCTCCGTCACCCTCGACATCGACAGTATCATTAACGACATGGACCCGCAGCTGGATTCTCCCGGCCGCGCCACTGCGAGCGCGCCGGAGGGAAACACCGGCAACTTGGCCCGCGGGGATGCGCCTCCCGCAGCCGAGAACGCGTCGTCGTTGTCTGCCGTGCCAACTCCACCTCTCACCATAGAGCCAGTGGAAGAAAAACTCACTCGCGGTGGTGAGGAGCTTGCCGTCGCGGGTGCCGCCGGAGCGGAAGAACACACGGAGGAAAACTCCGGGAACTGGAGCCACTGCAACGTGGTTCCATCCCTTATTCCGACAATGGAGAAGGAAGGGCTCATCCAGAAGGGAAAATGGCGATACGAGGAGGAAGACTCCGAGCCATCGCTGAAAGCCGGAGAAAGGGTTCTCCTCACCTCTCACATTAGTAGAGGTATGGGTTTTCCGCCTTCTTCCTTCTTCCTCCAAGTCCTGAACCACTATAACATCCAACCTCACAACCTTCCACCCAACTCCATTCTTTATCTAGCCGGGTTCGAGGCCCTCTTTGAAGGGTATATAGGAATAGAACCTAGGTTAGATTTCTGGCAGTATTGCTTTGGGGTGAAGCACAACCCCTCTGAGGGCGCTCTCCCCACCTGCGGGACCATCTCCTTCACCTTTCGTAGGTTTAGGGAGGATTGGTTTCCGAAAATCAAAACCTCGAAATCCGTCAAATTTTGGACGGGTTCCTTCTTTTATCACGAAGATGTCCCGTATCCTGGAAAGGATACGGGAATTCCACCTTTCGACAACTCCGCTGCCACTCCCCAAGACAATTGGGCACTGGACACAGCCCAACCCCTGCCGCCGGATCTGCTAAGGATCAAACGGCGCATCGCCAAGCTCATTTCTCTGCCTCCTCCACTTACAGGCATGGACACGGTCCTATGCTGGCTAGAAGGGCGGATTCAGCCTCTGGCCCACCGCGGTCCCCGGCTCATGTGCGCGTACACGGGACCCAAAGATGCAATGTGGGTAATGAACAAATCTTTGACGGCAAAAGATTTGAGGAAACGTGTCAACCAGTTGGACGCAACACGTGACCAATATGAGAAAAGTCGGCCGATGTACACGGCGACAAACCTGGCTCCAAAGGTATGGTTCTTCATTTTAGGCTTTGGTTTTGCGTTTCTCCTTTCTCGGATATTCTCTCTAATCTCGGACTTTGCCGTTTTTTGACAGCTTGTCGATCTTCCTGAGGGGGATCTGGAAACCGATGCGGAGTTAGACGCAATGTGTGCTAACCTTGCAGGCGGACGGAAGCGCAAGAAGCCTTCCGCTACTCAAGAAATAATCGATCTTGACGGAGTTCCCGTTGCTACTTCCACGTAAATCCTCTGGGTTTCACCTTTCTCTGATTTTCATCACAGGATTTCTTTTCTTTTCTCGGAATTCTAACTTCTCGGTTTTTCTCTTTCTAGCTTGGCTCCGACAACATTGAAGCCAAAAAGGCGGAAGAAACATAAGTCTGTTGCCCGGAGGGGGCCACAACCTTCTCCTGCTGCTGCTCCCGACACCCCGGTCGTAGCTGCGGAGGAAAACGTGGCTGCAAGGGAGAAGGAACCCCTGCAGACCAGCTAGCCCATTGCATCCGAGTCGGACACGAGGGAAAGGGCGGCGGAGCCGGAAGCCGGGGGTCCTTCCAATGTTCCATTGGAAGAGCCAATCCCAGACTATGATCCGCAATTCAAGGTAAAAGAAGAACACTTTGACGAACATGGATGTATTCATCCATGGGCGACAAAGTATTTCGCCCCAGCTCCTTTAATCCGTCCTTGGCCGCAAGCCGGACTTGTTTTTAGGAATAACTTCATATTTTCGCCTCGGCGGATAATCCAAGATGGCCTCTGCCACGTTGGAATTCTTTTTGCTGAATATGCAAAAGAATTCACAGAAAATCTGTCAGATCTTCAACGGATGAGCAAGGTAATATCTCTAGCCCCCAAGCAATTTGTCAAATATATAGTTTTGACTTAATGCTTTTATTATGACCTTGCTTGGTTTTAACTTAAGCGTTTTGTCTCTTTTCCGTGTTTCAGCAAACTGCTGAAAACATTAACATGGAAGTTTTCAGTAAGCTTACCATCAAGAATAAGGAGGTAAAAACTCTCCTTAATATTCTTGAGGATAAGGACTCGGAGGTGGCCTCCGTTCAGCAAAAGCTGGCTGAATCAGCAGGTAAATTTTATCACTGCTTTCTTTTAGAAATTTTTCTAAGTAATTTTCCGAATTTTTAACTCTTCCTTATACTTGCTTTTCACCTTCTTTGGCGAAAGCCAAACAAATTGCTGAAGATGCCGGCAATGCCGAGAACCTTTGCAGGGAAAACCTGAAACTTCACAAACTCACTTTGAAGCTCCAGAAAGACCTAGAGGCCAGCCAACTAGCTGTTGGCATTGCCGAGTCTAAGGCCTCCAACCAGGCCGAGAAAGACAAAGCCACCATCAGGGACCTGGAGAATTCCCTGAACCTGCGCCTGGAGGAAGGCAAGGAGATGGATCGGATTCTCGGTAAGTTTTTTAACTTTTACCGGCTTTTTCCTTTTTCCCTTCTTTTCTTTTTTCTAACTTTTATTGTTTGATTAAAACAGAAGGTAGCCCCCAACTTACCTGGATCGAGAGAATCCGGGCTTTCGAGAAGGTCTTCACCGCGCTTAAAGCTGCGGGGATGTTACTTATTAATAAATACATTCCCGATAAAGCAGGAGAGTTCTCGGAAGTCAGTAAACTTCCGGAGGCGATCGTGGAGGTGGCGAACCGCAAGGAATCGTGGTTCCGCTCCACGGCTCGCGGTGGTGCACGCATGGCCCTTGGGCTCATGCGTATGCATTATACCACCTCCAAGTCTTGGCGCGTGGCATCAGGTATCCCTCAAGGGTACACAGACACTCAGCGGGCCAGCATCTTTGATGCTATCAAAGGCCACACACTAAGATTGCCAACATGGTGAACATCTCCACCTTCTATCCCGAGGAGGAAATTCTGACAACTCCGGAGGAATCCAGCAGCGAGGACGAAGACTCGGATCCCGAAGAAGCTGCTTAAGTCCTGGATAGAAGGCAGGAAAAAATAGAAGCATTACCATTCTCACAATGTGATATTCATTGTAATGATATCTATCATTTGTATAAAAAAGTACTCCGCTTTTGCAGTTTAATTTATAAGTCTTTGCAAGTTTTCTAGGTTTCAATTCCTATATCTTCTAAGTTTTATGGTTTATATGTCTTAGTTGTCTTTAGTGTTTGAAATGGCTCGATAGTACATAATCTTCACGCCAAGTGACTGCGTATCACCGATCATTCGAAACTCGGAAACATGGATCGTACTAAAGGCATTTTTACTTACTAATTTCAGTGACCCAACATAAAAACAATCAGATAATACTTAGAGAAAAAGTCAGGAATTTTAAAATTTGGATGAAACTCAAGCACGCAGGCACAATCTGGGTTTCCTTAAGCCTTCTTAGGCTGAAAATCATTCAGTTTTTTTAACTCCGAGCACGCAGGCACAATTCGGGTTAACATTGAGTATTTTGAAAGATCATTGGGAAATAGATAAGTCGGATTTATGCTTTGTACTATAATAAACATGTTAAAACATAAATGCATAAATTTCGACAACTTTATTTCATGATCTCAAAGATGTTTACATAGAAATTGAACTAAGTGTAGAAGGGACGTAACTGCTAGATGCTCCAGGGTCTCTTGGTCTCTCCCAGTTCGACATATATCTTTCTCTTTCTTTTGCGATTCGGTCTTTTGGGATCATCCTCCGTATCCCGAATATCTACAAGATAGTAAGATCCATTTTTCATAGCTTTGCTCATGACGAATGGTCCCTCCCAAATAGGGGCTAACTTGTGATTTCTTTCTTGCACCAACCTTAGCACTAAGTCACCTTGTTTGAAAGAACGGTGTCTGATTTTCTGACTATAGTAACGTCATAATACTTGCTGATAAATGGCGGATCTCTGCAACACAAGTTCTAGTTCTTCTTCTAAAAGATCGACGTCATCTTGTCGTGCGTTTTTGGCATCCGAGTCATTGTAAGCCTGCATTCTTGGGCTATCATGGAGCATGTCCGTTGGAAGCACTGCTTCTGCGCCATAGACCAGGAAAAAGGGGGTTTGTCCTGTTGATCTATTTGGTGTCGTTCGAATAATCCAAAGCACAGATGGTAATTCTTCTACCCATGCTCCAGCTGCTCTATGAAGAGGAGATTCGAGTCTTGGGCGTATTCCCTGCTGGATTGAGCTATTCATTCTTTCAACCTACCCATTGGATTGTGGGTGTGCCACAGATGCAAGATCGAGGCGTATTCTTGTTCGTCGGCAATGTTTTGCCAACTCTCCAATTGAGAAATTTGTCCTGTTGTCCATAATTATGCTTTGTGGAACACCGTATCTCATGACTATGTCAATGATGAAGTTTCTGGCAGTCACACCGTCATGTTTTTTGATGTGTTTCGCCTCCACCCACTTGGTATACTTATCTACCGTAACGAGTAGATGTGTGAGTCCACCCCTTGTAGTTTTGAATGGTCCCATCATATCTAGCCCCCAGACCGCAAATGGCCATGTAATAGGGATAGTTTTGAGTGCTTGGGTTGGCATATTCGTCTGCTTGGCGTAATACTGACATCCGGCACATGTATTTACTATGTGTTCGGCGTATGTCTTGGCTGTTAGCCAGAAAAACCCTGCACGGAATGAATTTTTGACTATGCTTTTTGATTCAGCATGATGTCCGCAATCTCCTGCGTGGGTTTCTTGCAGGATTTCTCGGTCTTCTTCTGACGAAATACATCGCTGAAAAATTCCGACAGTGCTGCGTTTATACAGGCAACCATTAATTACCGTGTATCCTTTGCATCGACGTTGTATCTATCTTTGCAATACCTCGTCTGCTCCATCCGGGAACTTCTGATCAACTAAGAAGTTTAAGTATGTAATTGTCCAATCCGGTTTAACAATCAGAACTTCAATTGACTCAGAAACTAGAGGATAATCAACATCTCCATCTTTGATCGATGGTTCATGCAAATGTTGGACAAACACACCTGGTGGTAGGGTTTTCACTCTTTCCGAGCCCATGCGGGCTAATGCATCCGCGTTCCAATTTTCTTCCCTTTTGATATGAAGTACTTCAAATCCCAAGAAGCAAATGGCAAACTCGTCCACCGTTCTCCGATATTCGGCCATGATGGGGCTTTTGGCGTCCCATGTTTGGTTTAGCTGATGTTGTACCAAATCTGAGTCACCATAGCATAGTATGCTTTTGACACCTATTCTTTTAAGCAAGCCATGAAGCAAAGCTTCGTATTCTGCCACGTTATTACTGGCGTTGAAGTGTATTTGTAATACATACTCCATAGTATCACCTTTTGGGGATTTTAGCACTACACCAGCTCTAGCGCCTTGCTTCATCTTGGATCCGTCAAAGTGCATGACCCAGTATTCCGACTCCGGCATTAGTGTGTTTTCCATTGCTTCTGTCCAATCGGCGACGAAATCTGCCAACGCCTGGGATTTTATTGTTGTCCGGGGTTGGTACTTAATGTCGAACGCAGCTAGCTCGATGCCCCATTTGGCTACTCAGCCTGTTGCGTCCGCATTGTTAATAATATCCCCTAGTGGTGCTTTACATGCCAATGTTATGGAATGTCCTTGGAAACAATGACGGAGTTTTCGAGATGCAAAAAACACGCCATATGCCAGCTTTTGATAGTGTGGATCCCTTTGTTTAGACTCGGAAAATACTTCGCTGACATAATACACTGGGTATTGATCTGGTATGCTTTGCTCTTCCTTCCGTCTTTCCACAACTATCACCGCGCTGATAACCCTCTTTGTTGCTGTAATATACAGTAACATGGGTTCTTCGTCTTTTAGTGATGCCAAAATCGGAGCTTTCATCAAGGTTTTTTTTAACTGGGTTAATGCTTTGTCCGCCTCTTCTGTCCACTCAAATTTGTCGGATTTCTTCAGCAATTTGTATAATGGCAGACCTTTGTCTCCTAGTCGGCTTATAAACCTGCTGACTGCGGCTACAGAACCCGTCAATCTTTGTACATCTTTTAAGCACGTAGGCTTTGAGATGTTTAAGATTGCCTTGATCTTTTCCGGGTTTACTTCTATTCCTCTGTGAGAAACGATAAAACCCATAAGTTTTCCTGAGGGAACCCCGAATACGCACTTTAATGGACTCAACTTCATTTTATAAGTGCGCAAAATTTTGAAAGTTTCTCGTAGATCTTCAAGGAGTGTATCCTTTTTCCTTGGAAACAAAGGCAATGTCATCCACGTAAACATGAACGTTTTTGCCAATTTGACTATGCAAACAACGTTGCATGCAACGCTAGTGAGTTGCACCTGCGTTCTTCAGGCCAAAAGGCATGGTTATGTAATAGTATGTTCAATACGGGGTTATGAAGGAAGTTTTGATTTGATCTTCCTCCTTCATACGTATTTGATGGTACCCGGAATAAGCATCCAAAAAGCATAAAAGCTCAGAGCCAGCAGTGGCATCTATTATTTGATCGATTCGCGATAACGCAAACCTATCTTTTGGACACAATTTGTTTAGGCCGGCGTAATCTACACACATCCTAAGAACAGTACTATCTTTCTTCGGGACTAATACTAGGTTCACAGACCAATCAGTATGTATAACTTCCCGGATAAAATATGCTGCTAAAAGTCGGATAATTTCCTTGCCAATAGCCTTTCGCCTTCTTCCGTCAAATCGACGGAGACCTTGTTTGACGGGTTTTGCTCCTGGAATCACTTTGAGTTGATGCTCAATAAGTTCCCTGGGTACACCCGGCATGTCCGCAGGACACCAGGCAAAAATATCCTAGTTCTCAAGGAGGAACTTGATGAGCGTGCTTTCCTATTTGTCGGTCATCCCGGTCCCCACTACGACAAATTTTGTCGGATCTTTGGGAACTAGGATAACCTGTCTTGTATTCGCGGAAGCTTTGAAACTGTCTGCCGGATTCCGGCTTTTTTTCCTGCCGGCATTTCTGTCGGCGATACTTCTTTTGCCAGCTCTTTTAATTCCTTCTTTGCTATCACTTTTTCTGCACAAAGGGTGTTTCCTTTTTCAAGCTCGTTTTCCAATTTGAATTCTCCTGATATGGTAATTACTCCTCCTTTTGGCCCTGGCATCTTCAGCTTGTTATAAATATAACATGATCTTGCCATAAATTTGACGAAAGTTGGACGTCCGAGTACTGCATGGTATACACTTTTGAACGGCACCACCTCGAAAGAGATTTTTTCCTTTCGGAAATGTTCTTTTTCTCCAAAGGTTATGTCTAGGAAAATTTCTCCTATGGAATGTGCTTGTCTGCCAGAAACAATGCCGTGGAAACGTATGTTGCTATGATTGAGCTAGGTCTCGGAGATTCGCAGATGCTTCAGTGTATCCAGATACATGATATTGATGTTGGATCCTCCATCCATCAGCACTCATTTTAGCCTAGTGTTTTGAACAATATGGCTTACAATTAGAGCTTGTGTGCCGGGTTCTGGGATATTTCCGGGATGATCAGACTGATCCCAGGTAATTTGCGTATTCGAGTACTTCAAGAATTTGGGGGTTGGTGGAACAACCGCGTTTATTTCTCGAAGTGTTCTCTTTGCCACTTTTGTTGAGGGAGTTGCCAAGAAAGTTAGGTTGAATTGTCCATCAACTCTTGGGAATTTTGGTTTGCCTTTTCGTTGTTGTTCCTGGATTTTTTTCATCAGTGTCCGATTCACTTTCTTCTTGTTTAGCTTCTCGCTTTTGGTGCGGAGCAGGCGGCAGCAGGAGCTCGAGGAAGATGGGATCGACCGGATTTGCAAAAGCGTCCTTCTAATTTTTTCGCTGGTGAAACCCTCTGCGCCCTGACATATGGGATCCGCGGCTTGCCACATAGACGAATACGACACTCTACATTTAGCACTGACCGTCAATGGACTCCTGAGACGTATTCGATGACTGTATTGAGCATAGTGGCCACGGCGAGCTAGTCGGACAAGTATAGTGGCCACCGATGCATTTTACTCTTCTTCCTATGGCTATGCAAGAAGGTTCATCACCTACATCATCACAATCAGTTTGCTCCTCTTGGGAGCCATTATCCTCATGAAACTCCACATTCATAGATTCTTCAACACACCCGGTGCATATGTTGTAGACTCTATAAGTATGAGAGTTCGTGCCATAACCAACAAATATGCCTTCAAAAGTTCGACGATCAAACTTAGACAATCTAGGGACTTTAATGTAGACTTGAAATTTGCACCCAAAAACTCGAATGTACTTAAGATTGGGTTTGTTACCGGTTAGGAGTTCATATGGAGTCATACCAATCATCGGACGAAGGAAGAGTCGGTTAAATAGATGACAAGTGGTGTTAATGGCTTTGGCCCAAAATTTATATGGGGATTTGAACTCGTTCATCATAGTTCTTGCCATATCAATAATTTTGCGATTCTTCCTCTCCGCCAAACCATTTTGTTGAGGGGTGTACGCAGCGGAATATTGATGTCTTATCCCCTCATCACTCAAGAATACATCCATGGTGTAGTTCTTGAACTCGGACCCATTATCACTCCTAATTGCGAAGATCTTGGTGTCATATTGATGTTGCACTTCCGTGCCCCAAGAGAATAACTTTTCTTGAGTCTCACTCTTCTTCTTGATATAGAATACCCAAGTGTATCTTGTATAATCATCAAAAATCACGAAGAAGAACTTCTTCTCACCAAGACTATCATATGTAGGAGGCCCAAATAGATCCAAGTGAATAATATCAAAGGGCCTCTTTGTGGAGATGATTGATTTCGTGGGATGGTTCTTATCATGCATCTTTCTGGCAACACAAGAGCTACAAGGGTGATCCTTGGAAAAACTCACACTTGTTAGTCCTTCCACGTGCTCACCCTTCATAGGGGTTTGTAAATTTATCACACCTATGTGGCCCAAGCTCCAAAGCCAATCCACGTCGGATTTAGCCATTAGATATGTGGCAATATGTGTAGTTTCTTTCGAGAAATCCACTACATACATACCGTTCTCCACAAATCCAATAAAGGCCACTTTAAGAGAAATAGTGTGAAGGACAAGCAGGCGATGACTGATACGTCCATTTTGCATCACTGTTTTATATTGTTATTTTTTTTGTTATTCAGCGATATATTTCATGTTATGATGCATCACTTATGTTATTTTATCTTATTTTGCATGTTTCATAATTTTTGAAAAATAAACACCGGAACTAGAAATCTGATGGAAAAAGCACCGTCAAGATACCATATTTCAGAAGATCAGAAGAAGAGGGGGGGTACCGTAGGAGTCTTAGAAGTTCCGAGGAGGAAGTGAGCCAGAAGGGAACCCGGAAGGAGGCCACCTGGGGCCCACACCACCAGGCGGCGCCCCCCCTCTGGCCGCGCCTGGGGTTGTCTGGCCCCCCTTGTTCTCTCCTGGGCACCCCCTTTCGTGTACTTGACCCCCCAGGGAACCCTATGCCCAAGGGGATCATCAAATAATTATCCCACCGCCGCCTCGGGGCGGAAAACACTAGAGAGAAAAGCTCTCCATCACGGAGAAATCTGCCTGGAAAATTCCTCCCCGGAGAGGGGAAACGTCGCCATCGTCACCGTCATCGCTCCGGGCATCATGAAGATCGTCATCATCATCATCACCACCACCAGCACCATCACCCTCATCATCCACCTTCATACCCCTGTAACAATTAGAGGTATCTATCGTTGTTTTACATTAGATATCTCTCCCGGTGTGGATTACTTTTTAGTAGTTGATGCTTGTGAGATTTATCGGTGCTTGCACTTTATGACCAGATTGTTATTATCCATTATATCTCCTCGGATTATGATCCATATGATGTCTTGTGAGTAGTTCGTTTAGTTCTTAAGGACATGGGAGAAGTCATTATGTTAGTAGTGAAGTTATGTTGAAGTGATATTTCGTGGTTCGGTATTTAAGTTGTGGTGCTATTCTTCTAGTGGTGTCATATGAACATCGACTACATGATACTTCACCTTTATGGGCCTAGGAGGATGCATTGTGTATTTGGCTACTGATTGTGGGGTTGCAAGAGTGACAGAAACCTAAACCCCCGTTAGGAAACCAATGCACGGGGGAGTGTAGGATCCCTGAGTTTTAAGGTTGTGCTTAGACTTATCTTAATTAATTTCTTGTATTTGTGGATTCTTACGAGGGGTATAATCACAAGTATGTATTAGTCCTAGTTGGGCGGTGCATTAGGATAGGTTCACCCACACAACACTTCACGAACCAATAAATATTAATCAACCGTGATGAAGCGAAAGCACTTGACGAGATTCCAATGTGTCCTCGAGAACGTTTCGTAATCATAAGTAGAACAACCGGCTTGTCCTTTGCTATCAAAAGGATTGGGACACTCGCTGCAATATTATTTATTGTCTTTTATTTACTCACACTTTATTTATCTGCTATATCAAAAACCACCAAAAAACCCATTTGCTAGTGTTTACAGTGAATTCTTCATCCAACCTGCTTGTCCACACCTTCTGCTCCACGTTGGGTTTGACACTCTTATTTATCGAAAGTACTATGATACACCCACTATACTTGTGGGTCATCAAGACTATTTTCTAACGCCGTTGCAAGAGAGTGAAGTGCTATTGGTAAGAGAAACTTTTACTGTGAGTGTTGTTTTTTATTTCTGTCTGCTGTTTAATTCCATTATGGAGAATACTTTTGGTTATCCATTTAGGGGTACTTCTACCGTTACTACTAGGGTAGTAGGTAACCCGTTATCTGCTGAATTAGATCCTTATAAAATTCCTATGAAAATTGTTGGACGTGTTAGCTATTACGGAGATGGAAGTGTCCATCCCGATGATCATTTGCTCTGTATACATGAATTATGCGAGTTATTCAGGTGTGCAGGTATTACAATGGATCAAGTTAAAAGGAAATTATTTTATTTATCGCTGAATGGTTCAAATTACTGAAGAATGGTGGATCCATTGGATGGGAGGAAATTGTTCCTCTCTTTCATTCTAAATTCTATCATCCTAGTGAGATTCATAAAGACCGGAATCAAATATATAATTTCTGGCCTCATGATGGAGATAGTATTGCCCAAGCGTGGGGGAGAATGAAGTTATTATTGCTCAAATGTCATGTTCATGAGCTCCCGAGTAATATTGTTATCAATAATTTTTATCCAAGCCCTTCTCTTCATGATAAGGATTTATTGGATGCTTCTTGTTCTAGATCATTCACACGTATGAAGGAAGAAACTAAATGGGATCTTCTTGACCGTATTCAAGAAAATACCAAAGGATGGGAGAATGACAAAGGTAGAAAGTCGGGTATAAATTATGATTATGAATGCATTAAATCTTTTATGGGAACTGATGATTTCTATAATGTTAGTGCTGTTTGTGGTGTTGATTCTCAAATCTTTGCACACTGTCTTAAAGCTTTTGCCTCCTATCTTGATATTCCTAAAAACGAGTATAGCAAGTATCATGCACCTTATAAAGATATTTTTCCTGCTAGTAATGTAAAAGTGCATGTTGCTAATCCTGTTGTTTCTGAGCCTTATATTGAAAAAATGTCTTTCCCTGCTAAGGTGAAAGAACACTCTATTGTATCTAGTTTGGTTAATAAGAGCATTAAGAAATCTATTGAACCTGATGAACAAATAACCGTTGAACCTATTGTAGCAATAGTAAAAGATCTTCTTTGTGGAAATGTAGAGGATGAACACATTGTCTTCTGTGAGGATGCTTCTAATATTGTTTCCCATCCTCATATACCTAAGAAAACTAGCGTTCATGTGCTTTCTGTTAAGATTGGTGATCATTGCTAGTATGGTTTGTGTGACATTTGTGCAAGTTCTAGTGCTATACCTTATGAGCTTTATATAGAAATTATGCATGAAATTGGTTCTTGTGAGGTTGAGGATATTGATGTGGTTATTCGGCTTGCTAATAGAGAAACTTTCTTTCCGATTGGTATTGTTAGGGATGTGGAAGTTTTATGTGGTAAAACTAAATATCCCACTGATTTGTTTAGTACTTGTTAAGGCTCCTAGTAAAAATTGTCCTATTATTTTTGGTATACCTTGCTTGAACACTTGTGGTGCTATTATAGATTGTAAGAGGGAGAAGATATTGATTAAATTTGATGGAAAAACTTATCAGTTCAATTTCTCCAAATTCGCTAGAGCACATTATGAATCTAAATTGCCTGATGAGAATTTTAAAGTTGAACAACTTGCTTCTATTGCTCTTGCTCCTAACAATGCTTTGCAGCAATATATGGAGGACCATGAAAGTGAGTCTTTATGGAAGAGAGAAATGAGATTGACGATATTTCTTCTTCATCAACCGGTGATACTGAAACATAATTTACATGTGGAAGACTTGGGTATCACATTGCCACCGAAGGAGGATCCTATCTTTGATTTGAAACCTTTGCATGCTGATCTTAAATATGCTTATATTGATGATAAGAAAATATATCCAGTTATTATTAGTGCTAAACTTTCGGGTGAAGAAGAGGAAAGCTTATTGGGAATTCTGAAGAAACATCATGGAGCTATTGGATATACCCTTGATGATTTGAAGGGGATTTCTCCTACTGTATGTCAGCATGCTATTAATATTGAACCTGATGCAAAGCCAGTTGTTCAACATCAACGCCGTTTAATTCCTAAGATGAAGGAAGTGGTAATAAATGAGGTATTAAAACTCCTTGATGATGGTATTATTTTTCCTATTGCTGATAGTAGATGGGTGAGCTCTGTGCATTGTGTCCCTAAGAAGGTAGGAATGACTGTTGTGCCTAATGAAAATAATGAGCTTATTCCAAAAAGAGTAGTAGTTGGTTATATAATGTGCATTGATTTTAGAAAGGTTAATAGAGTTACTAAGAAAGATCATTATCCTTTACCCTTTATTGATCAAATGCTAGAGAGGTTGTCCAAGAAAACTCATTTTTGCTTTCTTGATGGTTATTCTGGGTTTTCTCAAATTGCTGTTAGGGAAAAAGATCAAGAGAAAACAACCTTTACTTGTCCTTATGGTATTTATGCCTTTTGGTTTGTATAATGCTCCTGCTACGTTTCAAAGATGCATGTCTGCCATTTTTCATGGTTTTTGTGAAGAGATTGGGAAGTATTCATAGACAATTACTCCGTCTAAGGAACTTCTTTTGATAATTGTTTGCACAACCTGGATAAAGTTTGGCCGAGATGTGAGGAAACTAATCTTGTTCTTAATTGGGAGAAATGCCACTTTATGGTTAATGAAGGAATTGTTCTTGGACATAAAATTTCTGAAAGAGGTATTGAAGTTGATAGAGCTAAAGTGGAAGCAATAGAGAAAATGCCCTATCCCAGGGATATTAAAGGGATTCGTAGTGTTCTTGGTCACGCTGGTTTTTATAGGAGGTTTATTAAAGATTTCTCTAAAATATCAAAGCCTCTTACTAATCTTCTTCAAAAAGATGTACCATTTGTTTTTTATGATGATTGTAAGGAAGCTTTTGAAACTATAAAGAAGGCTTTAACTACTGCTCCTATTGTTCAACCACCTGACTAGAATTTACCTTTTGAAATTATGTGTGATGCTAGTGATTTGATTGTAGGTGATGTTCTTGGACAGCGAGTAGATAATAAATTGAATGTTATTCATTATGCTAGCAAGACTCTCGATGCTTCTCAACATAATTACGCTACTACTGAAAAAGAGTTCTTAGTTGTAGTTTTTGCATGTGATAAGTTTAGACCTTATATTGTTGATTCAAAGGTTACTATTCATACTGATCATACTGCTATTAGATACCTTATGGAAAATAAAGATGCTAAGCCTAGGCTTATTAGATGGGTGTTGCTTTTACATTAGTTTGATTTGCATATTGTGGATAGGAAGGGTGCTGAAAAATCATGTTGCTGATAACTTGTCTAGATTGGAAAACATTGCTTTTGATCCTATTTCTGTTAATGATAGTTTTCAAATGAACAGTTGGCTGCAATAAAGGTAAAATCTCAAGATAGTCCATGGTATGTTGATTATGCTAACTTTATTGTTTCCAAGTATTTGCCTCCAACATTTACAGCTCAACAAAGAAGAAAATTCTTCTATGATTTGAGGCATTATTTTTGGGATGACCACACTTATATAAACAAGGAGTAGATGGTATTATGATAATATATGTTCCAGATCATGAACAACGTGAAATATTGAAAAAGTGTCATGGTAGTGCTTATGGAGTACATCACGCTGGAGATAGAACTGCACATAAGGTTCTACAATCAGGTTTCTATTGGCCTACTCTCTTTAAAGATGCACGTAAATTTATTTATCTTGTGATGAATTTCAAAGAGTTGGTAATATTTCTAGACGTAATGAAATGCCTATGAGTTATTCTCTTGTTATTGAACCTTTTGATTGTTAGGGGTTTGACTTTATGGGTCCTTTTCCTCCTTCAAATGGTTATACTCATATTCTTGTTGATGTTGATTATGTTACTAAGTGGGTAGAAGCTATACCTACAAAAAGTGCTGATGGTGAGACCTCTTTAAAAATGCTTAAAGATGTTATTTTCCCTAGGTTTGGTGTGCCTAGATATCTTATGACTGATGGAGGTTCTCATTTTATTCATGGTGATTTTAGAAAAACCCTTGCTAAATATGATGTTAATCATAGAATTTCCCAAGCTTATCATCCTCAAACCAGTGGATAGGTAGAATTGTAAAATAGAGAAATTAAATCTATCTTGCAAAAGACTGTTAATAAATCTAGGAAGAATTGGTCTGATAAGTTGAATGATGCTTTATGGCCTTATAGGACTGCTTATAAAAAATCATATGGGTATGTCTCCTTATAAAATGTATTATGGAAAAGCTTATCACTTGCCTTTAGAATTAGAACACAAATCTTAATGCTTGATTTGAATCATTTAGATGAATGGGCATGTGAAGCTTATGAAAATGTTGAACTCTTTAAAGAGAAAGTTAAACAATGTCATGATAAAAGAATCCTTAAAAGAGAGTTTCATGTTGGTGAGAAAGTTCTATTGTATCGGTCTCGTCTCAGATTTTTTGCGGGAAAATTACTCTCCAGATGGGAGCGACCTTATATTATAGAAGAAGTGTATCGTTCAGGTGCTATCAAAATTTCTTCCCATAAAGATAACACTACACAAGTGGTAAATGGGCAAAGACTCAAACATTATATTTCTGGGGATACCTATGATGGGAGATGTTCATTAGAAGGAAGTTTCCAGAATCTGCACATTCCGTTTTCGAATAGGTAATAGTCCTATTAAGGAAAACTTTGCGGAATACATTTTAAGTTATAAATTACTGGTTTTTGGAAAATATGAAAAATACCGAGCCAAAGAAGAGTAGGAGGAGGTGCCCGAGGGAACCATACCATGCCTGGGCGCGGGCCCACCCTTGGTCGCGCCTAGCTATGGTGTGGGCACCCCGAATCCCCTCTCTGACTCGTTTTCGACCTGGACTTTCCTTTCGTTATGTATGTTTCTGATATTTAACCGCCCGGACCCCTCGAGATCCGTATATTGTTTTCTCGTCGTGTTTCTGTTTTGACATGTTTTTGCCAGATCTGTTTTCAGTTTTAGAAGCACCATAGCCTCCGCCAAAAACAAAGGGAAGAGACAATGGAAGATGATCTCGAAGGTCCCAAGCATAAGAACATGGATCAGTGCGTCAAGAGAGAAGAAAAGAGGATGTCATCAACCAGTGTTTCTTCTTGTAGCATGCAAGGACCAAGACCATCAGTTCCGGGCCTTAGCCCCATCCCTGGAGTAGAGGAAGCTCTTCGAGTTGCAGATGATTTCTATGAATTTTATCGAGCTTTAAGGACGGATGTAGAGATTCTTCAAGAGGAGAACGACCGGTTTCGTGAGATGCTGAAGCGTTTTGATGCCTTGCTTGAGAAGAGTGCATCACCACCACCACCAAAGAATTGATTCGTCATTGGTATTGGCATCCCATTGGCTTGTTCCAAGTTGGCGGAGTGTCGCGGTATCACACCTTTATATTTCACCTTTTTATCTTTTAGTAGAGTCATATCATGAGTAGAGAAAATATCATATAGTATGGTTTGCAGTATGGAAGTATCACTTTTTAGTTGGTTATCGTTGTATCCCTTGGTTTGAGTTGCCGTAATGAAATACTAATGAGAAGTTTCGTCATCTACTTGCTCTAGTTTATTTTAGTTTGCAATTTTGTTGTATGGTTTATCTTGTTATTAGTATTGGTATCAATGTTGGAGCTTCAAGTTAATATAGTTGGTTTTGGAAAACTTAGCATTGGTCAGTAGCAACAATTCGTTGAGACTTAAGTAGAAAAGAGGGAGTTGCATGTAGATATATTATTCCATGATCTTTCTTTCTTGTTAGCTCATAAGTTTAGTATTCTCAAGTAAGATTGTTTGTACCTTCAAGCAAGGTTGCATGATTGGCTTTATCATATATGTATTTGTTTGTTTTACCTCAATTCTTATGCTCGCTACCCAATCTTGCTAGCCAAAAACCTGTACTGAGAGGGAATGCTTCTCGTACATCCAAACCATGAGCCCCAAAACCTTGCCATTTGTGTCCACCATACCTACCTATATGTGGTATTTCACTGTCACTCCAAGTAAATTGCTTGTGTGCTAGAGTTAAAACCTTCAAAATTACACATGTTTTGTGGCCCTGTTTTAGCTCATGAGGACACAAATAGAGAATCTTTATCTCACTTGTTGATTGGATTTCACACCCTGGACTAGTGGCTTCAGCCGCTTATCCAAATGCTAGAAGAGCTGGCAGCGGGGTTCCCAGCCCCAAATAATAATACAAATTCTCTTCACTATTTTGCCCCTGATTTATCAATCAAATAATAATTATGTAAACAAAAGAGAAAGAGAGATGACCTTTTATACCAGTTGCGTCCTTCAATGCGAGCCGCTCTTGTGAAGTCTAGTTGGCTTGTGACGTACTGTATTTTCTGTTTTCCAATCGTTGACATAAACATACACCTCTCTCAAAATTAGACACTCATCCATGCTTTGTGATTGTTGGCAGGCACCCGAGGATTCGGTTAGCCATGGTTTGTGTAAGAAAGGTTGGGAGGAGTGTCAACCATTTTATACCCCTGTTTTACAAAATAAAATCTCTAGCACATGAGTGATCCATGCTTCCCTCTGTGAAGGGCCTATCTTTTACCTTTATGTTGAGTCAGTAAACCTACTTCTTTATGTCATTTGAGTTATTGTGATCCATCCATCTATATGTTGATTTACTCAATCATGTTCTCTATTCTTCCTTTTTTGTACAAATGCTTTTATCTATTTGAATACCACTTTGAAAGTTACCAATGTCTCCAAAGAGACTGTTATAATTGAGCATGATAAACTCTGCAATATAAGCTCTAGTATAAAGACTCTGATCGAAAGATAAGTACACTATTAGTTGTTCTCTGACCAAGAACGAAGTTGGCATTTACCAATTTTGATTTACTTTTGCACATTTATTGTGATTTCCTCTACTTGTTTCAAGTTTGATTATATGAGAGGAAGTTGTTGTCTAAAATGAATTGTTCTTTGTTAGATGTTATGTCTCTTGTCCGTATTTTATTTATCGACACCTCACTCCATAAACCTGTGGTAATGTTTACTAAGTTCAGTTTCGCTCGGGGACAAGCGAGCTCTAAGCTTGGGGGGAGTTGATACGTCCATTTTGCATCACTGTTTATATTGTTATTTTCTGTTATTCATCGATATATTTCATGTTATGATGCATCACTTATGTTATTTTATGTTATTCTGCATGTTTCATAATTTTTGGAGAGTAAACACCGGAACCAGAAATCTGATGGAAAAAAACTGTCAAGATATCATATTTTAGAAGATCAGAAGAAGAAGGGGGATACCGGAGGAGTCTTAGAAGTTCCGAGGAGGAAGTGAGCCAGAAGGGAACCCAGAGGGGGGCCACCTGGGGCCCACACCACCAGGCGGCGCTCCCCCTCTAGCCGCGCTTGGGGGTGATCTAGCCCCTCTGGCCCACTCCTGGGCGCCCCCTTTCGCGTACTTGACCCTAGGGAAGCCTAAGGCCGAGGGGATCATCGAATAATTATCCCACCGCCTCCTCGGGGAAGAAAACACCAGAGAGAGAAAAGCTCTCCGACAGGGAGAAATCTGCCGGGGAAATTTCTCCCCGGAGAGGGCTAAACGTCGCCATCGTCACCGTCATCGCTCCGGGCATCATCAAGATCGTCATCGTCATCATCATCACCACCAACACCATCACCCTCATCATCAACCTTCATCCCGCTGTAACAATTAGGGGTCTCTATCGTTGTTTTACATTAGATTTCTCTCCCGGTGTGGATTACTTGTCAGTAGTTGATGCTTATGAGATTTAACGGTGCTTGCACTTTATGATCAGATTGTTATTATCCATTATATCACCTCTGATTATGATCCATAAGATTTCTTGTGATTAGTTCGTTTAGTTCTTGAGGACATGGGAGAAGTCATTATGTTAGTAGTGAAGTTATGTTGAAGTGATATCTCGTGGTTCGGTATTTAAGTTGTGGTGCTATTCTTCTAGTGGTGTCATGTGAACGTCGACTACATGATACTTCACCTTTATGGGCCTAGGAGTATGCATTGTGTATTTGGCTACTGATTGTGGGGTTGCCAGAGTGACAGAAACCTAAACCCCCGTTAGGAAACCAATGCATGGGGGAGTGTAGGATCCCTGAGTTTTAAGGCTGTGGTTAGATTTATCTTAATCAATTTCTTGTATTTGCGGATGCTTACGAGGGGTATAATCACAAGTATGTATTACTCCTAGTTGGGCGGTGCATTAGGATAGGTTCACCCACACAACACTTCACGAACCAATAAATATTAATCAACCGTAATGAAGTGAAAGCACTTGACGAGATTCCAATGTGTCCTCGAGAACTTTTGGTAATCATAAGTAGAACAACCGGCTTGTCCTTTGCTATCAAAAGGATTGCGCCACTCGCTGCAATATTATATACTATCTTTTTACTCGCACTTTATTTATCTGCTATGTCAAAAAGCACTAATAACATATTTGCTAGTGTTAAAGTGAATTCTCCATCCAACTTGCTTGTCAACACCTTCTGCTCCTTGTTGGGTTTGACACTCTTATTTATCGAAAGCACTACGATACAACCCCCTATACTTGTGGGTCATGAATGACGCCCAAATACACATGTAAAAATTCATTCACAAAGTTGCAAGACGGAAAGGAGATTGTAGCCAAGGGACTCAACAAGGAGGACTTTCTTGATGGATGCATCCGTAGAAATGACCACCTTGACATGTCCCAATACCTTATGTTTTGAACCATCACCAATAGTTACTTGTGCTAATTTGATGAGTTGATGCTTTAAGTCTTCTAACACTTCCTTGCTTCCGGTCATATGTGCGGAACAACCGCTATCAATCATCCATAATGTTCCCCCGGAAGCACATACCTACAATGAATCAATTACTTGTCTTAGGTCCCCATTTTTCTATTGGTCCTTTCTTGTTAGTCACAGGGGCCTTTGGAACCCAAATAGAATACTTGCAATCATCACCATATGAAGTGCCAACATATTTTGCATATACATGACCATCACTAGATTTAAGAAGCACATAAGATGGGCTGTATTTCCCCGCAAAGTTGTTATGAGTAGTAGTATCCCTAGGGACAATACTTTTAGTAATAATATTAAAATCCGCTACATCATTAGCCAACTCCCCCTCCTTCACAAAAACAATAGCATTTGTGGAGGGAGTTGACTTCTTCTTGTAGGTCTTCTTGGATGAAAACCCAAACCCAATGCCTTGCTTCCAAATAACTCTCTTTTGACTATTCAAAATATCATTGAGGTTCTTTTTCCCTTGGATGAAAGTGGCAAGGCCTTTGTTGAGTTGGGCCTTCAACCTATTGTTCTCCTCAATGAGACTTGCCTTGACACATAAAGGTTTAGTGGCACAAGCATTTGCATTTATACCTTTTGATTCTTTCAAAGTCTTTAGCTCATTTGAGAGTGTTCGATAATCAATTTTAAGCTTATCAAAATTCTTAATGAGCTCATTGTAACCTTTGTTAGTTTCATCATTTAAGGCCATGAATTCCGTTACCTTAGCAAAAGCATGTTCACGATGAAACTTTACTTTATCTATATCAATTGCAAAGGTATCTTCAACGCTTTGTCCAAAACAATGTGATTCATCTAGAGCTTTCTCAAGCTCCTCAATTTTACTAGCATCATCATGAGCAAAGCTTTCAAGTAATATGATTCTATCCTTATGTTCATCAATGAGGCCATGTGCCTCACTTAATTGATCCATGAGAGATTCAAAGATAGTTTTAGTTTCACCTTCTAGTTTCTTCACAAAGTTTGTTAAGGGATCTTGAACATTGTCCACATCCTCAACACAATTTAATAGAGATGGAGTAGAAGAACTTGCAAGTTTGAGTGTAGGAGTCACCTTTGGGGATATACCATTGGCCATGAAGCACTTGTGACTCGAGGGGTCCTTCTTGTCATCGGGGTTGGAGAAGAGAGAGCTTAATCTTTAGGGAATGACGCCCTTTACAACGACCGCCATGTTCACTTTTTCACCATCACCATCACTCTCTTCACCACCGGATGTGTATTCAACTTCCTCTGCAACCAATGCCCTTGGAGGGCCTCTCTTGATGAAGTTCTTGGACATGGGAATGAAGGTGGATTTATTTATAAGTCTTTCACCATTCTCAATTCTACTCTTGAAAGGACACTCCGCAACAAAGTTCTCACTATCTCTACAATTGAAACAAGTCCTTTCCTTATTCATGCTTGAGACTTCCTTTCCCTTGTTCTTGGTGGCATTTGATCTAAGTCTCCTTTCTACCACCACTTGTGTTGAGCAAGGGCCAAGAATTCTTCATGTGATGTCCTCATCTCCCTCTCGGAGACAACATACGAGGAACCACCATCATCACTTGAATCATATTCTTCATAGGGTCTGGCCTTCAAGACGAGAGAAGTTCTCTTCATTCTATTACACGGTCCATGGCATCATCGGAGGACTTTTTCATGACGTTTAGGGTGATGAAGAGACCCAAAAAAAATCATTTGGTGATAGGTCCAAGAAATCATCCCTTGATTGCACATTCATGACCATGTTCTCATTGTATGTGATCAAGGTGAGTCGAAATTTCACCTTGACCCAATCCTCATCACAATCCTTGAATCCACAGTCTCTCATGTCAACCACAAGTGCCTCGAGTCTTCTAAACATGTCTTCTAGAATTTCTTCATCCTTCATATAGAAATTCTCAACTTGTCTTTGGATGATTGACTTCTTGGAGCGTTGTACGTTGACATTTCCATCAGACATGTCAATGATGCAATCCCATGCTTTCTTGGCACTTGTGAAGGACCGGATGTGCTCGACTCCTTCCTTTTCCATTTCCTTCTACAACATGTGTATGGCATGGGAATTGAGTTTCTCATCTATGACATCACTTGAGCTTAAGTGCTTGGGGTCCTTTGGCTCATATCCATTCTCAACAATCCTCCATATTTTCATTGAAGAGCTACACATGTAAGACTTCATGGAAGCTTTCCAATTAGTAAAAACTATTCCTATCTACCATAAGATGTGCACCAAGATGGTTAACATGTGTATGTTGAACAATAGGAGCATTGTTATAAGAATAACCAAAGGTATTTTCATGAATATTATATTTAGGCTTGGATGTACCATAGCCTTCCTTAGAATGAATGGGAGTTCCATTTTCATCTACATTAATATGCTCAGTGGAGTGATAAGATGTAGATGTCATTTACTTTATTAGTCCCTCCATCCTCTTTTCGGACCTATGAAGCGTAGCTTGAATTAGATGTTGGATAGCATCCATGGTAACGGTTTCATCCACCATCCTCCTCTTTAGGCGGTTAAGACTTAATAAACAGACGAGGCTCTGATATAAATTGAATGATCGATAGGTTAACTAGAGGGGGATTGAATAGGTTAACTAAATATTTTACTTCTTTTTCGATTAAACAAGATAATGCTCAAATATAGATTGTCTAGATTATGCACCCAGGTAAACAATCCTATATGGTGAGCAAATACTACTGGCACAAGATATTTATTTAACTAAGATAGTATCAACAAGTAAAGGTAAGTTGAGGGATAACCGAACACAATGACGCAGAGATGTATCCCGAAGTTCACTTCCCAGTGGAAGCTAGTATCCGTTGGAGCAGTGTGGTGCCACCAAAGTGGAACACCGAGTAGCCGTCAAAATGGCACACCGTATCTCCTTCGAGTCCTTCCACTGATATGGAGAGGCTCGAATCACTATGTTGTCGTTGAGGTTGACAACTAGAACCTTTACAAGGATGAGGCACACTCCACAACTTGGAGGGTCCTCACCAAATCCCGGGAGCCGCCAAGACTACGGGAAACAAGATCCATGAGCTCCAAAGCTTCGGGGATACCAACAATGCTCTAAGATTCAATGAGCTAAGATAAACAAGGTTCTAGGTTCCAATGAACCAAGAACAACAATATCCCTAGCGGATGAGTGATGTGGTGACAAATCAGTTTGGTGGAGTTGTAGATCTAGTGAGTCTCCTCCAAATCCCAAAAGATCATGAGGTTTGGTTGGGTATTTGGGGAGATCCTTGAGTTTGAAGGTGGCCAACAATGGTGGAGAGAGAAGGTTAGTTCGACACATTCTAAAGGTAGGGGAAGACCCCTATTTATAGTGGTGGGGACGGAATGTCAGTTGTGGGGGGGAGGGGGCATTTTTTCCCGTCTGGAAACCCATCCTGCGAGCCTGGCCAGGCCGGCTGGGGCACATACCCGCCCATCCTAGGCCAGCTCACTGGGAGCCTTACCTGTAGTGGCAAAGAGGCCGGTATGTGGCCCATCCTAGGACCGGCTGTCTAGCGCCCAGCCTGAGCACCCGGCCTGGGCCGGCTTTCCTGCTGTCTTAGGCCGGCAACCTACCCGAGCCACCCGGCCTCAGGACCCGGCCAGGCTGGCCAGACAGATTCTTCTCCCTTTCTTCTTTCTTCTTTCTTCCTTTTTTTAATATTTCTTATGTTGATTGATACATCAGTAGAAGTATGGAGAACTTGTTTTTACCTTTCTCCATGTTAAGAGTCCCTAATTTTCCATTGTCATTCCTAAACATACTTAGGAAAAACTATTAGATCTTTTATGTGTTGTGATCAAACACCAAAATAAGATTAGGGTACAAATGTCCTTTCAACCACTCCGGTCAGATCATAAAGGGCAAACATCAGGCAGATCTTCGTCTTGGCGCAAGAGGAACCCTAGGACTGTCGCCTTTATTCGAGCACGCCAGCAGGCCCCCACACCTCCGTGGATCTAAACTCTAATGTTCATAAACCTCAAGTCTCTCCTTGCTTTCGACCCGTCTTTGGTCCTCTCTCGCATGTTGCGCAGGGTGCCAAGAAGAATCCCGCACACGTTCATGGCAGTGAGGCGTGCAGAGGATCTTCCAGTACCTCAACCACTAGAGAAGAAGCCTCATTTTCCATACACTCTCCAACGGCGCCGACGCCTTTTGCTTCTTTCCTAGCGCATGGCACTCTTTCCAATTCTTCAAGAGCACATCGATTTCCTTGTGCTCCTATGATATGTGGCTCTTCAGTTCTCGACTTCATTGTCGAACAGATCTTTGCATTTTCTCCACACGTCATACTTGCGAAGCCACCTTCGGTGCCCAAAGAACACGGTTTTTGAAGACCCAGGGTTTTTCTCTAGCTAGAGATACATTGTACCATCCATGCACCTAACGCATGCACAGAATCCGTGCGTCACCTTCACCGCGACATATCCGTAACCGAGGTAGTCATGCACCGTCGTGATCAGCGGGCTCTCATTGGGAAAAACTCTTCTCCATAGACATCCCATGTATTAGTTGGCTCATCCCATAACGTGGCTAGCTCCTCTTTCAACAAGTGGAGATACATATTGATGTTGTTACCTGGTTGTGTCGGCACTTGAATTAGCATACTCATCTGTATGTACTTCCTCTTCAAGCACAACCAAGGGGGTAGGTTTTATATACATACAAACACGGGCTGGGTGCTATTTGTGCTGACCTGGTTGCCAAACGGATTTAGTCCATCTGTACTCATGCATAGCCTTATGTTCCTTGGATCGTCCCCAAATTCTGTGAATTTGATGTTGAGCGCCTTCCACTAAGGAGTGTGTCAGCATCGTGTCCTCTTTCTCCGGATCATTTCCATCATCTTCTTCTAGCTTCTTCCTTTTCGCGTTCCAGCGCATGAGCTTTGCCTGCTTAGAGTCTGGGAAATACCATTGCAGACAGGAAGTGATTGGAAAGTATCACAGCACTTTTTGGGGAGCGGCCTTCTTCCCTGGCTTTTACCGAGTTCCTTCACACACCGACAAATGGTTTTCTCCGAGTTCTCGCCCCGATAGATGATGCAATCATTAATGTACGCATGGTATTTCACGTGAGGTAAATCAAGAGGGCACACGACTTTCTTGGCCTCCTCGATACAAGTTGGACACTTGTTCCCCTTGGGAAGACGTCCGTGCCAGAATGCCCTGTTTTCATCGTAGCTCACATCAGTCCATCTATGCTTTGTCTTCATCTCTAGTGTCCTGAGATTTACATTCAAACAGGTATCCTCGCTCACGCATCGTTCATACAATGGAGTAACCGTATCTATCTCTAGTTCCGACAGCTTGGATTTCTCTCTAGCAGCAGCTCTGACATTGCTAGTCTCCTTGAGAAGCTAGGCTTGAACATGAGGGTACCGCCACCAGTCCGAAGTCGTTATCCCGTATGCTCCGTCATCTTGATCATGATGTCCTTCATGTTTCTCATGATGTCCTTCATCTTGAGCATAATGTCCTTCATCCTGTCCGGGAGACTCTTCGTCTTCTCGCCCGACATCGCCATTATTGTCCTAATACTGCCCTTTCTCATTTCCTGTCGTCCCATTGGCGTGTTCATCTTCTTCATCACATGTCGGGTACGGAGTGTAGCCATACATGAAACAACGATAGATAAGGTGCGACTCCAAATCACCGCAGTCATATCTGATCAAGTGGTTCAGTTTGAATTTTCTACAAGGATAACTTATCTCTGTTATGTTATTACGAAACATTTCGGTTGTCGCATGTTTCATAAATCTAGCCACTATTGCATGTTCTCATATGCATGGCCGCCTACTCGGTACAAAAAGATCAAAAGACAATTTAGAGTCAAATTAAGCAAGATGGATGGTCGCCGTCGGAAAAATTCGGCATGACCTTTGCGGAGTGCATGGTCGCCGAAATGGAAATAAATCAATATTTTGGAAACACATGGCAAGTCATCTTTAAGACATCGAATTTCGATCGAAGAGACGCAACACAATTTCACATGTTGTCGCGGTCCCACCATTTCTCTCACGCGCGCTCACACAAAAACACACGCGCGAAACACAATCTTCACACGAAAAACACATGCAAACATATATATAAATATGCTCCAACAACTCACCAATTAGATATCTTGCTGAGACGAGACCGAGAGAGTGTGTGTGGCTCTAGGGAGTGGAAAATATGGAGGAGAAGGAGTGGTAAAGTGAGATGGAGGAGAAGGAGTGTTTAGGAGAGATTCCCCTCACATATAAATCAACCAAAATAGGTTAAACAAGTTTAAATGGGGAAAATGAGGTGGTGAGGTGAGGGCGACCAGATCTGAATGTGGAGATGAGGGGGCGAATGGGAGGTGGGAGGTGGTCCATAACATTAAAAGAGGGTTCCAGGCTTAGTCGTGGCGCATCTAGCTCTGGTGCACCATGGGTATGGACCTTAGCCGTGGCGCACGGGAGTGTGGTGCGCCATGGCTATGCTGGCTCCATCTATAAGCCAAGGCCGAGGCATAGCCGTGACGCACCAAGTTTGTGTAAGTCACAGGTATCGCACTTAGCCGTGGCGCACCTCAGCTATGTGCGCCACAACAATGCATGGGCATCCAGCCCCTGGCTCCACCTATAGGCATGGCGCACGACATCCACGGTGCGCCACGGCTATGGCTTTAGGCGTGGCGCAACAAATCTGGTGTGTCACGGGTAATTTGGCGTGACACACAAAGAGTGTGGTGCGCCACGGCTATGCCTCAACCAATAGCCATTTTCCTAGTAGTGCATTCATCAATATTATTTTTCAAGTAAGACAGTAAAATGGAGTACCTGTGTAAATTAAATGCAAAACAGAGTCCACTTTGTTAGCGTTGGCATCTACTGTTTCCAATTCCCGTCGCTAGGTGGACTACTAGCTCGCCGAGCAGGCGTTGCTCGTGGCCTGTAAAACTTTAACTTCCTGCTGGCTGCGTTTTGGTTTCAATGAAACGGGGGATACACCCCTTTTAGTCTTAAAAAAATTCCGGTCGCTAGGTGGACTGGTCCGAGTAAAGAGAGAAAAAAAAACATACATAACTCAAAATATTCTCCAGCGATATTCATTTTCCTGAAGAGGCAGATAAGGTATTAGGTGGCTGTTTGATACCATCGGAAAGATTAAAAAAAAATATTCTAAGGAATAAAAAAAGGAATGATTAGGTCTATGTTCACCCAAAAAAAAAATCAAGAGCAAGGAAAAGTATTTTTTTCCATTGTGCCACATGTCTCTGCACCATGTATGGAAGCTTTGAGTATGTATGTACACCAATAAGCTATCACTCGCCACGAGCTCCATGCTCTTGGTCTGACCTTCCCGCCCTAGTGGTTATGCCCTGTCGTCTACGAATTCAAGTTAATTTTGTTTCAGACTTTTGCCTAGTTTGGCTGCCAAAGAGCCGCAATATATAGTTATTCTTCTGCCAGCAATTTACCAAAACTAGGCTTTTTGTGATCCTTACTCTGTTTCTCATACACTGTTGAAAGATAATATATGGAGTATATAGTTGAAGACTTGCTGGATGCATGTGAAGTCTCCAATTAAATCTTGGGCAACGATGCCACCACGTTGCCTTCCGTGGACTTGGATACCATTGGCTGGCGCGCTGCAGGTTAATTAGACGACTGCTGAGAGTCCTAATAACAAATGAAGTAGCTAGCTAGATGTTGACTACTGAGAGTCCTACTAATGACAAATAATTTGCTATATCTAGACCCTATTTAGCTGGCCTTAGAGACTGTGAAGTCTGTACGAGAGCAGCTATCTCCGGCATTACTCCTCGCCGCACAAGCACCCCGCGGCGAGGGCGCCCTCCACCATCTACGCCACAAACCACACTACACACACATCAGTTGTCAAGGAAAGAATCCGCGATGGAGGGGCAACAAGATCAGCCCATCAACATGACAGCTTCAGTGGAGGCACTGGCCTCCTTGGTGAACAACCCAAGGAAGATCGTCATCCAGGCGGAAGCTTCCACGTCAGTGATCATGGCGCTGCTGCTCCTGCAGCTCATCCTCGGTTCCTTGAGACGGCAGACGAGCAGCGCCTGGGTCCAAGCTGGAACCTGGGTGACGTACACCCTGTTGTTCCCGGCTATCGCCTACACCCTGGGCCTGATGCAATCATCTCCGGTGAAGAATGTCATGTACCCGATCTGGGCTATGTCGTTGATGATGGCCGCCGGGTGCACCAACGCCGTCAAGGTCTACGAACTCGGTGATAACAAGCAGTGGAAGCGGGGCTTCTTTAACTACTGTCAGTATTTCCTCTACTCCGTTACTATCTTTTGGCTACTTTCGCCCGGTAGGCTGGACTTGAAGGGGAATTTCATGATATCCTACAAGAAAAGTTTAGCACTGTCAACTATGTTTGAAGGTGTCCAGACGGCTGTACTTGTGCCCGCCTTTCTAGTTAGCACTATTATTATTACAGCATTAGTTGGGAGAGATGCTGCGTGCCTATTCGTTGAGTTGGGCTACTTAGACACAAGAATAGTTTCCAAGTTTATGACAAAAAACCTACAAGGCACTCATGAAGAGTTCGATCTGGTGAGCATGAGAGGCTACAGGTACCCTGTTCACATCACAAAGGACTTTGCTGGCTTGGCAAGGAACCTTATTCTCTTCACAAAGAACTTTATTCACTCCACAAATTACCCTGTTAACTTCAACTTTACTGAGCAAGAAATCACCATCGATCAGATCTGGCAGTGTGAAGGCAGACTCCTCCAAAGCTCAGGTAGTGCCGATCAGGGCTGCAAGCGACTCAAGGACGTGTGTTTGGCCTACGCCATGTATCAGCTACTGAAGCGTCGCTACTATGGGATGTCATGCGCCGAGGAACACCGCGATGAAACCCGTGATTTTGTCTTGAAGGGATTGCTCCATGGTACAGATGATGACTATGAGAGAGCCTTCAGGATAGTTGAGGTGGAGCTGGGGTTCTGCCATGACTACTTCTTTACCAAACATGCTATCATATTCGAACTGGAGCCATATTTCTTAGGTCTCTTTGTGGTGAGGACTTGTCTCATTCTGGTGGTTTCCTATTTTGTTTGGTCAAACACACTATCTGTCAAGACACTCACTGCTATCATTGAAGTACAAAGCAGAAGGGCAGACAACATCGTAACTGTCATTATTTTGGGCCTAATTATGATGATAGAGCTACTGCAAGCTGCATTCTATATGGCCTCGGATTGGTTCAAGGTGTCGGTTGTCTGTAGGTATGTTGCAGGATCTTGGTATCAAGGCAATGCTTTCTTTGAGAACCTTATGGGTTTCCTTAGCAGATTTACGATATTTGGGCACTGGAAAAACAGAATTGACCAGTACTCAGTATTGTCAAAACTCACTGCTGCTGATATGGCTGATGAACGCGACCTGCAGGCTGTCAAGCTAGCTATTGTTGCGACACTAAGATCATGTCAGGGTGTACCAACTAATGGGCTAGGGTCACTAATGACTAGGTGGAATGCCGTGTTACCAGAGATTTCTACGGCATGGCAGGGTAGATCTCAGGTGGAGATCATGTTAATTTGGCACATTGCGACTGAGCATGTGATTATGATATCTGGAGCTGAGGAAGAAACAAAGTTCAACCGGCGTGTTTCGGTCTGCCTATCAAGATACTGCACATACCTGATGGACTCCGCCCCAGAACTGCTTCCCGGGTACTTTGGAGATGCAAGGTTTTTCATGCGTGATGTAAAGAAAGATGCAGCATCTCAAGATGGTTTACAAGATCGAGATAAAGACAGGAGCATCTTTATGACAGGCATGAAGCTTGGAAAGCAGCTTGAGGGCATGGCAGATACTGCTGATCGCTGGAAGGTACTAGCAGATTTCTGGACCGAAAAAATTCTATATGTTGCGCCGTCGGATAATGTTAAGGCACACATGGAACGTCTCGCGAACGGTGGGGAGTTTCTGACGCACATCTGGGTCCTTCTTACTCATGCTGGCATTCACAAGATTAATAGGGAGGAAGATAGGAACACTATGCCCAGCCAATCATCACAAGAAAGTGTGTAGCAGAGACCTTTTCTGTCTCTTCATCTTGCGTGCGTTCTTGTCTGGCGTTTTCTCCTTTATTTACTAGAAAAGTCTGTTTCTGTTGTATTATGTGATCTAGTGTGGCACTCTGTCAAGTCGGTGTGCGCCATACAATTGTTGTATCATTTCAGTACGTATGTAACAAGGATTGCAGCATTGCATTTATATTAGTATTAAGTGGAATGGATTTCCCAAGGATTGTAATACATGATTTGTTATCGTTTTACTCTACTTGACGTTAGGAGACCCAATTCCAATTATGTTATTTCACAGTAATAAGGAAGTTATTAATGGTGCTTCATTAGTTATCGTATTATATTTGCAGAGCTTGGAAATACTCTTGGCACAATGGCTTTACAAATGTTCGTTGGCTTTCCACTGGGAACCCCACCACACGAGCTCAGCCTGATTCTCAGCATCTCCCTCACACTCCCTCTCCAACCAGACTCCTAGCCTCCCACTAATTACCCTTTGAAGGCTAAATAGCTCTTGCATATCTCTTCACCGCTGCAGATTGGGGATGTTGTAATTCTGATTGTGCAAACAATTTTCGAGAAAAGGAGAGCCATGACGACAAGAGAGGAGGGAGCTCACGGGTCATGGCAATGGCGTCAGTGACTGAAGGAAGCCGGGTGGACGGCAGTCAGCGAGGAGAAGGAAGGGGGTTCCAGGTAGGCCTGGAATTCGAGGTTTGCTGAGCCAGCTCGGCTCGACTCGCTCAAACTCGGTCAATTGACGAGTCGAGTTCGGTTCGACTCGTTCAATAAATGAATCTAGAAACGAAACTCGGCTCGGCTCGGTGAACTCGCGAGCTACTCGTTTAATATTGTAAAACTGTTAAAAATTGACATTATTTATTTTCTATACAATTATTTTTAATTATTTGGTCATGTATAATGAAATCATCACAATAATCAATAAAAATATGTCATCATCAAATAATTTGTGGTAAATAAACTACAATAATCAATTAAATGTTTTCACATAAAAAAGAATATTACTAGCCACTATTTTTACCGAGTTAAATGAGTACTCCGTGAACTCAGCTCGTTTAGTTTGAACTTTATTACTGTCAAAACAAAAACTCGCCTAGACTCGTTTGACAACGAGTTCGAGCCAAGCCGAGTTGAGTTGCGAGTTACTCGTTTAATTCGCGAGGTTCGAGTTTTAATCCTGGCCTAGTTCCGGGGCAGACTGGAAAAAAAATAAAAAGGGAGCAGGAAGTATGGTTGCAGTAGAGAAAGAAGTGATCACGATTATCTGCAACATCAACATGAATATGATCCGGTTAGCTGCGCAGCGGAGCGGAATGTGAAAACCCAACATGTTCATGAGTACAATATACTGGAAACAAAAACAGAGCAATACTCCAACGTGAATCTCACCCCAATGCAGGAAGATGAGGAAACACCGAATAAAACCGATGGCGGTCGCTAAGAGAAGCATCATACATACACTTGAACTTCTCTCTAGCTTATGAGTACAGAGAGAACTTGCGTGATATACGGCACATAATACAGTTGAAGCTCTCTCTATCCTCCCAATTTATTGTACACATCACTTCCTCCCAAACCATCCCCTTGATTTTTAGGAACAGAAGATGCATTGAAAATAATAAGATGGGTTCCGGCATGTGATTAATTCACCTGTGAAGGGAATATGACCGAGAGGCAATAATAAAGTGGTTATTATCTTATTACTTATTTATGGTAAATATTTATTTCTCATGCTAGAATTGTATTAACCGTAAATGTTGATACATGTGTGTTTAATAAACAAACAATGGTTCCTAGTAAAGTCTCTTTTTAACTAACTCGTTGATTAACATATGATCAAGGTTTTCTGATCATGAACATTTGATGTTGTTAATAACGGGTTCATGTCATTAGGAGAATGATGTGATGAACATAGACCCATATTAAGTATAGCAATACGATCAAGTCATTTAGTTTATATTGTTATATCTTCCATACGAAGTAACTTTATTCCTTAGAAAATGAGATCGTGTGAATCACTAATACCGGAAGGGTGCTTTGATATCATCAAACGTCACGCCGTAACAGTGTGACTATAAAGGTGTCGTTGGGTATTCGAAAAGTATTAGTTAAGTCTCATGGATCAAGAGTGGGTTTTGTCCATCCAAATAACGGAGAGATATACTCTGGGCCCTCTCGGTGATATCACATCGACACCGTTTGCAAGCACGTGACTAGGTCATAGGGATGTCATATCACGGAACGAGTAAAAGAGTACTTGTCGGTAACGAGATCGAACTAGGTATAGTTGATATCGATGATCGGATCTCGGACAAGTAAAATATCGCGAGACAAAGGGAATTAGTTACAACGTTGATGGTTCACACGATCACAAGATTCATCGTTGAATATATAGGAGTCATCATGGATCTTCAGATCTCGCTGTTGATTATTGATCTGAGAGATGTCTCGATCATGTATGTATTATTCGCGAACCGTAGGGTGACACACTTAAGGTTCGATGACGCATTTGAGAGGATACGAAATATCGGAGAATATTTTGGACAACACCAAAATTGTTTCGGGTAAAATTGAAATAGTTCAAGGGGTTTTTTGTCGAATGATTGGTAATAGAATTAACAAATGATTCGAGGTGCTACATGAAAATGTTTGTTAATAGAATTAACAAATATTAAAATAAAGAAACAATTTTTTATTTATGTATTAAAGAAAAACTTTTGGATTTTCTAAGTGGGAAACTAAGGGAGGATGAGTGGGTGTGAGTGGAGTGTCCACTCACATGATGAGGGAAGAGGTGGGGGCACCACCATGCTTGGCCGCATGGAGCCTTTAGGCTACCACCCCTCCTCCTATAAATAGAGGGCATGAGCTCCCTCTCTCACACACACTTGTTCCTCCTCCCTTCTCTCCACCCGCTGCTCCATTCCATGCTAATTTTCTTGGCGAAGCTCTGACCGTGGGATTTTTTACCACACCACGTTGCCGTGCTGCTGGAGTTCCGGGGGATCCTCTACCTCCGATGCCCCGCTGGATCGAGGGAACGGAGTTCATCATCAAGCCGTACGAGTCCTTCCTCATAGGATGTCGCACACGGAGGTTGTGGATCGTTGTTGGTGGTGCATCTCGCCTCTTGCATTGATGAAGGAGTAGGGTCATGAATCCATGGCGAGGTTGGCCTTGATCGTTGTCGATGGCGGAACGCGACGAGATAACACATTCTTGGTGGCGATGAGGTGGATGCTCCCACTCCTCATGTGAATGATGAAGATCATGGCCATTGAACCTGGGGACGTTGAGACAAAGGGTACGCAAATTGTTGTCTTCATGTTGTTGATGGGGTCGTGCATGTGGTTCTTCATCTAAGATGGGAGGTGAAAGATCATGTGGAGCATCTTCATTTGATTGTTGTTGATGGGGTCGCTCATGTGGGTCTTCATCAAATATAGGGAGTGAAAAATCATGTGGAGCATCCTCACTTGCTTGTTGTTGATGGAGTCGCTCATATGGGTCTTCATCAAAGATAGGAGGTGAAAAGTCATGTGGGTCATCCTCCTTAGCTTGGCGTTGGCGTTCATGATGAGGAGGATGGCGCCAATGATCATTGTGGTGAATAGTATGGTGGCATGCTTCGTGGCGTTCACTAGCATCATTATCACAGTTGCGTTGATGCGGAGGGTTCCTTTTTCTCTCTAGTTTTTTTTTATATCTTGATCATTTTTTTTCGACATCGTATGCAAAAGTTATGCCCATTTTACTTTTTTTGACGAACTTTTTCTCAGAAAGTCGAAATTCATATTTCAAAATTTGATAAAAAAGTAGACATTAAACTCTCCGTGCATCTATAAGCGATTTATTTTTTGATGCTTTTTAGACCGCCAACTCTTCCGTCGAAAACTAGAAAAGGCGTTCCCGGGGGGGGGGGGGGGGATGGAGTTGGTGCGTGTGGACAGAATTTTTTGGAATGACTATTCTGTGGCGCACGTGGCAGTGGTGCGCCACAGAAATGTCATATTTCTGTGGCGCACTAACCACCATGCGCCACAGAATAGGAGTGTGCCAATAATTGGTGCGGGCCCCCAGCTTATTTCTATGGCGCACCCCTATCCGGTGCGCCACAGAATTCCTCTTTTCTGTGGCGCACCACGGTCCCGTGCGCCACAGAATGCCTCTTTTCTGTGGCGCATGCCCACCGTGCGCCACAAAAATATATTTCTGTGGCGCACCAAGAAGCCATGCGCCACAAAATCTGTTCCATAGAAAGGCACTTCTCTACTAGTGGCGCTTGTGGATGAGGAGGTGGTGATGTGGTATCAGAGCCAGGTTTTCCACCATCTTCCATGTGGGGGTGATGATCATGGCGACGAGCTTGGTGATGAGCTTGGTTTGGTGGCTTGAATGTCTCGACTTTGAGGACGATGATGATCCATGGCGGTTGGCAAGGTTGGCCAATTTGATGTTGATACGCGTCATGTGATCATTCAATCGAGCGTGTTGAGCTTGTAGTCGATGTTCCAAGCGCTCCAATCCGTCACGAACAAGTTGGCAAAGATGAAAATTTTCGTTGCGGTTGACGAAGTTGTGAGCGTTGTCGTTGAAGAAGTTATTTCCTTCATCCTCCAAACTCGGACTTGAGAACACTCCTTCCCTAGCCATCTCAAAAGCACACAAGTGTGATATGAAGAATAGATGTCTCACTTACCCATTGTTACCTTTTTTTTGCCATATTGAGGCTAGTGGACGAGTCTAGGTGTAGGGCGGTATGTCAAAAGTGAGTCCAAAAAGATCGAATGAAAACCGCAAACGACAACGCACGCGCTTTATGTGGATTTTAAAATAGGTGAGGAAAGTGGCAAAGAAAATCAACAAATCCAAAGAAAAGTTTGTTGTAAAACGTAGAAAAGAACCGAAATGAAATGTTAGCAAAAGAACCAAATCGTAGTGGATGAAGCAAAAATGGAACACACACACACAAGTGATAAATGGGGTTAGTGCAGCCAATGGACGAGCGGAGACGAAATGTTACCATCGAAGACTAAGCTCAATGCCACACCAACACAAGGAGGACACTAGCTCAAATCGCAAACTATAAGAGGCAACAAGATTCGCACCGTGGAAACCGGTCACTCTCTTCTCTTTTGCGACGCGAAGCTACACATTCCTATAATGGATAGCACTTGTCATCGATCTTTTTCTTCATTTTTCTCTCCGTTCACTTTTTACTATATGGGGATACAAATGGCAAGCCTAATCGAACTGCGCTCTCACAAGTGCAAAAACACGCACTCTCGGTGCCACTAGTGCAATGTTAAGCAATATAAAAGAGATTTTCCGAATGGGCAAGGTACACAAACAATGGGTTAGTGCAAGCGGAAGCAATTTATACATATTTGATGGATGATCGCGGACTTACGGCCGGGGTTTGTCGATGTCGTGTCGATCCGTTGATGTAGTTGTATAGACGATGGTGTGGTCTTCGCGCGGAAACTTGAATCACTCAAATCGTACCAACAACGACAAAGAAAAACAAGTTCAAAAATCTGTCCAGGAATCGAAGAGCAGGATTTTTCTGAAATTTTCGCCCAATTTCGAAATTCCTTGAAATCCCAAAAAAATTTGGACAAATTTGAGAAAAGTGGCTGAATAGAAAGGTGGGGAATGGTCTTAAGCAACAAATCCACGGATCAAATCCACTAAAAACTCAACAAATCAACAGATCAGTCAAAATCCCTTTTTGGCTATTTTTTGTGAAATTTTCGAATTTAGGGTTGGAGAAGAAAAAATTTAGTGGAAAGGGGGATCGTGGGGTCGAATTCGTGTCAATCTAGATGCTGATGCCAGATGATGGAGGGGTCAACCTCTTGGGTGGCCCGATCTTCACGAATTGACCAAGAACATGAAAAACAAGCGAGGAACACAAAGAACACGAAGGGGATCGAGGAGAGAAGATAACTAGCCAGAACTGGAAGACTAGATCTCCCGTCAACTAAGCCGCAACGGGCTCCAACGGAACAATCAATCCAACTGAACTCACCTTATCGGAAACCGCTTCAACACCACGTGGCCGGTCCACCACGCCAATAGAACCTTAAGGGTTAGTTGAGATAGATTTGAAAGTCCCTGACTGATTCCCAAGAGGAAAGGATAGGTAACCCAGTGTAGCATTGATACGATCATAGATACAAATCATAGAAGTATCCTTCATACGGTCCTAGATATAAATCATAGGAGTAGCCTCACAAGAGGGGTACAAGAGCAAAACTCAAATTTCTAAATTCATCTCTAACCCAAGATCTAGTCCAAGGAGATGGTTATATAGATAAGGGGGTAGGTGGGGTGAAAAGGGGTTTTCCACTCCTTTGTGCAACAGCAGGGCAACCGTCCTGGGAGGTCGGCCTGGCCGGCCAGTGAGGCTGAGGTAGGCGGAGGGGAGCCAGCCTGGCGTCGCAGGGGGGCCGGCCTGGGGCCGGGGTGGAGCCCGTACCGCTCGGGTGGACACCCGGCCTGGTGCACAGGGAGGTCGGCCTAAGGCGGGGGTCGAGGTCGGCCGGTTCTGTTGGGGGTCCGTCCTGAGGAGCTGGGAGGCCGGCCTGGCCGGGCTGTCAGACCGGGTTTCCTGCCTTCCGCCTCCTTCTTCCTTTTTTATGCCACCTTCTTACTCTTCCTTGTTAGCTTCTTGGACAACTTCTTGAGCACGTACTTGAGCATCTCAGGCATCGTCTTGGGGCTCCATTGTAGGATCAAATCTGAGCACGCATAGGGTGGTTCCATGAGGTAGCGCACCATTCACCAAGATACCGAATGCATGTAGAGAGAGGAGTGAGTTTACCTTATCTAGTATTGGTGTAGGTCTTTGTAGAATAGGGTGTGCTGCATCACTTGTCCCTCCCAACTCTCTACCTCTTTATATTAGGGTTGGGCTGGCAAAATCCGGCGAAAATCTAAAACGGGGCCCTATGAAAATTTGAAATAATAAACAATTCCAGTATATGTATGACACAATATTTTACATAATAATTGAATATATGAAGAATCATACCTATTTAACTCGAAGTTGCATAATTATTTTTTAACATCATCATTCTTCTTGTTTTTTTAATGGAACCTTCAATGATGTCCTCAAAATCAATCTTCTCCAACACTTCGCTCTCAAGTGTTATTGTGGCCAAATCATTGATTCTTTGTTGTACCAATGTAGTACCCATATAGGACTTCAATAACTTCAATCTAAAATGTGTATGTTCCGCACATGAGTGGTAAAAAAACTCTATATGCAATACTTATATTGGGAAAAAAAATCATGCCGCTCTAAAAACTTCATAACTTCAATGGGACCCATATTTTATTTTTGGCAGGAATTTTGAAGAAATTTCAGCTCAAAAATAGATCATTGCCATAAATATCAGATTTTCATATTTTTAGTGGCAGCCTCAAGATGACCACAAGAACACTTCAAACTATCATAATCCAATTAACACAGTGTTTTCTATGTAAATAAGAAACCAAAAAAAATCCGATAACCGTAGTATTATTCAAATCTGTTTGTGAGTGAGGAAATTTCTTGATACGGTATCAGATGTCAATTGGTATACTCACTAAAATAAAAATAAAATTGGAGAGTATGCGTCAATGTATTGCAGTTAGACGAATAGTCTAACTCATCTAGTCAAGTGTCCTATCAGGTTGAACTCCTATAGTGTGATATTTTACCGAGGTGAGAAGAACATAGAACGATCTATAAGGATCCCTACCAAAAGTTAATTAGGATTTAGGAACTCCAAGTAGGACCAAAATATAATTAGATAGAAGGGATAGTGAGCAGGCTACTTGCTACTAGCCAATCAACGAAAGAAGATGAAGTGTTGTAGACAGTGGGCTGCTCTCTTGATGCGATTGATTTTGTGTGTTGGAATTACTCGGGATCGGGAGGTAGGCGGAATGCCTGATGCGATCGTGCGTCGCGAGACCCTAATTGTTTCCAGCCATGGTTTCCGATCGCGTACGGCAGGGACATGCTCGTTTCCGATCCGATTGTGTGTTGTTTCCTAACGCTCGATAGAACTGCTCGGGGTCGATAAACCGATGTGACAAAGGCAAGAAAGAGCCCACGGCCACGGTGTCGTTGTTGTTTCATGAGACAAGCCCAAGAACAGCGCCCAGGAGCGATCGCCTCTGTCTCCGCTCGACCCTGCTCTATATCTCTCTCGCGCGCGAGGCAATGGCCAATGACGGAGACATACCGGACCTTGGAGTAGCCGGCAGCATGGGAGTTGCAGGAGGAGCGACGGTCCTCGCTGTGTCCGCTCTGCCATATAATTTTCAGACCCATAATGTCTGGGCCCTATGTGGGCCACAAAGTTGGCACGGTTGTGGGCCCAACCTTGCTCTATATCTCTTTCCCGTGGCGAGGGAATGGCCGATGACGGAGACATACTGGACCCTGGAGGAGTTGGCCGCGTGGGAGTTGTAGGACGACGCGGCGGTCCTCGCCGCGTCCGCTCCGCCGACTAAGACGGCTGCCACCTCTAGGGTTGGGTATCCATCTCCAACGGGGACACATGGGAGCCTGGAGGAGTAGCTGCCACGGTCCTTGCGGTTTGCCACACCACCTAGGAGTAACATTAAAAAAGGAAAGACAAAGTAAGATTGTAATACGCCCTCCACCTCAGTTTTTAAGCCATAATATGAAAATAAGGTTTTCCTAGGCTGCTCATAGTGGGGAGTACCTTAGACTAGTCTATGTTACTACCCTCATAGTGGGGAGTAACATATGTGGTGTCATGCATGTGTGTATTTATTAGTTTATAGACTCATAGTATATTGGTATGTATGATGTTATACGTAACATATTATGTTATCACAACCATCTCTCTCATTATTAATAATGTGCCACATCATCATTTTTGCCTAAATATGTGTAATGTTACCACCCACTATGAGCGGTCTCAAGAGTTAGTCACAATTATCATCGATTAAGAGCAGTTAATTAGGATGTGACCAATAATTGGCATGCATGCGGTGATAGATTCAATAGTGCATGCGGATCAAATCATCCCGATTGGGTCTAGACTTTCTCCGGTTAATGTTGGAATTAAACGTCAGATTGCTAATTGGGTGAAATATTGGGGAGATAGATTTTGCATGGTCAATCCTCCTTTACTTTAGTCGCAGATAATTGTAAATTGTGGCTTATAAACTGAGATGGATGGAGTAATATTTATCTTATCATTAAAGTTAACACGATTCAACAAGTAATACTTCATGCTATGTGGATTCCAAATCAAGCAAGCTGGCTTTGTCTTGGAACTCGGCTCGTTTTATATTACAGAGTTACAACTTCTGTTTTAACTCTCATAACGTGTTATATACTATTTAGAAACAAAGAAAGTACAAAATTAGATTCAAGTCATTTCATTTTCAAATCGATTTCTCAAAATCGAGCTAACTATAAAGTCAAAGTCAAGAGGCATACGAGTTTTAAGTTTAAATATCACTATACTCAACTCATTTCTTTTCAATTCGAAATCTCTAGATCAGTTTCAGGTATCTCAAGTTTTTTAGCCTTAACGAGCCTTGGTGGATCACTGAATTGTATGTCAAATGGGCTCGTTCAGCCCACATAAACAAAGCTATAGCCCAGCCGCCACACTGAGCTGAAGCTTATCCATTTCCTTCTGAAGAAAAAACCACCCATTCCTCTCCTGCTCGGCTCCAAGCTCTGCCATGGGAGGAGTGGACACGGGCGACCAATGGCCGCGCTCAACGCCAAGTTCCTCCCGACGCGACCAGGACACGGTCCTCCACCGCGCCAACACCTCCGTCGCGAGCAGCCGGAGGTCGTGCGCGACTGCAAGCGGCTGGACTGGCTCATGAAGTCCGGCAAGCTGGCGGACGCCCTGGACCTGTTCGACCAGATGCCGCGCAAGAACGTGGTCGCATGGACCTCGGCCGTATCCGGGATCACGCGCGCAGGGCGCCCTGGGGAGGCGCTGGAGATGTTCGCGGACATGGTGGCGTCCGGCGTCGCGCCGAACGACTTCGCGTGCAACGCGGCGCTGGCGGCGTGCGCGGCCGCGGGCGCGCTCCGCGCCGGGAAGCAGGTGCACTCGCTCGCCGTGAGGTCCGGGTTCGCCGAGGACGCGTGGGTCGGGAGCTGCCTGGTCGAGCTTTACTCGCGGTGTGGCTCCCTGCGCGCCGCCCAGGATGTGCTCAACCGGATGGAGTCGCCAGACGTCGTCGGATACGCCTCGCTCGTCTCGGCCTTCTGCTGGAACGGCGAGTTTGGGCTGGCGGCGGATTCTCTCTGCAAGATGATGAGCCAGGGAGTGGAGCCGAACGAGCACACAGTGACAAGCGTACTGGCGGCGGGTTGCCCGCAGGTTCTGGGTGAGCAGATACATGGCTACATGATCAAGGCAATGAGCTCGCTGTCGCAGAGTGTCTACGCATCAAGTGCATTGATCGGTTTTTACTCGAGAAACGGCGAGCTCGACATGGCAAAGACGGTGTTCAACAATCTCCAGTGCAAGAATGTGGTAGCCTGGTGCTCCATGATGCAGCTGCACAACCGAGCTGGGAGGCCAGAGGATGCCCTGCAGTTGTTCGTCGATATGCTCTTGGAGGGTGTCATCGGACCTAACGAGTTTGCATTCTCAATTGCTCTTGGTGCCTGTGGATCCGTTGCTCTGGGGCATCAGCTTCACTCCTTGGCCATCAAGCACGACCTGACTAGCGATCTCCGGGTGTCGAATGCCCTGCTCTCCATGTATGGCAGAGGTGGTTTTGTCGAAGAACTCGAGGCTGTGTTCAGCAAAATGGAGGATCCTGACCTTGTCAGCTGGACAGCAGCTATTTCTGCATACTTCCAGAATGGTCATCGTGAGAAGGCCATAGCATTGCTCTCCCAGATGCACTCGAAGGGTCTCAGACCAAACGACTATGCCTTCTCGAGCGTGCTGAGTTCCTGCGCTCATCTGGCACTGCTGGATCAAGGGAGGCAATTCCATTGCCTGGCTCTGAAGCTAGGATGTGACTCGAAGATCTACACCGGGAACGCGCTGGTCAACATGTACTCAAAGTGTGGCCAGATTGTCCCTGCGAGGCTGGCGTTTGATGTCATGGATCACCGTGACGCGACGTCCTGGAACTCACTGATCCACGGGTACGCGCAGAACGGGGAGGTCAGCATGGCCCTGGAGGCATTCAGTGAGATGTCCTCCGACAGTGGTGGTGAGCCAGATGAGTCGACGTTCCTGGGAGTCCTAGCAGCATACAACCACGCCGGACTGGTGGATGAAGGAATGGCATTCTTCAGATCAATAATGGCCGGTGGGTACGGCGCCTCCCCAACACCCTCACAGTACGCCTGCGTGGTCGACATGCTGGGCCGGAGCGGGAGGTTCGATGACGCCCTCCGCCTGATCGAGGAGCTGCCTTTCGAACCCGGCGTCCTGACATGGAAGACCCTGCTGGCATCCTGCAGGCTGCATGGTAACTTGGAAACCGGGAGACTCGCCGCCAAGAAGCTCTTGGAGCTCTCAGAAGGGGGAGAGGACCGGGACTCAGCGAGTTACGTGCTGATGTCAGGCATCCACGCGATGCGTGGGGAGTGGCGCGATGCTGATGTGGTTCGGCGGAGGATGGACGAGGCCGGAGTGAGGAAGGAGGCCGGGCGCAGTTGGGTGGAGGTTAGGAATGAGGTGCACACCTTCGTCGCTCGGGACGCGTCTCACCCAGAGTCGGCGTCCATCTACCGGATGCTCTGGGGATTGTTTGATGCCATGCAAGATACAGGCTACCACAAAGAAGATGTTGAATTGTTCGATGTACATATGCATATTTAAATTTGAAAATTGTACATAATCTGGTGTTGTTTGCCGGTTATTGAATCAAATTTGTTTCCAGTTTAAAGGCCAAGGATGTTTTTTTTAACCGGGAGGCTAAAGGTACATAGTTGTTTGGTAAGCATGCGTAATTCTGTTGGAACACATGGAGATGGGATGTCAATTCTTTAGTTTGTGCCGCGGGATGGGGGATGCCGCTGGAAGGAGTCCCATCAACAGTTCAAGCGCAAATAACAAATCTGTCAAGGTAACCAAGTTCCTGTTCTTTTCATTTTGCTACTGCCATTTACCCAGTTCTCTGTAGCTGCTGTTATTAGCTAATACATGTGCTCAGTAAAATTGATGAAAACACCTTTCATTGACATCCACGATTGCCATATTTGGTTTTATGTATCCCATTTGCTTGTGGACTATAGCACTAGTAAATTGTGTTTACAACTCCAAGGAACTGTCCTCTAATTTTTTTATATTCTAAGACAGCAGTCTGACATTGCCCAGTTACATCCTGGCAAAAACTGAAACTTGGCCTTCTCAGTAAGTGCCTAGGTCACATCAAAAGAACAGAAGCTTAGCTACTCCCTCCGATCGGACAGAGTGTCGTGGAAATATACCTAACAAAGTACACATGGTCAGTACAACACCCGACACATAATTAGGATTTGAGGGGGTACTAGTAACACTGACAGTTTGGACTGTGACTTCAACATTTCCTCGAGTAAGGATGCCAGTTGGTCAACATACTCTTCTCTAGTCTAGAATATTTCACAAACAGTTTGACCGCAACAATGCTTAAATAGGAAGCTATCATCTTTTACTGGTATTGCCCATTGGTACATATCTCTTAGGTCTCTTAGGATCTTGTCCAAGATTTTCTAAATACAGGCGAAACCGTCAGGTTCATAGTGGTGGATATGTAATTATCTTCTAGTTGACCACTTTAGTTCGTTGTAATTTTTGTCAGTCTCCTAGCGTGGCATTGTTCAAAATTGCTTCGTCATTTCTGCAGAGGGGAGAGGAGAGGAAGGAGCGAGGTCTGGTGGATGCTGCTCACCTCCGACTAATCGGCTACTCCGGTGACCTCAGCAGCTGGCTGGCCAGGCGAGGCTGAAGTACTCTCGCCTTTGCCGGTGATCTTCTGAATTCTAACCCACCTTGCATACAGGTTACAGGAACCTGGCGTGTATGGTATCATAGAAACTCTCTTCTGTGCTGCACCTTTGCCCTTTGTTTTGGCTGTATATTCTGCTTCTACGATGTGGGGCGATCCCAGGGTTTTGTATCTCAGTTCCTTCTTTTTAGCCGGCTAATGAATAACTTTTGTCTGAAATATATATAGTCAGTTAGAGCGCTAAAAAAATATAATTTGGAACCTTTGATTATCTTGTTTTATGGGGTTGCTAGATCGTCATGTTCTTATGTTAGTGACCAGTCCGTCCACTCGGCTTCCAGACATTTATGCATATAATTGATACTCCCAGTCCATTCTGGCCGATAAATTCAGCTCTGGTCATGAGTATTTTGTCTTGGCACATAGATAAATACTGGCAATAGAAATATATATAATGGCTTCATTCACGCATTTGCCTTTAACACAAAGCTTGGACAGCAAGATTAAGATATGAAAAGGGGGCTCAATGTCAATGATGTTACAGATTTCAGGTGGAGATTTAGCAGTAAAGGTAATACTAGCACCAGAACTTTGTTAAGATTGTACGTACTAGCACGGGTGGCCACATCGAGCACCAGATGGAAAGTTCAGAGCATGTTGTATCTAATTCAAAACAATGTCGCAGTTTCAGACACCTCCGATGTGTACTTGTGAAAAAAAAAGGAACAGAACACCTACAACAAACCAATGTACAGCACAAAAAGAACCTAGGGTGGCGACAGTCCCTCATCCATGTACTATTCTGTATCCATCCGACCGTGGATCCCGCGAAATAAATCTCAAGACCACTCCCAAATTGCACCCCAATGTGCTATCGCGAGACAGTAAGCTCTGAGAGGTCCTATGAAGCGTCGGGTGCAGGGGCCACAGGCTCGGCTGCTGGCGCCGCTGCTCTCTGTGTTAGCAGAGGGGTGAGCGCCTTGACGACGATGCTCATGTTGGGCCTGAACTCCGCTTCGTATTGCACGCACAGAGCCGCCACTGCAGCAAGCTGCAGGTAAGAGAGTCCAAAGGACGTCATCAGTGACGCTATTGTTCATCAAGATGGTAACTAAGGAACATTGTAAAAAAAAAAATGGCACACACGCGTAGAGTGGATATGTGAGATATACCTTGGCGACTCCCTTGGGAGGATACTCTCCCTTCATCCTAGGATCTATGCACTGTTTGACCTTATCTTCACTCAATCTTGGAGTGGCCTGAAGAGAAATTTGCACTGCCAGGTTAGTTATGGAAATTTTACTTTGGTTCAGATCTTGTTACCAGAGAAGTCCTAACAATAGCAAGTACTCATCAACTGCCAGAGCAGGAACAGACAAAAATTGAGCCATTAGCAAAATCCAAAATTCTTAATGGAGCACGTGTGGAGGGTCATCATCCCAATTTCCTGTTAGGTTTGGTGTTCAGACATTAACTGGTTGAAATACTCGAAGCTGGACTAAGTTGTTGTTGAAGTCCACTGCTCAATTAAGTGCGGCCAAATTCCAATCCGAAATCACGTATAACCAAGCTACTCCCTCCGTTTACTTTTATAAGGCATTTCAATTTTGGCCACATATTGCATCTAGACTCATTTTGTAACTAGATTCACTCATTTTACAATGTATGTGGTTAAACTTGAATAGCAAGTAGTGTGCCTTATAATAGTTGACAGAGGGAGTACTATCTCTGTCAACAAATATAAGATGCTTTGGTGGGTATTTGGTACATATCAGTGTGCAAATGTAGGTATCGTGTGGCCTACTTACTCTTTTTCTTTATAACTTCTAAGGTTTTAGTTCTACCAGCAATGGCAGAGAGATGAACAGTCATAGTAAACAGCATGCTAACAAAATAACATACCCAAGTGACTAAACTTTGTTGCCCCCGGGGCATTGTATGATCAACGGGTTTCCTTCCAGTCAGAAGTTCAAGAAGAACCACGCCAAAGCTGTAGACATCACTCTTCTGTGTCAGCTGGCCAGTCATAGCATATCTGCAACAAGTAGGAGCGTCAAGGAGAGGAAATGCATGAAACGCAGGACTACAAATATCTCCGCAACTAATGCCAAGAATGCAACTAAGCTTTTGATCTCGCTACAAGAATGTGTAGAAAAACTAAAGTCGGTATCATAATCATGAAAACCAGAATGGTTGCCGACCTAGCTTTGTCCAGGTTCACTAGTGCGACCGTTGGTTCTAAAGAACAAGTGATAGCACGAATCGAATATTCAGAAGTCATGGTAGTTATGTAATCTCATGAAGATAAAAAAATGTGTTGGATGTCTAAAATGCTGTATTACGCAAGTGAACAATGGACAAAATAGCGAACCTCAGATTATTGGCACATGTCAGTGTAACTAGATTTGTCGACCCAAAATCAATTTTTGTGACAGTTATTACCCCATTTAGCGAAGGAAAATCAGAAATTCATCATATATGTAAAAATTAACATGGTTTTACCCCCATTTTTTGCAGTATGCATGTTTCTCTAGAATAGTCCGGCATTTTAGGACCATGTGGCGCCTCAAAATATGTAAAATATCGGAGCGTGGTATCGATGATGATGTCCAGATTTCTCTTCATCAGCTATTCAATTACTCATGGGTGTCCTTACATTTTTTAGCGTCAATCATCACCTTACACCTTACCCGATAGAAATGCATCGAAAAATGAGGGTCCAAAGTTCTAAAATGGGTGATCCAGATTCCAGATGATTTTTCATTAGATAGTAATTAGTGTTACAGATGCATAAATAGAGGATAAAAAGTGGAATTCGCTCATGATTTTAAGAGGACAAGTGTGTTGGGAGACTATGGCATGAACCAGTACTTCCAATTATTCATTTGCACACAGAATGGCATGCAGTGGTTGAGGAATCCATCCACTATATATAGATACAGGTGTACATCATCGAGCTCAAATCCACTATATTTGGTTGTAGGTGTACTCTCAAGAACTGTGTTGTGGTGTTTATTTCTTGGACGCAGGAAACATGCGTGCCTCCATGCCTTGATGCACCACTACAGCCCCTGCAAGGGTTACTTTGGCTCGGGGCACCTACGCTTGTTCTAGTGATGTTTATGAAGTGTGAACCTGAAGTCTATGTGCACCATTGCTTTCATATAGTACAAAACAACAACCATATTGCTACATCAAAAGAACCATAAATGTGGTTTATGCCGCTGGCTAAGTTTTCACGAGAACTGTCCGTCTGACATCGAGTCCATAGGAATCAACCAGCTAAAACACGTACAATAATACCATATAAAAGCTTATAGAACTTTTTAAAGCAGCTGTCATATTGAACTGAATTATGATCTAAAACCACAGAAATACTTACTTTTGCAATATACGTTATTATGTATAAGATTTTTTGACACTTGTGGGATGGAAAAACTGATAGTTGAGTTATGTTAATGCAAGGTACTGAAGGGCATGCAGAAATGCATTACTATGAATTAGAAAATTACTCTGGAGCATGGTATCCAAATGTCCCTAATACACGGGTTGAATGGAGACGGGCTGCCATATCTGGAGCTTGATTTAAGAGGTTGAAGTCTGCAATTTTCGCCTTGAAGTCCTCAAAGAGAAGTACATTGCTTGATCTGATGTCCCGATGGATGATTGAAGGCTGAACCTTCTCATGTAGGTACTCTATACCTTTTGCCGCCTCAATAGCGATCTTGACCCTCTGCATCCAGTCAAGCACAGGGCCAGGCTGGGCGCCTTGAACTCCTTTTCTTCCTGTTTATCAAGAAACAGATGCAGGTCCATCATAACTGAACTTGATATCCTAAAGAATAGTCTCATTCCATGTGCTAAGGACAATAGGATTTATGTCTTACCATGCAGAACATCGTGAAGAGAACCCATGGTTGCAAATTCATATGCCAGTATACGATAGCTGCCTTCCACATAGTAGCCCAACATCTCAACAAGATGGTCATGTTTCAGCCTTGATACAAGTGAGACCTGGATTCACAAATAATGTAACTATAGAGCTTAAGCCGATTGGTACTATCATTAATGCATGTGTCAAACATAAAAGATTATAAAAAAAAACAGAGGATGTAAGGTAAAGAAAAATGAAAAGGAAGCAAATGTTCACCTGTTTCAAGAATTCGTCATTTGGCTCATTTTCAGATGCATCAAATTTCTTAATAGCCGCTTGCCTACCATCATCCATAGTAGCATGATATACTCGTCCATAGGAACCTTCACCAATCAGAGAACTTGATCCAAAATTGTCCGTCTTTTCTTTTAAATCCTCAAATGATAATTCCGGGACATCAATGGTAGGAGGGGAAATGTCTGGTTCAGGTTGATCAGCAGGTTTTGAAGATTTTTGTTTGCCTGATGAAGAACATAAAGGACTCGGAATAAAAATCATAAATTTGAAAACAACTTTCCAAATAGAATGCAACAGAATACGCAAGGCGTATAACTACAACTACACGACAGAGAGAGCCGAATATGACACAAGACCATAAGCACACAATATTGCTACTCACGGATCAGATCGTTAGGGCCAAAAAGAAAAACAAGAATGGGTCCATAGCTCAGTGGTAGAGCAATTGACTGCAGATCAATAGGTCACCGGTTCGAACCCGGTTGGGCCCTATTATTGTGTTTTTTTTCCATTTCCTTTTTTAACTACTGTTTTGGTGTTCTACATTTTCTTACCAAGTATTTAATTTCAACCATCTCTAGCTTTTTCATCAACGATAAATTTTTGGGCATGTCGATTCTTATTTGCAAGAACCAATGTTCTAACACACGATTGTACCGCTATTTAAACAATTATTAATTACTTCACAGTGTTATTTACCAATTAGGTACATTCAAAAGAATCTAAGAATGGTTTGCATAAACCAAAAGCACCATGTTACATAAAAGCTGGAACTGGAAATCCAAGAGCACAACTTGAAGTATTTTTCTACCTAATTTGTAATGGCACCATTTTCTATGAGCATGTGCTTCCATTCTTCTTTGTGAGAACCGTTCTTCTTACCCTAGATGTTTACCCCTATTCCAACAGTTACTAATTACTCCAAAGTCAAGTCAATTAATTACCAATTAGGTCCATTCAAAGAATCTAAGAATGGTTTGCATAACCCAAAGCAGCATGTTACATAAAAGCTAGAACTGGCAATCCAAGAGCACAACTTGAAGTATTTTTCTACCTAATTTGTAATGACACCATTTCCTATGGGCATGTGCTTCGATTCTTGTTTGTGAGAACCGTTCTTATACTAGATGTTTACCGCTATTCAGACAGTTATTAATTACTCCAAAGTCAAGTTGATTATTCGCCAATTAGGTCCATTCAAAAGAATCTAAGACTGATTTGCATAACCCAAAAGTAGCATGTTACATAATTGGCAAGATGCGACGAGTAGTAACATGTAAATTTGAAGCCAACACTAGAATGCAACAGAATATGCAAGGCAAATGATAACAACTAGTCAACTACACGACAACAATAGTTCATTATGACACGGAACCATGAGCAGACAATATTGCTTCTCACAGCTCATATAGTTAGGGCCAAACAGAAAAACAAGAATGGGTCCATAGCTCAGTGGTAGAGCAATTGACTGCAGATCAATAGGTCACCGGTTTGAGCCCGGTTGGGCCCTATTATTGTCTTTTTGTTTATTTTTATTTCCTTTTTTAACTACTTTTTTTGGTCTTCTACATTTTCTAACCAAGTATTGAATTTCAACCTTCTCTAGCTTCTTCATCAACGATACATTTTTGGGCATGTCGATTCTTGTCTGCAAGAACCAATGCTTTAACACAAGATGTTTACCACTATTCAAACAATTATTAATTACTCCAAAATCAAGTCAATTATTTACTAATTAGGTCCATTCAAAAGAATCAAAGAATGGTTTGCATAACCCAAAAGAAGCATGCTACATAAAAGCTAGAACTGAAAATCCGAGAGCACAACTTGAAGTATTTTTATACCTAATTTGTAATGGCACCATTTTCTACGAGCATGTGCTCCGATTCTTCTTTGTGAGAACCGTTCTTCTTACACTAGGGACGTGTTTGTTTCATCTAACGGTAATGGAAACGGCAAAGGAATCAGATTACAGAGGCATTGCATTGCAGTTGGACTTTTTCCTTTTCTGTTTGGTTCCAACATGGTAACGTTAACGGGAAGAGAAATCAGATCTGTAGCTCTTCCGCGGATGCTCTGGCTGGCATAGAGGAAATTAGGAGGAAATTGGGCGGTGCGCACGCAGACGCCCGTGTTCGCATGCGACTCGGCGCAACCCCGGCTGGCCCGAGGCGCTGATCTTCCGGCCGGCGGCGAGTTGCTCCTGGCTGCGAGGGGATCCAAGATGAACCTGGCGCTGCCGCCGGCGCACCCCTGGTGGACGCGGCTCAAGATCCGGGCGCTCACCCTGCTGCGCGTGGCGACCAAGGGAGTCTCCGAGGTGAAGGAGCAGCACCTCACCCGCGGCGGCGAGACAGGAGAAGCTCGCCGGGGGCAGAGACGAGAGAGGACAGAGGCAGTCAGGCAGAGGTTTTTTCCATCCATCTCGTAGTCGTCCGGTAACGCGACTTGTTATCGAAGGGGGGTGGACGGAATCAGACTAAAACTGGGCTGTAATCCGTTTACACGGTATGCGATTACGGGTCGGGCCAACCAAACACATTTAAGGGAATCGGGTTACACTGTAATCAAATAACGGGAGAATATGGCCGAACCAAACACGTCCTAGATCTTTACAGCTATTCAGACAGTATTAATTGCTCAAAAGTCAAGTTAATTATTTGCCAATTAGGTCCATTCAAAAGAATCTAAGAATGGTTTGCATAACCCAAAAGTAGCATGTTACATAATTGGCAAGATGCAGCGAGTAGTAACATATAAATTTGAAACCAACTTTCCAAATAGAATACAAATACAAGGCATACAATTACAACTACATGATCGAAAGTCGAATATGCCACAAGACCATAAGCACACAATATTGCTACTCACAGTTCATTTAGTTGGGGCAAATCATATATACAACAATGGGTCCATAGCTCAGTGGTAGAGCAATTGACTGCAGATCAATAGGTCACCGGTTCGAACCCGGTTGGGCCCTATTATTTTCTTTCTTTTTAATTTTATTTCATTTTTTAACTAATAATTTGGTCCTCTACATTTTCTTAGCAAGTATACATTTTCAACCATCTCTAGCTTTTTCATCAACAATACATTTTTGCGCATGTTGATTCTTCTTCGCGAGAACCATTATTCTGAAACAAGATATTTACCGCTATTCAAACATGTATCAATTACGGCAAAGTCAAGTCAATTATTTACCAATTAGGTCCATTTAAAAGAATCTAAGAATGGTTTGCATAGCCCAAAACCAGCATGTTACACAAAGGCTGAACCAGCAATCCGAGAGCACAGCTTGAAGTATTTTTCTACCTAATTTGTAATGGCACCATTTTCTATGAGCATGTGCTTAGATTCTTCTTTGTGAGAACAGTTCTTCTTATACTAGATTTTTGCCGCTATTCAGACAGTTATTAATTACTCCAAACAAGCTAATTATTTGCCAATTAGGTCCATTCAAAAGAATCTAAGAATGGTTTTCATAACCCTAAAAGTAGCATGTTACATAATTGGCAAGATCCAGCGAGTAGTAACACATAAATTTGAAACCAACTTTCCAAATAGAATGCAAATGCACAAGGCATATGATTACAACTACACGAGTCGAATATGATACGAGATCATTAGCACACAGTATTGCTACTCACAGCTCATTTAGTTGGGGCCAGACAGATAAACAACAATGGGTCCATAGCTCAGTGGTAGAGCAATTGACTGCAGATCAATAGGTCACCGGTTCGAACCCGGTTGGGCCCTATAATTTTCTTTTCTTTTTAATTTTATTTCATTTT